>CM076577.1:911050218-911650218 GCA_034641835.2 Pinus albicaulis
AGAAAAAAATGTCAAGGTACCAGTGATTAAAGACATGCTTAGCAGATAATCCGAAGTGAAGTAAATTGTCGGAACTTAAGTTTTGTTGTTGGGAACAAATTGAGCTAAGTGAAGGAATTGAGTAAATGATTAGCGATTAAAAATGAAGATAAATGCCAACAATATAGCTTTGAGGACAAAGCTTTTCGAAGAAGGAGGCAATGTTATGAACCTAATTCATAACTAAAGTATTAAATATAGTCATTAATAAAATAAAATAGAATAAATGTAATTACTAGCTAATCAATCAGGATTATGTTAAGTAGTCATTAGTTAACTGAAAAGGCATGTCTAAAAGACATGCCTGTTCATGAAAGGTCACCTGCATAGGTATAAAGGCAGGGCCTCATTGTAACATTCAAATCGTCATATATCATATCAATAAATATTTATTATTATAAATACCTTGTGTATTTTTATAATTAAAGCTATTTTGCTATCAAAGTCTACAAATCTACAAATCTTGCTGCTACAGTAACCAAATCTACGAATTCCGCTGCTACAGATACCCTTGGTATCGATTCAGCTTCTTACTTTCACGAAATGTCCCCCTTGGGGCCATATGTCTCTCGGCATCCTTGAGAGTATCCCTGAGACATGAGGGTCTCTTCCTACCAGAAGGAGGAGGATCAATAGGGTCCATTGGACCTTCAACATCGGGCAACGATTCATCCTTCAGCACTTCCTGCTTCTCTGTCCCTACATCATTGTCTTCCTTGGAGCTAGGAAGGTTCATCACTTTCTGGAGGGAAGTGTCTTCATCAAAGGTGACATCGTGGCTTATCTCCACTTCTCTTTGACCAGACACATAGATCCTATATGCCTTCGAACTTTCGTTGTAGCCCACAAACACTCCTTTCTTTCTAGAAGCATCCAACTTGCTTCTCTTTTCTTTCGGCACATGAGAGAAAACAAGACAACCAAAAACTCTAAAATGAAAAACATCAGGTTTCTTACCAGAGAAGACTTCTTCGGGAGTTTTGGAGTCCAATGCGGAATGCGGGCATTTATTTTGAATGTACACAACAGTGTTCGTAGCTTCTCCCCATAGAAACTTTGGCAAACCTGGGTCGCATAGCATGGCACGGGCAGCCTCCACAGTGGCTTGATCCATCTTTTCAGCAACATCATTTGCTCAGGAGTTTAGATGATGGAGGTCTCCCTCTTAGTCCCAGCATCTCTGCAACGGCACCCTTGAGATTTCCTACAGCCTAGACATAAACATCACAGATACTAATGCCCATTATATACATCATATCACTGTCAAGGTGATTTTAGATAAGGCTGCCATCATGACGTTGTAGGTATCTTTATATTTCTGTCATATGTGCCACTGTCAGACACAAGTATCACTGACACAAGCACAAGTATTAATACCATATATCTTTGTCATGCCATACATCATCTATTTATATCTTACTGTTATCATACTTATCGCTGTCATGGTGTTGAAGATATCAAAACAGTGAGGCCATATATACTCTGCCATATGACACACCTACTTCCATGTAGATATACTGCTATCATTGTTCTATGATAGTCAAGGCTATATATATGCATAAAACAGTCATGTACCAGAAACACTCAAGGAGATATTGTTATACGTAGCAACACATAAATGTCACTGTTATGCAAAGGCTCACATCATACTGTATAGTAAGATGTTGATCCAACTGATCAAAAAGCACTCTTATAGCAGAAAGTGATAAAGAGACTTTTGTAGAGTTTATGAAAAATCCCTACTTGTTGAATAATACCCAGGGGATGATATAGTGACTGCCACAACTCTTATTACTCTGTTTTGGAAGCCTTTATTGCAAGCAATTGATAAGATGTTCTCGCTACAAACTGTTGCTAATAGACTCCACACTTGTAACTTAATGATGAGTGTTCAGGAGTACCATCAATAAAAACAATGATGACTTTGTCTACAAAATTCAGCCTTCAGCCTATAGGTGTCCTTTTGATATGTAGATATCTTGTAGTGCCATATAATGATGTCTATACTGAGAATGCAAACTATCATTCAAACAATGTCAAATGTTTTTCAGAAGTAAGACTTGGAATATCCACAGTAGTCATTTTTTAGTCAATCTCCAATCTAGCAATGTCAAATGTTGCCTATGCAAGATGCATACCACAATACTACCTTACAATTCGAGTCACAAATCACTGCGAATTCAAGCTTCTGATAATATGTTCATTAGTCATTAATATTTCATGAATTTGATTGCTATATTGATCATAAGCCTTGTTCCTTCAGTCCCTTTTTAGAATTACAAAGTCTTTGCATCACAAGGATAATAGCCTCTGTATCATAAAGATATTTCATCACTGAGATAGAGATCAAATATTTTATACTTTGTATCAACATAGAATAATTCGTCCAATGCTATAGGCATGCATCCAATCCTTGTCAACCATTTGCTTCTTTTCAAGGAGAAATTCCAGAATTAAGTCACAAAAGAATTTCGATTTTCAACACAGCAGACTTCATTAAATAGGGTACCCAAATATGCTCGGATATAATCCACAAACAGATCCAAAAATTAGGATCTAACATCTACACATATGTATCAAAAAAACATACCTCAAGCTTACTGTTTAGGTCTCCTTGACTGCTACAAATCATGGTCTGGTTAGGGCACAAAATGCTATCCCTAACAACCCTTTATTTTTGGCCCACAATAGCTCCTTAGTGCTGCGGATTGCCATAAGAGAGGTCTCCTCCTTCTCTGCTGCAATTCGGGGCATGGATACCCCTACGATTCCCTTCAAATTAATTTGTTGGGTTGCGTCCTACTCAAAACAACTCCTAGAGGCTGCAGATGCCTCTCCCAAGATTCTTTCACTCATAAATAGCCCTTAAGTAGTCCTGAAATTAACCTTTTTGGTTTCAGCCCTCAGGTCACTGGTTAGGGCTTCTTGATAGTCTGTTATAACACTTTTATTTTCACTTCTAAACCTCCAAATAGTGTGGCCTTCACCCAGACTTGTATCTTCTCCTGCACAGTGGTTTGGACCACCTTTTAAGCCTCCAAACGATGCCTAACAGCCACTTGATCTTGCATTACACTATAACTCGACCTGCAGGACAGTGTTAATTAAGCCAGCGTATGGGCTGAAACAACTCCTCCTTGTTGCGGCTCACTTGAGGGAGGAATATGCCACAAGGGTTAGGCCTCTACGCCACCCAAACAAGCCCTCAAGTAATGCGGCCTTCCAAAAATTAATGCGGACTTGTGGTGATGCCCAAAACAACGTTCAAAAAACTCCTAAAAAGGTTCCACGCAGCTTCTTCTTCTCCCACGCTGTAGTAGCCTCTCTTTTCTCTCACAAGTTAGGCATCGTCTTCTCCTAAGCTCTGATACCATGTAAATTTATGAAGATGTTCTATGCCATTTCAGATTAGGGCACAAAACACTGAAGCAGGTAGAACAAATACATCGATCGATGGAAGACAAGCCAACAATAGAAAAAGAAGAAGAATGATGGCGTTACGGCGATGAGCAAGATGCTTCTACCAGCAAAGTCTCCAATAGGTCATTCAGCCAAGCGTGTCACACAGCCCTAAAACGCTACATCAAGAAGCCCTAATTCAGCTCCATGAGAAGCCCTAACAGAGATGCACCAAGAAGAGAGAAGATAATTTCCTCCACACAATGTGTGCGAAATGATCTCCAAAACTCTCCTATTTATAATCATCTGTGAAGGTGTGTGACACGTCCTTTAAGACATTTAAGTCTATATTATATTCGGGGCCGACCTAGCACATAAGTGGAATAAATTCAAAATACATGTTTTGCTCATCCGATCGAGATGATCTTTAGATCAATCTTACACCTCTCTGAAAGAGGAATCCAATAAAAATATCGGGATCATCATCTGAGCAGCACAACCTGGAGTTTGGACCTAGTTGCCCAAAATTAACAGTATGTACTTTGTAGATCTCTATTGTTCTTCTCAAATCTTATTGTGAGATCATATGGTGAATCAGATCACCAAAGATAAAAACTAATTTTTACCGATAGAATTTCTCATCACCGACAAATGAAATAACAACTCATATAACAATGTAACACAATATATGATTAGCACATAACTAGCACGTACCACAAATCAATGGAACAAGAACACCATGAACTGAACCCCAATGTATTTCTATTATGATATTAAAATGGTCCCAGTAGAGCAGTGGCTCAATACTAGCATTACAAAGTTTATATCATCCAGAGATAACCCAAGGTCAAAATTACATTTTGAGAAGCAAATTGGCTTCTATTTATAGAGAAACCCTCCATGTGGAAAATAATGGCCAATTGGTTTGACCATCGTCAAAATAATCTCGACCGTTGATAATAACTTGATCATCGTTCAATCTTTGCGGTCGAAAATATTTATTTTGACGAAAATTTCGAATGTCACTTAAAACCAATGTTGCAAACATCGGCATCGGGATAAAATCGGCAAGGAACCAGAAAACCAAAAAATCGTAAATGTCGGGAAAATATCGGTAAAAAATCGGCAAACATCGGCAAAATTAAGATACCATAAAAATATCATTAAAAATCGGCTAACATCGGCTAGGCCAAGAAATCGTGATTTCGAGATAAAATCGGGATGTTATCGAGATGTTTGCAACACCCATTTTTTATTAATTCAAAAATTAATATTTTGGATTAATTTCCTCAAAAATTTGACTTTGACTTAACCATCAAGGTCCAAGGGCTCAATTTTTCTTAAAGAATCCATTTTTCCCTTGTTTGAGGACCTCCAAAATTTGACTTTTCTTTGACTCGCGAATTTTTTTATTATTTTCTACTTGGAGAGAAATTAATTTCTCTATAATTATTTTTTGACTCAAAATTAATTAATTTTATGGCCAAGGATTTTTATTTAATTTTCCCAGAAAAATTAATTAATTGACAGTAGAGGGGATTGATATTTTTTCCGCCCTCAAATATTTTAGTCATGGTGTCTAAATATGAGGAACCGTGCACTAAAATATTTTTTACATCGGGTGTTACAAATAATTCAACCCTCAAAAGGGGAATACACTTTCATTATAGACACTCAAAATAATTACCCCATTCTGCGACACAATATGATGTAGTATAGACCAAGTGATATTTAATAAATTATTCCCAAACCGTTTTTACAAAGACTCGATATAACACTAGAACTCACCTAATACCTTTTCAGTGAATTCCACTCTAGCTTTGGGGTTTAAGCTGGAAGAAAAACTTTGTCGATTATCTGTGTTTAGAAACACACATAATTCGGTGACGTTAAAAAACCAACTAGGATGAAATTTGTTGCCAAAATCAAAGGTTTACCTAGGTGTTGTTACAAAATTAAGCAATCATACTAGCATCATTTACATTATAACTTCCAAAAATCGGGTTTACAATGATACAATGTGCTGGTTGATGACTTTGAACTTTTGAAAAAAAAATTGTACACTGCTTCCTTGGACTTGTGATAAAATGGGTACAGCAGGGAGATAAAGGAATAAGGGTTGCTTTCATCAAGGGAAAATTACTTACTTCACATGATGGATCCTCTATGAGAGATGCTTTCACATTGGGATCTAGATTTGAAAGACTCTATAGAGTCACTAGAAGAACTCTTTTAGCGATGGTCCATGATACTAATCATCAAAGTGAGTTGTGGCACCGAAGATTGGCTCATCTCCACTATGAAGCCCTTCCAAAATTGAAGAAGTTGGTCTTTGGGATTCCTCGCATACAAGCCAAACATGATGGAGTATGTCCTGGATAAGATAAGAAAGAGATCTTTGGGTGTCGAGATTTTGCCACATGTGTGAAAGAAATTGAGACTTATTACAGGGTCGAAGGTACAGACTAAGCCTCAGAAGTGTAGAGCAGACCGAAATTCTTGGAGGAGCAGACTTATGTTGATTTGAAGGAAGAAGCTAGTTACATGGAAGTTGACTCAGTGGATGGGGGGAATTTATGTTTCAGGCAAAAGGGTCTTGGTTGTCTCGATCTGACTTTAATCTACTAGTGAAAGAGTTTGACTATGTTTTCCCCTTCATAGGGGTTTTTCCTTGGTTGAGTGCCTACATCTTCAGTCCTCTTTTGTTTGTGATCTTAATTGATTGGCGCTAGTCTTGATGATAAGAAGAAGATAATTTGAAAGAAGAACTAAAAAGTAAATATCACAAGATAATGTCATAATAAGAGAAATCAATTCAAAAAAACCCTAAGTTGCTTCCCTAATGGATTTCTCAATATGGTATCGAAGCTAAGGTTAGTGGTATAAGGCAACTAATAGATCACTTATGTGCTAAGAGAAAAGGGTTTTTAAATCCATCTTTGAACACTGAATCATCTAGAAGAAGAATTGAATTGATATGGTACATTTTCGAGCATGATCATTAGACTTTACATTTGCAATAAGGCCGCAGACCTAGGCCAGTGAAGCGAAGAAGTAATAAGGGCCAAATAACATTTTTTTGTTGAATCCAAGAAGCTAGGCTACAAGCCTAGTCAAAAGCAAAGTCCTCGAGAAGGAAAGCGAAATTCTATACATGCAGTTTAGATCTAAGATTTTAATACCCCCTTTTCACATTTACCCAAGCAACCAGCCAATGGAGGTAAATATGCGATGAGATGGTACTATAATGAGATTCAACCTCGTATGTGACCTTAAGGAAGTGGAACCAATGGAAACATAACATACAGACCTTGTACAGCAACAACAACACCCCCAGGAGGTAACCCAACCATTCAAGCCTCTTACCCCTGGGTGACACTGAACTTTTGACCTCTTTAATCCATAGACGCAGGAACAGGGTTACATGCCAGCATCCAGGAGGCTAGAGTCGTAGGCTTAACACTACATGCCAGCATCCAAGACCCCAATTACTCAGTTCTGTGCCAGCGCACCTTTTCAGGCCCAAAACCTAGTGCTCTGCCTAGAACTTCATGAAAAGTTCAGAGATGATAAATAGCAACAGGACAATGATACGAAATCAATCACATCAATAAGAACACATTTGGACCCCTACTAACCATGACAAACATGTCACAAACATGAAAGCTACAGGTATAAACAATAGAACAGAACAAAGGGGTCTCGTACTTATCTTAGAATAGCTAAGAAGCATTGCTCCCCTACATCATTAGCTGCCATACAATCTCTTTGACCATAGATACATTGTGAATTCATTTACAAGTAAAAACATGGGGAGAGCTATACATCATCATTGTTAAAATACATGCTCATAACCAACATAATAACAACAGAGTTACAGTGAATACAACAACAATAGAATCCACATAATAATCAGTACAATTATACATCAAATACCAAAAGAACGAATTTATCATTAATGAATTTAGAAACCAACCGGAGATGGTACTACCACGTTCCACCCAACCATAGATTGGCTGAGCCAAATCTCTCTTCAGTCAATCACCCTCGTGCCATATTCCAAGCATGAATGTGGGACTCATAACCAACCAAAAAGAACCAAACAAGCATGAATGTGGGACTCATAACCAACCAAAAAGAACCAAACAAGCATGAATGCTACTAGAGTTCTTCGCCTACACCGTGAGAAATTTGAGTGCCTTGTAGTCTCTCAGGCTTTATTGTAATTCACAGTCTGAATCAGGGATCACTAAGCCCTAAACCGAGACATACTCTTCAAGCTTTACCGTACATCCCATCCCAGGACTACTAGGCCCAACGGAAAGCAATCCACCTCTTGGCTTTACCATATATCCCGCCATTCACCGGCAAGGATTCCTAGGCCCACTGAGGCACACAATATGGCTTTACCGCAACCCACAATCTAGCTCAGGGATTACTAGACCAGTGGCTTTACAATGATCCACAGTCCGGTTCAGGGACCACTAGGCCATGTGTTTGTCATTTCGGAGATCCACCGCACTCAGCTTCGAATCCATCCGGCAATCCAGCTCAGCCGAAGTATGAGAAACCCATCTCATCAAAGTTATACGGAAATGGCAAGGCTAGGTTGAAAACACTGTCACACCTAGAAAAACACATGTCAAGACAGAAAAGAACCACATGTAATACCATGCATGCCAGATCTAGCAAGGAAATCACATATGCAAATCAATATCTGCAAGAATCATGTTGTAGCTGCTTGATGTTGCTCTTCCTTGCTTTCTTTGCCTTTCTTACTTCACTGTCAAAGTGCTCCAAGAAAACTCTAAGAGTCCAAGAGTGAGAGAGAGAGAGAGAGAGAGAGAGAGAATAATGAGAGTGCTCCAAAATGAACTGACAAAAGGTACCAACTGATCCTCATAAGCCTTTTTATAAAAGAGGCCTCTATTTTCTTCATTTACCATTATTTTCCTTCATTTTCCTCCTCACATGCAACCTGTGACCTTTCATCTCCCTTTTCTCCTATTTTCCATTATTTTCATAAATAAATGTGCCAAATATGCCATTTTGTCTTTCCAAAGACTTTTCCTTTGCCAATTTCCTTAGCCATAATAAACCAAATGAACACCCACAAGGATGTTTTGCCCAACATTCAACTTGGAATAAGTGTCCTATCAACCGTGGTTATTATTTTTAACTTCTATTACATGGAATTTTCACCAGGGATGTTACAGAACCCTCCCCCATGGGGGACACCATCCTCGGTGTTCAATCACACAATACCTCAGCAAAATCGCTGGAAGACAACATACTTCTCATGGAACTTTATATCATAGCTCGATGTAGTGTTTACAATGATCACCCTGCTGAAAAGAAAACCAACATGACATCATAACATCATGACAACTATAATGACATGACACCCATAACACTTATTGGAGTTTTATAGCATAGCTCATGGCAGTATTTACATCCATACACATGTACATATATCCGAACATCACATCAAAACATATATCAAGACATCACCAAAACATATGCTAAACAAATACCAACATCACACCAAAATTGCTTTGTCTCAGCCGGCAAACAAGGAAGGATACATAGCCCGCATCTGATCTGCCATCTCCCATGTAGCTTCATCAAGCCTAAAGTGCTTCCATTTCACTTTAACTTGCTCTATTGCTTGATTCCGGAGCAGGAACACCTTTTTCTGCAATATACACTGAGGCTCCAGCTGGAATTCTCCATCTAGTTCCACCTGTAATACTGCCCATTCAATCATATGATCAACATCTTTAACATAATTCTTAAGTAATGATATATGAAAAACATCATGGACTTTCGTTGTGGAAGGCACTGCAAGTCGATAGACCACTGGTCTGATCCTCTCAATGATCCTGAAGGATCCACAAAACCGTGGTGCTAACTTGGCACATGATCCGATACGCAAGTACACCTGATTCCCAACCTGAAACTCCTTAAACAACTTGTTCATGTTTGCATAACTCTTCTGCCTATCCTACGTTGCTTTCAAGTTCTTCCTGATCATCTGCATTTCTTGTTCCATTTCTACCAACATCTCTGGTCCAATAAATACCCTGTTAACTGGATCGCTCCAAGTGATAGGAGTGTTGCAACTCCGCCCATACATAGCCTCAAATGGACTCATCTTCAATGACTCTTGATACCCGTTGTTGTAGGCGAACTCTACTAGTGGAAGATATTCTTCCCACTTGCGTTGCTGATGCATCACATACATCCTCAACATATACTCCAATATCCTGTTGACCCTCTCAGTCTGTCCATTTGTTTGCGGATGATAAATTGTGTTGAAGGCCAACTCAATGCCCAAACCTGCAAACAACTCCTTCCAAAACTTGGAAGAGAACTTTCCATCCCTGTCGGACATAATCTTCTTTGGAACAAAATGCAATCTGACTATGTCCCTAATGAACACCTGTGCTACATCGCTAGCTGAGCATGTAGTCTTCACTAGAATGAAATGTGCAACCTTTGTAAACTTGTCCACAACAACCATGATGGAATCATGTTGCCTAGCTGTCTTAGGAAAACCTGTGATGAAGTCCATGGAAATGACCTCCCATTTCCACTCTGGAATCACAATCGGTTGTAGCAGTCCATTTGGATGTTTATACTCTTCCTTAACCATCTAACAATCCAAACATCTAGCAACAAACTCTGCCACATGCTTCTTTAGATTCGGCCAAAAATAGAATCTCTTCGCTACAGTCAATGTCTTCTGGCAGCCTGGGTGACCCAAATATGATTTCGCATGAAACTCCCTCAAGATCACATTCTTGAGATCACTGTTGTTTGGTATATATCTTGTCTCTAAATCTAACCAATCCATCTGTTGTGAGACGATAGTCTAAATCCTGTACACGTGTACCTATACCTGTACTACCACTTGTACCTATACCTATACTACCACATGTACCTGTACCTGTACTACCACCTGTACTTGTACCTGTACCCTGCTACAACCTGTGCACGATCTCCATATACCTGTGATCCTACTAACATGCCTGCAAGATCCTATCCTGTAAGTTTGTCCCATAAGAACTCATCGTTGTTAGGTGATTTACCTGTACCCGCCTGCTAAGAGCATATGTGACCCTGTTCTCCTTTCCCTTGATGTACCTGATCTCGAAGTCAAACTCACTGATCGTGACAAACCATCTAACTTGCCTGGCGTTCAAATTTGGCTGGTCAAACAAGTACCTCAACCCAATGTGTTCACTCATCAATACAAACCTCCCACCAACTAGATAGTTCCTCCACATCTTCAGTGCATGAACAATCGCTGCTAGCTCAAGATCATGTGTCGGGTAGTTTTGCTCATGCTCATTCAGTTTTCGTGACTCATAGCATACCACTTGTCCATCTTGCATAAGAACCCCACCAAGTCCTCTCTTGCAAGCATCTGTACACACTACAAACTCCTTGTCTGAATCAAAAATCTTTAACACTGGAGCATGTGTCAACAACTCCTTAAGTTGCTCAACACTAGCCTCACACTCCTCTGTCCAATCAAACTTCTTACCTTTCCTCTGCAATGATGTAATAGGATAAGAAATCTATGAGAAGTTCCTAATGAACCTCCTGTAGTAACCTGCCAATCCCATGAATGATCTCATGTCATCTACATTCTTAGGAGCTACCCACTCCATGATGGCCCTTATCTTCTCTAGATCTACTGCAATGCCTTCCTTGGAGACAACATGTCCCAAGTAGTGTACCTCAGTCTGGAAGAAACTGCATTTGCTGAGCTTAGCATACAACTGATGCTCTCTCAACAACCTCAACACTGTTGCCAAATGCTCAACATGCTCTTCCTCATTTTTAGAATACAACAATATGTCATCAATAAACACAATCACAAACTTGTCCAAATAAGGACGTAACACACTGTTAATCAAACACATAAATGTAGCTGGGGCATTAGTCAAACCGAGTGGAACTACAACAAAATCATAATGCCCGTACCAATCCTAAATGCGGCCTTGTAAATGTCCTCTTAGTTGATGTGTACCTGATGATATCCCAATTCCCGACCTCAAGTCGATCTTAGAGAACACCACTACTCCCTTCAGTTGATCAAACAAATCATCAATCATCGGTAATGGGTACATGTTCATGATGGTCGCTTTGTTCAGTTGCCTGTAATCAATGCACAATATGAGAGTGCCATCCTTCTTCTTCACAAACAACAATGGTGCACCCCATGGCCATACACTTGGCCTAATGTATCCCTTGTCAAGCATCTATTTCATTGCAACTTTAATTCTACCAACTCAGGTGTACTCATCTTGTAAGGTGCTTTTGATGTTGGAGCTACCCATGGCACCAACTCAATAGAAAAGTCTACTCGGAAATCTCTGCAGGAAACACATCCTGAAACTGCTGCAAAACTGGATACCTGCTTAAGACTTTTGCATCTTCAACTTCCTTACCTTTGTCACTACAGATATGAACTGCGAATAGCACACCCTTTCCTGCAACTGCCCTTGGCCTGCATGGTTTTCACCATCCTAATTAATGTGGCTTTCTTCTTTCCCTATAAGACAATTGGTTCCCCATTGTCATCCAAGCACTGAATAGCTTTGTCATAGCAATCTACCTTAGTCCTATGAAGGTATAACCAATCCAAACCCAATAGCATATTGTATGAACCCAATGGAAATATATTCAAGTGCGTTGTTGTAGGGATGTCATTTAACACAAATGCACATACTCTTACCCAATGGTGAACTCTTTTCTTCGTACCTATAGCCAACTGCACTAGCCAAGATTTTGGATGCATTTCTTTACTCAAGCCACGCTTATTCACCAAGTCAGGACTAACATAGCTATAATTAGATCCAAGATCAATCAAAATAGAAATAACTTGATCACAAAGCTTACCGTACATCTCAATGACAGATGCCTAGTGCTTTGCCTGCATGTTGTCCACAGCTGCATAAATAAGAGGAATGCTCTGCCCAACATGCCCAACAATTTGCACCTCCTATGCACTATATATCTTAGGCCTACCACCCTGGTTCTACGGACAATCTCTCCTAAGGTGCTCCTCACCACATGTCCAACACTCCAACTGTCCCATACCATTACCTCCATGTTGCTATTGTAATCCATGTCCCTGTCTGAATGCATTAAACTTATTCTGAGGTGCCACATTCTCTTTCTCATCTGTATTCTGAGGCCTTGCTCTCTTAGGCTGCCATTTACCTTTACCTTTGACTTTCCCTTTCCATCCTTGTTGAGATTCATTCTTATGTTTGGACTATTCATAGCAATGCTTCAATTTCCCAATAACTTCCTCAAGTGACCGAGGCTCATCATACTCAATCTGAGCTGTAAATGCTAATGGAAAACCATTGATAAATCATTGAACTTTAGCCTTCGCATCTTTAAGAAATGGCACATACCTCAGTAGATCCAGGAACCTGGTTGTGTACTCTTCATCTATCATTGACCCAATCTTTAGCTCATAAAATTATTTGGCCTTACTATCGTAGTACCTATCTGACAAGTACTTCTTCTTGAATAGATATTTGAACTCATGCCAACTCAAGTCCTCTATCTTGATATCTCTGACCCGCTTCACATCTTCCCACCAAATGTCTGCTTTACCTTTCTAACTGAAGATAGCAGTCTTGGCCTTCATGTTATCTGTGTACTCACGCAACTGAAAGAATTTGTTCATTCCAAGTATCCAAGCCTCTGCATCTTCTGGTTTCTTCAAGTCTCCATCAAAAGTAGGTGGTTTTGTTTTCTTGAATTCATCAAGCAAGTATCCCTTGTCACTCCTCCTATAAGGATGATACTGATGACGATCATGATGTTTATCCGAATCAGAACTAGAATGGTACCTGTACTCATCGCTCCTATCCAGAGTCTCCAACAACCTTCCATCTCTCACTATATAAGCTTTATCTCACCTATGTTTGCCAAGAGACCTACTACCATACGCCCCATTAGTTCTCTCCTCCTATCCCTGGCTGATCCAAAGTGGCCCTTGTCACTACAACTTTGACAAGCTCTGAAGGAGTATTTCATTTACCTCTGCTTGTTTGGCTAATGCATGTATGATCTTGTCATTGTCTGCCTTACAACTCCATATTTCTTCCTTTAGACTTCCCAATGTGTCTACCAAAACAGAAGAGTGCCCACCACGTTGCTCATATGACTCATAAGGAGAGTCTCTGTAGTCTACCATCTTTCTATCCATCTTTGGTCTCTTTTCCTGCAAGGCATAATATGTCAGCTAAACCAAATAACAATAAACCAACGTACCTTAGTATAATTTTGGGAGGATACCTCATCCCTAAATCCAAATCAACGTGATACATGTATATACATAATCATAATAGCACATAAACTTGTGGCACATGGTATATTAGTGGATAAACATCATTCTAGTTGGAGTCCAATCATCAATGCATGACCATACCAAATACACACCATGACCTAATGTGCGACAACCTCAACCATACCAATGTAAACTTGACCATATGCACTCACTTGACATGTATAACCAAACATGAACGACCAATGCAGGTTCAACATATAGCATAACACAAGCAACCATACACGGACACTACACAAGCATAACCAATATGTAACCTAGCATAAACAAGCAATGCATATACAACATATAGCAACATGTGAGCAAGTGTACACACACAATACACAAGTATGAACAACACATAATCAGTCATATACTCATGACAACATGTCGACACAACACCATCATCCCATCCATGGTGACACCACTGCCACCATGGCCAACAAAACACGGATGCAACAAACACATACACCATGGTTATGAGAAACACATATGCAACCAATAGAAAAGCATGACCAACACACCGCCCATCCAGTCCAAGGGTTGAACCATACTCTGATACCACCCTGTAACACCCCCTTCCCACATCTACCCAAGCAACTGGCCAGTCGGGGTAAATATGCGACGAGAGGCTACTATAATGAGATCCAACCTTCTATGTGACCTTAAGAAAGTGGAACCAACGGAAACATAACATACAAACCTTGTACAGCAACAACAACACCCCCAAGAGGTAACCCAACCATTCAGACCTCTTACCCCTGGGTCACACTGACCTTTTGACCTCTTTGAGCCATAGACGTAGGCACAGGCTTGCATGCCAGCGTCCAGGAGGCTATAGCCGCAGGCTTAGTCACCGGGTTCAGCGAACCTGAAGGAAAAAGTTCGAAGTTCGACGAATTTAATCAACATCCGAACAAATTCGATTGTGTTCGGCAAACACAAAGCCGAACCTCATGCCGAACATAATCCCAAACACGAACCTGAAAAAATTCGATTAAATTCGTTTTTTTTTTATTAAATTCGGCAAAAAATTCGAGTTTAGGTTTGGCATTTGGTAAATTGGTAATAGGTTTGAACTTTGCCGCATTGTTGCTCGAACTGCTCACGAAAAACTTACTCTCAACCCGACGCCACAGCAGACAGGTTACTCAGACTCTCGGCCCGACGAAAAACTTACTCTCGGTTACAGGCTTCCAGACTCCACAGCGGACAGGTTACAGGCTTAGAGTTAGCTCCACGGGCTCACAGTTATCATTCATAGCGGCGTTGGTCTCTTCCAGCAAACCACAAACCTAATCCAATTTGTCAAACGGTCACACTGTCTTTGTGACTTGTCCACAGCGCCACAGGCTAGCCGCTACACAGGCTCACATTGCCGGCCCGGGCTCACAGTCCTCACACATAAGTTCATTCGGCATCGTCTTGAACCGTTTCGTTTCATAGGAACTTTGTACATGAAATTATCGCATTTCACTCTTTAAAAAAAATGAAATGGTTCGATGAAAATTTACATTCCTTTCTCATGTGCTTGAGTCTTATAATCTCAAGATCACTACATTTCAGACATTTTATAATGCTGGTCTTTCTTACCTAATTGTTTGATTCTTAGTGTCCTTGGTCATAACTATTAGCCAGTCAAAGAGGGATAAACATATTGCATTAAACAAATGTCATGACCAAAAAGTGGAACCAAAAAATAGTGACATGTATTTATTGAAGAGAGCAACCCTTTTTACATTTTGCAATCTGCAATTTATAATTCCTCCCAAAACTATTTTTAGAAGAGAGTTTGTTTGGAGAAAAATCCGCCCAATCCAACTTTAATTGCTCAAAAATTCCAATCTTTAATTGCTGGAGTCTTCTCATTGATTGAAATCTTTTTCCTAAATATCTCTTCTATTGTTTTTCCTGCAAAAAGAAATTAAAATTCATTTAAGAAGCAAAAATAAAATCCAGATATTATTTCTATCATTAAAACAAATCCAATCAAATTCTATTTAAATAAATGAAATTTGAGCTTCTTATTGATACTCATAATGATTTTATTTAAACAAGGATATTATTGATGCATGAATCTGCAATTAGAAGAGGCTGGACAAATAAAAATGAAGAAAACAAAGCTCAGAAAATTGATTTCTTTTTAGAAATTCGGAGCTTGATCTTCTGCCTGATTTTTGACTCAATAAATGACCAAATCTGTTAGTGAAACCTCCTCAGAAATATTCTCCTTGATTTTCTCTTTCCAATGAGCCGTCCTGGGCCTCATTTGGCCAAGTAAAACACAATCTATGAGCCTCCAAAGTTGATAAGTCAAATCTGATATAATTCTGGAAATTCAGTTGCTCCTCGTGACTCAATCGGATCGGAAGTTTTGAACATTGACTTAATCGCATCGGAAGATTTGAACATTGACCTCATCGCATCGCATAAGTTCAATGTGACTCAATCAGATCGGAAGTAATGAGCTCAATCGCATCGGGGCTGACAAGCTTAATCGGATCGGAGGTAATGAACTCAATCGCATCGGATGAAACTAATGAGACTCAATAGCATCGGGAAAAATCATTGCATCGGGGTTTTTAAAAGGATGTTCGCATGAATATTTCCGATGCGATGTGTTTTATGCAAAAATTTAATTTAATTTTTTGTTTTTTATATATTTGTTTTAATATAAAATTTTAATTAAATTAAATTAATTATATTTAATATAATAATTAATTTAATTAATTCAAAATTTTATGTTAAAAATTAATTTTTTTGTTTTTTGATCTTATTTTAGAGATGTTAAATTAGACTACGAATTTATCTAAAATGATGATTTACTTAAAACAACCATTTTGACATTTTGGATTTTTTCGAGATTAGAAATTTATTTGAAAATTGGAAAATTGGAATAAATGACTGAAATCCCGATGCTTTATGATTTGGCTGTATAAGTAAAAATAAAAATTTTTAGTAATAATTAATCTAGGGGTTAATATTTAAACTAAATGCATTATTAAAATCCGCAATTTTTTAACCCAGGTGACATAATTGATTAGACTTCAAAGGAGTGCTATTTACAAACCGATTGACCAAATGAGACGAAACAAGCGTCAATAGGAAGCTTATAAAAAATCGATTTCAACCAAGTAATCAAAACAAGAATCTAAAGAAAATGAAAAATTAACAAAATCGTAAGATAATTGACTTAATAAAATCATAAAAGGTGTTTAGCTAAAATTTTTATAATAAAGGGTCCCCATTATTTGATGTGAACAAGTTAAAAATGGGGGGTTGTTGTACCGTACAACAATTGGCGATTCACTGGAAGAAACAGTTATCTCTATTTGATAAAAATGAAATTTTCCTAAAATTAAAGTAAAAATAATTAAAGAAGAGAAAATTATTTTTGGAATGTTTGACTAGGTTCATTAATCTGAATAAAAGCAACAATCATCTTACTGTAAGTTTCTTGAAATTCCTCATAAATTAAAATATCTCATAACTCTATATCAGTCCTTAATTAGTTCTAGAGATAAAGCAGGGGTCACTTTACAGCCGAGCTTTTAAAGTGTACTCATTTTTCACAGGTAGAGCCACTGCTGCCAGCAAACATCTATAGTCTCGACAGGGTTACCTTTTAATCATCAATGATTCAGAATCCTATCTATTTAAGAATTATTGACCTAGAGATAAATCCATTTATATATGCTTATTTTTTATTTTATTTTATTTTTTTCTTAAAAGCCATTGTCCTGGTTTGGTAGCCAGATAGTTGACAATGCCATTCACTGGTTATAATTGGACTGAACAAGCTGGCTCGTGATGAGACCCCTTGTCTTACAATTGTTTGAAATTATAAGCCATTACCCTGGTTTGTTTAGCAGTGTTGGTAATGTCAACCTATTTTTCCCCTATGATCATGGTAAGCAGGCTCGTGATGAGACCTCTTATCTTTTAAGTTTTAAATATATTTTTGGATTACACTCTAGAAAAATAAAACTCTTTTTAAATGGGGAGAATCATTAACTCCTTAAGAGTTCAGAATGACAATTTCAGAGTTAAAAGTGCTTTGTTGTAAAGTGTCTTTACTTGGTTAAAAATAATTTTTCTTGACTGATAATAGAATCTTGAAAGATCTTAATAAAGTATTGAAATCTCAAAATAATTATAATTTTGATGAAAAAGAAATTTCTCAGATTTCATGATACTTCATCAAATTTTCTTGTTTTGTAATCTCTTCCTTAAGTATGTCTACCTTTATAATAAGAAAAACAAATTTTGCTAAGAGTTTTTAAGAAAAAGCTAATAGGAAACTATTAACAATTTTCCCATGTATGCCAACCATTGCTAAGTAACAAAAACCTTCCATATAAATCATAACAAAGTTACCAAAATCAAAATTGAAAACCAAAGGAAAAGAATTCTTAAACTAAAGTGAGAAAAGAAATCAGCAAACAAAATTAGAATGAAGCAAAAAAAATGGAAAAGAAAAATCCAAGCTTTTGAAATACAAACTCTAACAAAAAAAATGTTTATACCAATGTCTCAACAACATGAAGTAAAATAAAATAATCATGTAATCATTTCTTCTTATGTCGAGATCCATAAAATTTATACCTTGCAAGGTTGTAAATGCTTTAGGTTTCAGATAGCAGTGGTGATAAAATTCAGCCACAATGAAAAATTTTTGTTTGATGTCAATCTTGTCATTTTCAAAGCATTATCTTAATCATTTTCTAATAAAAAAAATGCTTTAAAGAAATAGATTAAAGGTTCAGAAATTTCCTAGTGTAGCTGTTTCAATGAAGACTATCGTTGCTTCTTGAAAATAAAACCAGGAAAAGAGCAATAGGGCTTCCAAAATATGATTTGGCAGATGATGGAAAGCTTTTATGAAGAGCTGCAAAACAGATTTAAATATCAAAACAAAACTGAAACTAAAGTAATGAAATGGAAATTAATGAAAGTGGGTACATGAATCTTACCATTGGATGATTGCATTTGATCTTACCTGAAGGTATCAATTTCTCCAATACTAGCTGACTTCTTCTTTTAGTTTGACATTAAAAATATGAAGAAGGAAAACTAACCAAAATCCCATAACCCAAAATCATTATTTATTTTACTTGCACTAGAGTAAGAAGTAAATGAAAAAAAAGAATGCTTAGTGCTCAAGGGAGTTGAAATTAAAACAAATACATCAAAAATGAGAATGAGAATTTGCAGTAATGATTGCTTCTCAAAATATTATAAGTTTCATATAAATTCCATGATTTTATAAATTGTCCAGAATCGAGACCAAATCCAAGATAATAAAATTTAAATATGAAGATAGAGAGGTCTCGAATTCCATTTTTAATTATGGAATTATATATTTAAAACTTAAATGTATGAGAAATCAAAATGGTTTAAATATGCTGCAAATTGGTCATTAACTGCTTTCTTACCATAGTGGTTACCCAAGCTCGCCTTTTAAAACAACACATCGCCGTATCAGATAATTCGCCTCATATGTTTCTTCACCATGCTTTGAGTTTAATCAACAAGACTTCACCTTTGTTGCTATGCCATATATTGATTAAATCTTAATGGCTTCGAGGCATGCATTGGAAGTTATCGCATCGGATGTCGCAATGGCAAATTGCCGATATGAACATGTGCAATGAAATGAAGCGATCGCATCATTAAAGAAATATTATATCGAGGATCGGAAAATATTTACATTGTGCTTCCCGTATCGCAAAACGCACATCGTAGATTCAGAGAAGTGACGTGAGCATAAAAAAATTTGATGAAATGATTGCACCATCGGCGATGCGATGGATGACGTAGCTAATCGGCAATCAACAAACTTTGGGTACCCGATGTAACACAATATATTTTTTTACGATGCCGATATGCGATGAAGAGCGGACCCGATAACTTTTTATAATGGGATTTCAATAACATATCGGATCCGAGACATCAACCCTTTTACAGTTTTGCTCCTACCATTATTGCGATTGAGCGGACGCGATATTTTTTATGAATTTGATTTGAATTTCATATCGGGTCCGGAATCATGTGTTCATTGCAATATCGGTAAAGTCGATTATCGGAAGTTGGTGATTCATGATATTGGAAGTATACTTCAACTGCAAAGCTCCGATATGCGAAATGAGATATGGCATATGAGTAAGATAATACATCGGAGGTATTTTATGAATAATTTGTTATCAAAAGAAATGCTAAGAACTACTTCCGATGAAATCTTATGATGCGAATGGTCTTATGATATTCCTTGAAATTTCAATTGGGTTTTCTAAGTGAATAAAAGCAATGTTAAAGAATGTTCAAATTCTAATGAATAAAAAAATAAAATTTCCCTGAACCTGTTGCAAATTTGAAATGGGTTTATTGCTTATTTTATGTTTTGAAAAGAAATAAAAACCTGAAAATAAAACAGAACACAAATCAAAAATAAACTAAGGAAAAGATGAACTAATAATGGATGAGAATAAAGTTGTAAATGCGTACCTGAAAGGAATTTGTCTGTAAATTGTACCTCATAAATCTTCAAATTCTTCCTTTGATTAAAATCATCTCATTATTTATTTTAAATCTAAGTGTGCAATCAGCCTGAATGAAATCAATCATTCATGTTCATAAAACATAAAATTTACCAGAAATAAATATAAAAATAGGCTCTCCTTTTGAATTGAAACAACAATTTATTATCTCTGCTTATTCTGAATAACTTGAGAAGAATCCGTATTGTTATTGTGACTGTTCAATAATGTCTTTAGTGAATGAATATGATGCATATTGCAGCATCAAATAATAAACTAAAGATTAGAATGGGATAAAGCCACTAATTGTAGAAAAATATCAAAACAGATTTGAATGTGTGCACTCAGCAAAATTGACATCCTTAAGGTTAGCTTTAGCAAATTCCGAGGAAGATAATATGAACTTCATATGATTATTGTGAAAGGTTAGACTGACTACTAATGATTAAGTCAGAATTAAGCTTATCATAGACAGTCATACATTTCATGGGATAATGAGATCATGAAGCTCTTACATCTTCAACCTTTATTATATAAATTCCAAAAGAAAATCTTAGAAGGAAATCTCCAAATGAAGAAAAGTGGCTTTGAGGCGATCGATGCTAAGTGCAACCTCAATTGAATTTAATCAAGACATTATTCAAAATAAGCAGAGTAGAGGTATTGATGCAAGAAATTTTAAAAAGGAAAGCAAGAATTAAAACTTTCTGATAAGGAGAAAATGTTTCAGTGAACATGCATGAGAAGGCTGATTGCTTTGTTTTATTTTTTAATCTACAAAACTGTTAAAACAAATTAACTATAGAAAACAAACAAACTAAATTAATTCTACTCCTATTCTAACCATATACATGAAAATGACTAGGTATAGTCATATTTCCAGTGTAGCCATTTTTTCATTTTAATTGATGCATGTATGTATAGTTCAAATGTTAGTAATAAAAATACAAATCTAACTAAACTGAGGAAAATAAATCTGAAATCAGAATGTACAGTTATTGTTAGCAACTTAATTAAAATCTCTTTCTCTTGAAATTTCCTTTCTAATTGGATATCAATTGGATCATAGAAATATGGATGGATTTCTATTAAAAATTGGAAAATGTTCAAAGGAAGAGATAACAGGCCAAATTGTGAAGATGAGCTTTTAAATTCACAGACCTAGAAAGAATTGTTAGTATTATGTACAAATGTTAAATTATTAACAATCTCCTTTGAGAGAAAAATTTCCAAATATTTTTCAAATGAATTAATGAAAAATGGATGGAAATTTTTCAAATGAAATGGAAAATTATTAATTGAATTGAATTGCTGGCCAGATTGCAAAAATAAATTCTCTTGTCGACATTGCCTTTGAAAAAATAGAAGCTTTTGATGAAACATTAGCATTGATTGAAATTGAAATATTAATATCTTTTGATGTTCATGATTATAATATGAAACTTTAATTTCCCAATCGGGAAATGCATCAATTGAGTGTTTGATAGTAAGGTGTTCAATATGCCAGCGAAAAGTGTGAAAATTTTGCAAAATAAAATCAAAAAATAAATCTAAATTTAAACAAAATAACTGTGAAAGAAAAACTAAAATTAAATCACTATTTTTACAACTAATGTTACAACACAATTGGGATCGTTTTGAAATAATTTCATTTTCACAAGGATTGGCCAGAATTATGGAATTTGAGTAATTTTGAATTCCAACTTGTGAATTAGAAAATGAATTATGATTATGAGTAGGAATGAGAGCTTGATCACGATACGAATCATCAATTGGAAAGTTTTCTCGAATAATGAAATCATGAAGATAATTTGTTGCTCTAAAATGAGGATTGGTTGGGATAATTTCTAAATTGAAGCGTTCTTCATTCTCAGATGTTATTTGAATTTTATCATGAGGATTCTTTTGAGAAAAATTGAAATCAACATCCTCAATATCAGAGTAATCATCATAAATGACCTCACAAGATTCTCTAGAATTCCCTTCAATCTCATCCAATATATCCAAACAAGGAGGAACAAGAATTTCATGTTCATTAATGGCAAAAGAATGATCGTTAATTGCTTCTCTATCTTGATAAAAACTTAATAGTAATTCATTTAGATCAGCCTCTGTATTTTTTGAAATATCATTAATATCAAGAGGGGAAAAATTACCATCATTAAAAATATCAGGATAAAAGGAAAAATGTGAACCTGAAACAATGCATTTAAAACTGTCTCTGTTTGAGAACTCTTGTGCATTATGCTCATTGTAAATCTCAGATTCTAAATCATTCCTTTGTATGCTCATGCTTTCTTGAAGAAGGCTGCTTTGTTGCTGTGATTTCGGCATTTGCTCATCATGGAGGAATTCAGAAATTTGTACAGCAGTTTGTATTTTATTATTTACTTCGATTGCTACTTGTACTTGTTGATTTGCAATCTGATTTTCTGAATTGACCGCAGAGTAATTTTCAGATTCCAAAGAAGTTCTTTCTCCAAAATTGCTGTTGTTGTCTTCTTGCATTTGATTAGAAATATTTTCCACTTCATCACAATTTATTTGCACATCCAAATTTGGATTCTCATTTATATTGTAATGGGATGGAACAAAGCTTGAATTAATTTCATATGGATTGGGAATGGGTGGAAGAGAACAAATATATTCAAACCAATCTAATGATTCTTCTTCCGTAGGTTTATCTTCATCTTTAAATCTTAAGCAATTTAAATGAAATCGAATATTAAAATCATTAATAGACTTATTTTCAAACCTTCGTAAATATTCAATTTCTTCACATACCTGTTCATAATCATAGCCGTCAAATTTACAAATGAAAATTGTAACAAATTGATCCCAGCTGTGGATTGAAGCAACTGGAAGAGTTCTACACCCGCTTCTGGCTTTTGCCGCAAATGTGAGAGTAAAAATTCTGCATAAAATGCCTTCATCAATCCCTTGAAAATCATAATTTGAAACATTTTGAATAAATTGAAAGACATGATTAAAAGCAGAAGAATTTCTCTTACCATTGAATTTTACCTGAGACAAGAGACTTACCACTTCGGGTGGAGTGTTGGAAGATGCACGTCCATGGATGCAACTCCAAATTGGAAGCTTAAGATGAGCCATCGTGATTTAAACAAAATGTTAAAATTGAAAAGACTCCAATAGACAAAAAAGTCTCAGGCCCTCCTTCTAGCGCCAAAAATGTTGTGGCCTCGAAAATCGCTGCAACAACATTGGGGGATAACCACCCGGTCCGGACCTTAAAGCAGCTCCTTTTCCGTTTGGTGTGGTGGCTCCGACTGGTTTAACTAGGTACAGTTACCTTCTCCCTATTTGCTATTGGTTTATAATGTATCTTTAACTACCAATAGACAGGGATATCAGATCACTTCTTCTTGCTGATCAGGCAAGAGAATGACCCTTAAGCTGATTTGGGTTCAACCAAGCCACAACTAAAATTTTGCCTCTTTAAGGAGAGGACTTAAAAGAATGTAGAATTTACTCTAAATGCAAGCTTATTCTATAATGTAAGCAAAAGAAACTAATCTAACTCCTATCTCAATTAGGTAGATGAAAATCTAACCCAACTAAGAGCAAGATGATTAAATAATGAGAATTAAAATATGTCTGGTTTTAAATTAATGTTAAGCTAACGAAGAAATTCCATTAGCTCACATTTGTGAGTACCAAAACACATTCTATTGAGACCATTTGACTGAAATAATAAATCAACAACATTCCGGAAGAAATTCACAAAAATTGATATCAATTATCATATCATTCAAACTAATAATTAAACAATAACATGTGGAAGAAATTCACAACACATTACTATTTAATAAATCAGTGTTATAAGACAGATTTCTGAGTAATGGTTACTCAGAAATCAGAGTTTAATTCATAAGAGCAGAGATACTTAACAATTTAAGGCAAATTATCCATATCAACAGAAATGCCAAAACATGAATAAAATGAAACAACAATTTTATTAACATAAAAATGAAACTGGTATTTGATACAGAAATGCCAAAAATACCAGTTAATTGAATCTGCTTCTCTGATCCTGGTCTCTAACAGTACTTTACATTACTTGAATTTATGCTTTCAAGACTAGAGCTGCAGAAATGCAAACTCTGCCCATCATGCATAATAAAAGACATAAAGCATAAACCCTCAATAATGTTCAGATCTGAAACTTTCTCTCCTCCCCATCTACAATTCTAAATTCCTATTACAGAAATGCTTCTAGAAGTCTGGAATTGCAGAGGAGAGCCGCGCCTTTTACATTTTGCAATCTGCAATTTATAATTCCTCCCAAAACTATTTTTAGAAGAGAGTTTGTTTGGAGAAAAATCTGCCCAATCCAACTTTAATTGCTCAAAAATTCCAATCTTTAATTGTTGGAGTCTTCTCATTGATTGAAATATTTTTCCTCAATATCTCTTCTATTGTTTTTCCTGCAAAAAGAAATTAAAAATCATTTAAGAAGCAAAAATAAAATCCAGATATTATTTCTATCATTAAAACAAATCCAATCAAATTCTATTTAAATAAATGAAATTTGAGCTTCTTATTGATACTCATAATGATTTTAATTAATCAAGGATATTATTGATGCATGAATCTGCAATTAGAAGAGGCTGGACAAATGAAAAGGAAGAAAACAAAACTCAGAAAATTGATTTTATTTTTAGAAATTCGGAGCTTGATTTTCTGCCTGATTTTTGACCCAATAAATGATCAAATCTGTTATTGAAACCTCCTCAGAAATATTCTCCTTGATTTTCTCTTTCCAATGAGCCGTCCTGGGCCTCATTTGGCCAAGTAAAACTCAATCTATGAGCCTCCAAAGTTGATAAGTCAAATATGATATAATTCTGGAAATTCAGTTGCTCCTCGTGACTCAATCGGATCGGAAGTTTTGAACATTGACTTAATCGCATCGGAAGATTTGAACATTGACCTCATCGCATCGCATAAGTTCAATGTGACTCAATCGGATCGGAAGTAATGAGCTCAATTGCATCGGGGCTGACAAGCTTAATCGGATCGGAGGTAATGAACTCAATCGCATCGGATGAAACTAATGAGCCTCAATCGCATCGGGAAAAATCATTGCATCGGGGTTTTTAAAAGGATGTTCGCATGAATATTTCCGAGGCGATGTGTTTTATGCAAAAATTTAATTTAATTTTTTGTTTTTTATATATTTGTTTTTAATATAAAATTTTAATTAAATTAAATTAATTATATTTAATATAATAATTAATTTAATTAATTCAAAATTTTATGTTAAAAATTAATTTTTTTGTTTTTGATCTTATTTTAGAGATGTTAAATTAGACTACGAATTTATCTAAAATGATGATTTACCTAAAACAACCATTTTGACATTTTGGATTTTTTCGAGATTAGAAATTTATTTGAAAATTGGAAAATTGGAATAAATGATTGAAATCCCGATGCTTTATGATTTGGTTGTATAAGTAAAAATAAAAATTGTTAGTAATAATTAATCTAGGGGTTAATATTTAAACTAAATGCATTATTAAAATCCGCAATTTTTTAACCCAGCTGACATAATTGATTAGACTTCAAAGGAGTGCTATTTACAAGCCGGTTGACCAAATGAGACGAAACAAGCGTCAATAGGAAGCTTATAAAAAATCGATTTCAACCAAGCAATCAAAACAAGAATCTAAAGAAAATGAAAAATTAACAAAATCGTAAGATAATTGACTTAATAAAATCATAAAAGGTGTTTAGCTAAAATTTTTATAAAAAGGGTCCCCATTATTTGATGTGAACAAGTTAAAAATGGGGGGTTGTTGTACCGTACAACAGCTTTCCAGGTAGGTTTATTTCAGTTTCTTTTTTCAGTATTTCTTTCTGCTTATGCTCAAGTTTACAACTTTCGTAATTTACATTTGTTGTGTCCAACTGAGTAAAAACCATTTGTCTACATTACCAAATCTTTATAACTGAATGGTTAGTGACTTATAGGTACAGTGATTGTTTAGATTTCATTTACTTCTTTCATAGTTGATAATTACTGTTTCCAACTGAGTAAAAACCATTTGTCTACATTACCAAATCTTTATCACTGAATGGTTAGTGAGTTATAGGTACAGTGGTTGTTTAGATTTCATTTACTGCTTTCATAGTTGACAATTACTATGTCCAACTGAGTAAAAACCATTTGCCTACATTACCAAATATTTATCACTGAATGGTTAGTGACTTATAGGTATAGTGACTGTTTAGATTTCATTTACTGCTTTCATAGTTGACAATTACTCTGTCCAATTGAGTAAAAACCAGTTGTCTACATTACCAAATCTTTATCACTGAATGGTTAGTGACTTATAGGTAAAGTGATTGTTTAGATTCCATTTACTTCTTTCATAATTGACAATTGTTGTGTCCAACTAAGTAAAAATTATTTGTCTATATTAACAAATATTTACAACTAAATGGTTAGTGACTTACAAGTACAGTGATTGTTTAGATTTCATTTACTATTTTTCATAGTTGACAATTGTTGTGTTCAACCAAGTAAAATCCACTTTTCCTATTTTGAAATCTTATATTAAAATGGTTAGTGACTTATAGAAATAGTAATTGTTTAGTATTTTCATTATTTCTATCATTCACTTAATTATTTGTAGTTAGAAGATCCTCATTCCATTGCAACTAATAATCTCTTTAAAGGACATTATGATTGAAACTGAATTTGAATATGATTTGCAAGAATGGCTAAATGATTAGATTCAATGCAATGTTTGAGTTATCAATTGCATTTCATATTTTCATTTCTTAAATCTCAATTTAGTTATAGATCCATGGATTAGGTTTATTCACTAATTTAAACACTTGATTTATCTTTTTAATTAGAACTAGACCTTAGAGCTTGTCCATAAAACTCTAATTTCTTTATAGGGAGTTAGCTAGTTTTATAACATTTCCTTTTCTTCATTTTTAGTTAGATTTATTCTCACTTTTCAAACTAGGATAACAGACTAAGAACTAAAAACCCAAAACCCCAAAACAATAAGAAAAACATCAAAACAACAAAGTAAGGAAAAGGACACTTAGGCACATATAGTGCACTACAGTTCATCAAAGTTACAAGCCCTGGTTGATAATTAATTGAAGCAATTTAGGAACACTAAATTGAGTAAACACAACTCACTGAAAATAACACAACATAGAGTCAATATTTTCTCTCTCATGTAGCTCTAATAATTACTAGTAATTATTGCTACTCCAATAATTAGTAATTTTTTAAATTTCCTCTCTAATTGTTGAAAATCTATCTTAACGTGGGATCCAATAAATGCTAGCCATGACCTTGAGCACTTAATCCTCCATGTACTCAACAATGTTGGAGGATAACCAAATTTCCCCCCCTTGTAAAAGAAAAAAACTCATAGAAAACCATATTCTCTTCTTTTCTTTTTTTTCTTTTTTTCTTCTAATTTCTCATTTTTTAAATGAATGCGTTGGTTAAAATCTTATTGGAGGAGTTTTTGAAGTTATGGAAACGTACATGTTCTCAGTAGAAGAGAGCACACAAATTTCCAAATCATTAATGTATTTTTTCTTCACTTACAAGCTAACATAATACTTCAAACTTTTCATTGGACTAAGTGAAACCATAGATCCAAATAACTTCAAAAAAAATAATTTCTAAAAAATAGAGTCATAGGAGAGTGTTTCCCTTAGCTTTAACCTAGTGTTGTAATTTGAATAGAATCAATGATTCACCCATCCTAATCCTATTTTTAATGTTATGTTCAATTTCACCTCGATTCCTAGAGCCATTAAGGAACATATGGTGAATTTGGTATGGGGGCATAAAAACTAAACCAAGAATAAATGAGTTTCATCAGATCAGAAATGTGTGTTAGACCAAGGCCCATGTAACCACACTACCCACAACCTCTTGAGCCAATTTTTTCAAAAAACAAACCACCTTATGCAAAAATTTACACTGATATTTATTAAACAAGACCCTATCTCCAAAGATCCTAAAATAAATAACTTTTCGAAGTATGGAGTCATAGGAGGGGTGGTTCTCATAGTTGTAACCTGATGTTAGGAGTGAAACATATTTAATGGTTCACCCATTTGAATCATAGTTTGAATATTATGGTCAGTTGCAACTCACTTACTAGTTCCATTTAGGCGCATATGGTGAATTTGGTACATAACATAAAAATAGAACTAAGTAGCATAAATGAGTTCCATAATCTTGAGTGAGTATGCTTGGCCAAGGGCCATGTTACCATGTTTCCCATGACCTCTTGAAATAAGGGTTTGAAAAATCCACCCCTTATGAAAAATTTGCATCGATCTTCATTGAACAAAATTTTAGCTCCAAAGATTCATAAATAAATAAAATTTTGACCCATGGGGTCCTAGGATGAGGGTACCTCTAGCGATAACCCAATTCCAACAGTCCAACGAAATATATTGTTCACCCATCTGAGTCTCAATTTGAATTTTATGGCTAGTTACAACTTTCTTCCTCGAGCCATTCATAGAAATATGGTGTCTTTGGTTTGGGGGTATATAAAAAAAACTAAGAGACATAAATGAGTCTTATTATATTAGAACAATGTGTTTTGATAAGGTCCATGTGATCACACTACCCAAAATATTTCAAGCTGTGGTTTTGTAAAATCCACACCCTAGTAAAAAAAACCCTGGCTCTAAAAATTCCTCAAATAAATCAAATTATAGTGCTAAGAATGGGCTACCTATAGTTTTAGCCTGATGCGAGGAGTCCAATAAATTTAATGGTATGCTCATATCAATCCTTATTTGAATTTTATGAATAATTGCAACTCATTTTCAGGAGGCATTCAAATAAAAATTGTGAATTTCATTTAGTTTTATAAAAATAAAGTTGAGTAATGAAAATGAGTTTCTTAATCTCTAGCATGTTTGTTCGGCCAACTCCCCTATGAGCACATTACACAATTATCTTGACCCAAGGTTTTTCAAAATCTACCCCCTTGTGAAAAATTTGCATTTGTATATACTAAACAAAACCTTAGCTCCAAATATCCTCAAATAAATGAAATTTTAGTGTATGGAATCGTACGAGGGTCGTTCCCATACATTTAAATTAGTGCTAGGAGTCCAACATAATCAATGATTCACTGGTTAAAGTCTTGGTTTGCATTGAACGACAAGGTGCACATCACTTGTTCAAGTTATTTAAGGGCATGTGATGAGTTTGGTTTGAGGGCATAGAAACCAAATCTAGTAGAAATAATGAGTTTCCTAAGCTTTGGAAATTGTATTTAGCCAAGGCCTTTGCAACTACACTACTCACAATCTCTTGAGGTGGAATTTTGTAAAATTTACCCCTTGTGGAAAATTTGTATTGTTATTAAGTAAAAAAAACCTTATTCTTGAAGATCCTCAAATATATCATCTTTTGTCATATGAAATCCTAGAACTAGGGTTCCCCTAATTGTAACCTAGTTCCAAGAGTCCAACAGGTTCAATGATTTTCCCTTTCAATTCCCAAATAAATTTTATGGCAATTACAACTTACTTCCCAGAGAAATTTAGGGACATATTGTGAATTTTGTTAGGGGTATAAAAACAGAAAAAAAAATCGAAAGATAATAAATGTAATTTAAAAACATAACTAAGATGCTACAAAGTAAATACTCTAATACGAGGATATGTGAGAATTTACCAATAATGCATATATATATATATATATATATATATATATATATATATATATATATATATATATATATATATATATATATATATATATATATATGAAAGAAAGAAAACACAAGTAGTGGGATACCAACTAATTATCACTTTATTTATATATAACACAACTCTTACATGAGTTCCCTACTAGTTATATATGTTTTGTTACATCATTGAATTATTCATACTAGATGCTTCCATTACATGGTACTTATAATTGCTTAACTAGATGTGTTGGTCGACTTGGATTGCATGGACAATTGAGTTACATTATAACTTGGTCAGTTTGCTTGACTTGTGTTGTTGTGTCACTAATATTTGGCTTAACAATGAGTAAGGTCCAACTATGGGGCCTACCTAGCTAAGTTGATTAGTCCTTCCAACATTTGCCTTTGACTCAATTCCTTGATCATTGTAAGCAAGTGGGAAATGTGGATTACAATAAGAAATTTGAGAGAGAACAGATGGTATTAAAATTATAATTTGATAAGGCCTGTGCTTATGGATGTTAGGGCTCTTCAGTTCTTGTTTTCACTTTTGATTTTGACATTGATATTATTCCAACTTGTCGACATGCAGTGTGTACTACTTCAAAAATACTCTCGAACCATGTAAAAAAGGTACATGCTTTGACCCATTTCTACCACCTTTGATTTTATATTCGTTGTTCTCCTTCTACCATTTCAAATTATTGCTAGAAAATTTGACTCACTCATTGTAAGAGAAAAATATTAAGATATTGGTTTGACAGGAAAGGTTGGGGTATATTTTCACTTATTAGTTGGTTCCTGTGGGTCACTTACACCTATTATGTGAATATGTGGTGCAAACCTCTGTAAATGTTGGTTAAAATTTATCCATTCATCAATAATGTAATGAGTTTGCACCTCATCGAAGTAATCTTGGCAGATACTGTAATTTTTGAATAATTACATAAGCAGGAAAAAATTTTTGAACATTGGAATGCATTAGATCAATGTGGCACCATAGTTTGAAGGAATAATGGTATGATAGTTTGTGGTTCTAGGAAATGGCCAATGCTTCCACGCATGTTCCTCAAGCGAATGATTTCGATTATTTTAGAAATCAAAGGCTAATAGGATGAGAATCCAAGGAAGGGATGGGGAACCCCATGGCTTGGCTGTTGGATTGAACTTCTCTTAGATATCTAAGGGCAGGGATGATGCTGTGCAACCATGCCATAGCAGTAATCCATATATTGAATTCTTTAACAGAATAAGAGTTTGTTGCATATATAATTATAATGCATCATAACTAATCGACCTATGCACGATGCGTGCAAATAATTTGTTAACTTACCCATCCCCAAATCCCATAAAATGACTCACGATGCGTGAAACAACAAAAATTAAAGGATTGATGCTAATTATTAAATGGTAAACTTGAGAAGGAAGCAACTCTTGAAGATCTTCCAACGTGATTAAGGAAGGTTTTATCTCATTGATTAAACCATTAATCATTAAATTTTTGGGATAAATAATTCATTTATCAGAAGATGATTTTTAGATTTTGTAACAAATTGATAATGAATTACCTGGTTAACTATTAAAAAGGAAGGAAATTGAAGAAGATTTGATACATTGAGATTACCTTGCAAATCTATCACAACCATTTCCATACTGATTAAACCTGGGAAATTAAAACAAAAGCCCTGAAATTAATGCAATGAAGAGTAGAAATAGTGGTGTTACATGCACTTTGTTCAACCCAAAAATATAAATTGCTTCCAACGTTAGATTGTATAGAATAGGGAATACTCTCTTAAAATTTAAAGTTGAAAATTTCTCCAAAAAAAATTCAAAATCCATCTGACGATACTGATTTGAAATAAAAATAAACATAAAGCACAACTCTATAAAGTAAAATTGAACATGATATGATGCTCTTGGAATTAACATGATATGTTCAAACATTAGATATTTTTTCGTTTGCAATTTTCCTATTGAATATTCTAAAGAAAAACATTTGCAATTTTCCTGGTAAAAAATAAAAAGTTCCTAAATAAGTGGTAATCTCCTGTAATTCACATGAACATATGATACAGTGATAATTGTCAAATTTTTTGATAAATCCTAACACATAGTGAGGAAGAAATTTCCTCTGTCAACATAGATATTTGATAAACAAAACTTGCAGATGGAGAAAATAAAAATCACAGTGGAGAACACAAAAACAAACTCTTTCTTTCATTCAATGACATTCATATTTTTACAAATTTTTGTCTTCAGAACTACTGTTCTGGATTTCCAAAAAAAACATTGCTCCTCTACTCTATTTTTCACAAACATAGTCTCACTCTAATCTCTCACTCTGCATACACTCACTCTGCAGACATACCATGTGTATCTGTTTCTCACATAGCCAACACTCTACATTGTCTGTCTTTTTGTATTGTAAACATATATGTATATATATGTTCACAATACTTATTTAAAATTTTAACCTAAGTACAAAAACTTATATATAAAATTAAAACTTATGAAAAAAAAAAAACATGTCCACATCATTTAATAAATCATAAAACAAAATAACATTACAATGTTGCAATGCGATGGGTTTATTGCATGGGTAATTGAGCCGGGTGACGTTAGCACCAAACGGTGTGATAGAATGAACGCAAAGAACTTTTGATGGTTTATCTCATAAAAAACGTGCCCTTTGACTGGGCATTCATATCTTGCGAAAATATGCTATTGGTCGACTGCGGATGAGTTCGCAGTGGCGAGGTCACAGTTATTGCACAATTGCGGAGCGCTACTCACATAGATGGGAAATGGTACGATAAAATTTAGATTAGTTGACGATGATGTGACGTGGACTCGCAGGGGCCATCAAAATGATGTGGTGAGGTTTGTATTCAAAACAAAATGGCATGGAAATAACTGTGGTTAGGTGCAAATGTTTTATGGAGGGAGGCTTCATGGTGCAAACCACGATTTAGTAAATCAGAGAGGGACTACGACAATGTAAGGAAAGTAAAGAAATCAGTTGTTGTAGAAGATTTAAACAAAAAATTCAATACACCAATTGAGTGCAAAACCAAAACAAATTTGTTGGTGCTGTGTCCTTTAAATTGACATCAAAATTGATGTCTTGTCATGTTGTTACAAATTTTAGTTGGAAGTAATTTCCAACACTCTCCCTTAATCAAAACTACTGTTATCTTGCATTCGGAGACATTTTTTGAGAAAATTAAAACTTTTCTTTCACAATGGTTTTGTCAAAATGTTTGCAAACTGTTCTTCTATTCTACAATGTTGTAAAACAACTTCTCCATTGTTTACCAATTCTCTGATATAATGATACTTTGCATCAATGTTTTTTGTTCTTTTATGAAACACTGAATTCTTGGATAAAGCTATTGGTGAGCTATTATCACAATAAACTGTTGCACGTTTTACCTATTGATGGCATGAATCTCTTAACATTCTTCTCATCCATACTGCTTGACATGCTACTGTTGTAGATGCCACATACTCTTCCTTTGTTGTTGATAAAGTCACAATTGGTTGTTTCTTAGAAGCCCATGAAATGGCTCCTAACCCCAAATGAAAAACATGTCCAGAGGTAATTTTCCTGTCATATATACTTCCACCCCAATCATTGTCAGTATATCCAATTAACTCAAAATTTTCTGAAGAGGTGTATAAAATACCACACCTCTTTGTTCCTTTCACATGCCTTAGAATTATTTTTGCTGCTTTCCAATGTGTCTCTTTTCACTTTTCCATGAATCTGGAAATTAAACTTACAATTGCATAATATATGGCCTAGTTGCAGTCAAATACATAAGGCTGCCAACTATGTTCTTATATAAAATTTGATCTACATCCTTGTTGTTGTCTTCCTTGCTCAATTTCAATCCCATCACTATAGGAGTTATTGTTGCCTTGCAATCCTGCATATTAAATCTTTCCAAAACTTATTTCACGTATTTTTCTTGAGAAATAAAAATTTGTTTTCATTTTTCTCTACTTCTATTCCTAAGAAGTATCTCAGCAATCCCATATCAGTCATCTCAAATTCTTCTTTCATGATTGTCTTAAAATTTTCAATGAGGTAAGCATCATTACTTGTGAATATCACATCATCAACATACAAAAAAACAATGAGAATCTTACCATCCTTCTCTTTGATGTATAATGTGGGTTGTCCTTCACATTTCTCAAACCCATTTTCTAGTAGATAGGCCTCTATTCTACTATACCATGCTCTTGGTGCTTGTTTCAGTCCATATAGAGATTTCTTCAATTTGCATACTTTGTGCTCTTGGCCTTTTTTCTCATAGCCCAGAGGTTGTTCAACATAAACCTCTTCCATCAATACTCCATTTAGGAATTTTGATTACAAATCAATTTGGTAAAATTTCCACTTGTGTTGTGGTGCTATGCATAGTACTTCTCTTACTATTTCCATTCTTGCAACTACTTCAAAAGTTTCTTCATAATCTCTTCCTTGTTTCTGCTTGTAGCCTTTCACAACAAGTCTCACCTTGTGGCTTTCAATATTACCTTTAGCATTGCTTTTGATCTTATAGACCCATTTTACTCTAATCACTTCTTTACCTTTTGGGAGATCAACTAATTCCCTTGTATTTTTCTTCTCTATTGCATTAATATCTTCATCCATAGCATCTATCCATTTCTTATATTTTACTTCTTCTTCAAAATAGATAGGATCTTCTGTATTGCAATACAATGAAAATAAAGAGTCCATACCTTCATTGGTTGCCTCTTGCTCATAGATTTCATTTAAACTTCTGAATCTAGTTCTTTTTTCACTTCCTGAACATGTGCTTGTAGAAGCACTCAAATCTGCTCCTTCTGTTGTGTTTGAGGAAGCACTTTGATCACTTCTCAAGGGTGTTATCATACCTTCTTGAGTTTTTCCTTGCTGTGCTAGTGTTGGTGGAAGTGGTGCTGCTAATGAGGGATTTCTTCCTTCCATTTCTTCTTCATCATCTTCTTGAGACAAACAAGTTTTTACATTCATTGTTTTATCGATGTTTCCATCCCAAGATTCTTCCTCAATGAACTGTACATCTCTTCTTATTATTAACTTCTTGGTGGATGGGTTATACAATCTGAATGCCTTTAACTCATCACTATATCTAAAAAATATGCACTTCTCCCCCTTACTGTCCAAATTCTTCCTTGGCTGATCTGGAATATGTGCATAAGCCACACATACAAATACTTTCATGTGGGTGAAAAATTGTTTTATGCCACTCCATGCTTCTTCTAGAACTCTATTCATTGCACTCTTTGTTGGGAATTTATTCATCACATATGCTGAAAAATGTACATCTTCAACCCAATATTCATTTGGAAAATGCTTTTCCGTCAACATGCTTCTTACCATCTCCATGATGGTTTTGTTTTTCCTTTCAGCAACTTCATTTTGCTATGGTGTATACCTTGCCATAAATTTCTTATGGATCCCATTTTCTCTGGGATCCATAAACAATTTGGAGATATATTCTCCTCCTCTACCAGTCCTCAAAACTTTTGTCTGCTGTCGAATTTGATTCTCAACAAGAGCTTTAAAGTGGTAGATTTTGTCAAACACTTCGCTCTTCAACTTCAAGAAATACACCCATTTTTTTCTTTTGTAATCGTCAATAAAATTCAACATATAGTGGTTGACTCCTAAGGATTATGTTTGCATTGGTCCACAAAAATCATAATGAACTATTTTTAAGGGTGCTTTTTCCCTTATTCTCTTTCCTAATGGAAATATGTCTCTGTGTTGTTTGCCCAAGATGAAACCTTCACATAGGCTTTCTAGTTTTTCAATCAATGGTAATCCCTTTACCATACCTTTTCTATGCAACAAATTTAGGCCTGCAAATTTGAGATGTCCAAATCTCAAATGCCATAGCTAGTTTTCATCCTCCTTCTCGAATGTCTCTTGAGTTACAGCTGCCATTGCAACTCCTTTCTTCAAATCTGCTCTCATCTTGAGAGGAAACATTTTGTTTCTTATCATCTTCAATAGTGAAATCCTTTAATTGCTTGGTGATATGTCCATGATGGTACATACATCATCTTCAAATAATACATTGTAGCCCTTTTTAATGAGATGTCTAATGCTCAAAAGGTTACACTTCATACCAGGTACATAATATACATATGATATGGATTTCCTTTCTCATTTTATTGTTAAAACATTTACTTTTCATTTCCCCATGAAAGAGACTTCTCTATCTGTTCCCAATGTTACTTGAGACTTCACATTTTCATCCAACATGGAAAACATAGAGATGTTTCCATTCGTATGGTTACTACATCCTGAATCTCTAAATCATATATACTCATTCTTTTCTTCAGCCATATTACATGCTAAAAAAAAAAAATCTTGACATTGAGTTTCTCTAATAAAGTTAGCACTAGGTCTATTACCCATGTCACTCTGTTTCTTTCTACATTCATTGGCATAGTGCCCATACTTCTTACAGTAATCACATTGGACTCAGGATTTATCATACCTTTTTCCATGTGCTTGATTATGTCCACCTTGTTGGCTGCTGCCTTCGCTTTGATTCTGACTTTAGTTGCTGCCCCTTCCACTTGTACTGGTAGGGTTGTTTCTTCATCCTCTATTCTGGCTTCTACCTCTACCTTTTCCTCAGTAGTATGATCTGCCTTGACCTCTTCCTCTTTCAAAGGAAATTTGGGTCTTGAAGGCATGCTCTAAAGATGAGTTTGTTGTTTGTTCAACCTTTCTTCATGTGTCATCAAAGATTCATGAAGCTCATAAACTTTAAAGCTTGAGATATCCTTTTTCTCTTCAATAGTAGTGGCTATCACATTGAAGCTTAAGGGTAAACTTCTCAATATTTTCTCCACTATTTTCTCTCTTCTACTATGTCTCCATGAAATCTCGTTTGGGTAACCAACCCAAATCAAGTATGCGAAGGATGAGTCTAAGCTATCAGACTCTTTCATGCAAATAACTTCAACCTCTCTTCTAATTACTTGAAGCTTTGTTGTATTTAATTTCTCCATACATTGATAGGTTGTCTGATGGGTATTCCATGCCTCCTTAGACTTCTTTTCTGTTGTAATTCTTAGAAATATACTTTCATGCACTACTTTATAGAGATAGAAGAGGGCTTTTGAGTCCTTCTTCTTATTACTCTTCATCAAATCATTTTCTTCTTGTGTTAAGGCATTAAACTCATTTGCATTAGTTGGTTCTTCAAATCCATCTTCAACTAGTTCCCATAAGTCTTGAGATGAAAATAGGGTTGTCATTGTGATTGCCCAATAATCATAGTTCTTCCCATTGAACTGTGGGAGCTGAGTATTTCTGATACTCATGCTTGTGCTAGTTCTTGCAATTTGTTATTGTGTAGAAATATAAAGCTTGACTATGTAACTTAAGTAAAAATTTCTCACTGTTGGAGAGGTAAACTCTGACTCTTAAACAAACAGAAAATCTCACTGTGCAACTACTTGACTTGCTAAAACCTTCACTCTGCTAGAGAAATGTTTCAACAGTGTTATTCTTCCTTCAAATTCTTCAGCAACTGCTGAGAGCCTGGACTAGATCCGATACCATGTCAGATTTTATGATAAATCCTAACACACAGTGAGGAAATTTCCTTTGTCAGAACAGAAATTTCATAAACAAAACTTGCAGATGGAGCAAATAAAAATCACAATGGAGAACACAAAAACAAACACTCTCTTTCATTCAATGACATTCATATTTTTAAAAATTTCTATCTTCAGAACTCCTGTTCTGGATTTCCAAAAGAAACCCTGCTCCTCTACTCTGTTTTTCGCACATACAGTCTTACTCTACTCTCTCAGTCTACATACACTCGCTCTATAGACATACTCCATGTATTTATTTCTCACACAGTCAACACTCTACACTGTCTGTCTTTTTGTATTGTAAACATTTATGTATATATTTGTTTACAATACATATTTAAATAATTAACCTAAGTACAAAAACTTATATATAAAATTAAAACTATATGAAAATAAAAAAAAATTCCCGCGGCGCTTAACAAATCATAAAATAAAATAACATTACAATGTTGCAATGCGATGGGTTTACTGCATGGGTAATCAAGCTGGCTGACGTTAGCAGCAAACGGTGCGATAGAATGAATGTGAAGAACTTGCGATGGTTTATCACATCAAAAAATGTGCCTACTAACTCAACATTCAAACCTTGCGACGGTGCGCTATTGTTCAATGGGGGATGAGCTAGCAGTGGCGAGGTCACGGTTATCGAGTGAATGTGGAGGGTTGCTGACATAGACGGGAAATGGTGGGATAAAATGCAGATTGGTCAATAGTGGTATGACGTGGACTGGCAGGGTCCATCAAAATGACGTGGTGAGGTTTTTTTTCAAAGAAAAATGGCATGAAAATAATTGTAGTTAGGTGCGAAGGTTTTATGACGGGATTTTCCATGGTTTAGACCATGATTTAGTAAATCGGAGAGGGGCTACGAAAGTGTAAGGAAATCAACTATTTCAGGAGATTTAAAAAAAAAATTCAATGCATCGGTTGAGTGAAAAATTGAAAAAATTTGTTGCTGCTGCGTCCTTTAACTTCACATCAAAATTGATTTTTTGTCCTGCTATTTCAGATTGCATTTGGGAGTAATTTCCAACATAATGCCACAATATTTTGTTACTCATTTCAGATGAAAGTGCCTTATCAGAGAAAATCGAGTGCCATCAGTGATTCCTTCAATCATACCTTCACTAACCACAATAGCGGCACCATGTTTTTCCTTAACAATCCACCAGGAGCCTTCACGCCACTGAGTTTTCCCACAATCAATAAACATTCCATATAAAAATACTATGTATTCAAATGTAATGCACAAAAGGAAAATACCGATTCTGCCTTTCCAGTGCTAGTCGGCTAGGATGGTATGAGACAAAAAGTCCGTCCCCATCTCACCTCCCTCTTCAACCACAACTCCACTAGTATCCATCCTTCATATTTCTCCCTTCTCACTATCAACAAGTGATTGTAAAAGAAAAAACCTGCTGCTCCACTTTGTCAAATCTGGGACTCGTAGGGTGAGCATATATGTGAGGTAGCATAAATGATACAAACCAGTCTGAAATCATAGAACCATTGTACATACCACCTTCTTCAATAATTTTTTTTTCAATAGCTCCTCTATTTTCTGGATGCACCTTTATATATTGTCAATGGACATCATCAAGAAGATTTCCATGATTCTGGCTAGATTTCTTTGGTTTTGCTCTCAAATGCACCTAGAAACATCCATCTAGTCTATCTGTTTTTCCACCTTGGCCAAAGTTTTCGATTGTGGGGGTTAGGGGATTCTAGATACTTTTTCCTTCAATAGAGCTCTATAATTTGCAAGAGTCTTTGGAGAAATACTGACTGGTGGGGCATATGGTCACTCAATATTGAAGGTAAATACATGGATAATAAGGATTTAGAATATTAGATTAAGGATGGTGCTAATCACTCAACTTCTTCCTCTCATATTTGTTGAAACATTATGAGGAATAGGCACTGCCTAATTCATAGACTATGTTGGGAGGTAGGAAAAGGTATCAGGATAGGTGTCAGTCTACACATCATGAAAGTTATAATGGGCTCACATACTATGTTTGCTCCTCCACTCCAACATCTTCAATATAGAGCTATATTCTCATTATCTAACATTGTTTCCTATAGGACTGCTTCTACTCAAATACAATATTTGTTTAGGGCTGTAGACTTAGACCTTACAGGCTCATTGACCACATAATGATACATATACATCAAACAAGTTCAGGTTGTGGGGATACACCTCAGTGACAAGGATGATTCGTTGACCTAGGTTGAGAATTCCTATTAGAACCACATCTCAGTCAACAATTTATAAGTTCATCTCCAACTCTATTCTTCTTTATGAAGCACCTCATTGGCTACACAAGATTTGAAGTGGGAGATACCATTGAAACTCAAATGTTTCAACTGGTTGAATCTCCTGAATAAAATACTCACTCGAGGGAATCTCTCTCATAGAGGCTACTATGGCTCTGGCATATGTTCTCTTTGTATGCTGAACTCAGAGGATGTGTCGTATCTCCTTATCAACTGTGCAATTGCAGCAAAAATATGGATCTCTTTTCTCCACATTTTTCAGAATGGTGGGAATTGGACACACCTCACCTTGGAGGCATGTTTCAATATATGGTTCACTTCTGACAAGGAGCTTTACTCCTTACCCATTTAAATCATTTGGGGCATCTAGAAATGAAGAAATTGAAGGATCTTTGAGGCTATGTTACTAGAAAGGAGAAACGAGTATAGTACGAGAAACAAAGTTTGAGGGTTTCACATATAAGAAATGAGGAGAGAGGAAAAACACGATTAAAAGTAAAAAATATAAAATAAAACATTAATAATAAACATTCCATGTTTCCACTTGTAAAATTATCAAGAAATATTCATAAATAGTGCTTTAATTTTAAGAAAGAAGTAATTATTCTATAAACCCAGAAATTTAGACAAACCATTTCCATAGTACCACCGTAAACTTGATGAACCACTACCATGGTACCACTTGCTACGAGGCATTTGCACTTGACAGCTGGATCAAGAGCACATAAGTCTTCTATGTTTGTATCTAAATTATCCAGGTGACTCCACACGTACTCAGGAGTCTAAGAGGGCTAAAAAATGGTCAAATTTCAAAGTGGTTAGAACACTTTCAAACTAGGACAAGATCAAAGTGCTCGTCACCATTATTCAAACAACGTGAATGTCACTTAAATATAATTTCGTATGAGGAAAATATATCTCCTCAAAGTTTGACACGACACAGAAAAAATGGAGCCACAGTGTGCCACATGACATCCTAGTGAGCAAGTGAGATACACAATTACATGGCGATTGATTATTGTCCATTTATCCATTAATACTTTGTGCTCATCCTTTGGTTCCTTAACCCTACAAAAGGACAAAAAATATATTATTAAAATGACATGAAAAATAAACCAAAATACATTTAAAAAACAAAAGAACTAAACTAAAATCATATATTAAAACAAAAAAAAATAAAAAAAATTCAAATCAAATTTGAATGAATATAGTGAAGTGTTTGAATGGCATTAGTTAGTATGGTGTAGTTATTACACCATATGGATATCTTAAAATCCAACGCAAAATTAAAAAAATAGTATGGTTATTATATAACCAAATTCCATATAAAACCATATCGCATATATCCAAATTTCAATGATAAAAACAATGTTTATATAACTGTTGTGCCAAATTTGTAATGGTTATTTAAACCATTTCACCAAAATTGCATTCGGCTCACTAGTATTCAACGCTCTATCAACGGTGCCAACACACTATCCAAAAAAAATGCATAATATATGTTATAAATAGTTTAGGTCAGGTTTTGAACCCGTGCCCTCCACCATCCTCCACGATCTCCGTCAGTGGGTTCTACCAGTGAACCACTAGCCTGTTCTTTATGAACTCGACCACCACCTTATATAAAAACTCATTTTCGTAAAATGTCGAAGAGTAGGTACTGATGCAGATGTCAAGTTTTAATATTTTTTTATTGCAGGAGCATGAAACAATGAGCTACCCGAGGGGCAGAACCCTGCCTAGAGAATAATGAGGGGCATTAGAAAGATTCGTTGGGGTCCAGAACTTTCTAGAGTCATAATTTGAAAAATTTTATGTCGATTTTACACCTCTCAATGACAAGAACTCAATGGCGATGTTCATTTTTGTAGCATACCTTCCCATTTTTCCGCCATTTTCCTTATTGGAGTGATGGTGTCATATTCCCATGTGTGGGAAATCTATTTTATGCCTCTAGATGCCATGAATTTGATGGTATAGCTAGATTCAACAACTGAACATCCATTTCTTCATCCAACTTCAAGGGTTGAGGTATATGCAGTATTGATGTGATGTGCTTCTTTTATCATTTGTTGTGAGATGTAATATGTTGTTTATATCCTTGCTTGATGTATGCTGCAGGATCTATGTTTCTTCTTCATGTGAGATATTCTCCATGGACTTTTATGTTTGACTGAGATGCCTATGTAACCTTCATGACAGGAACCTCATCATCACCTTATGTGAGATTATGTAATGCTGATAGGAGGCCTATTGTGAGTGAGAGTTCGTGTAGTGGGACGTCTCGTGGAGAGAGAAGGCACTCATGTTGAGGGAATATGTCCTTGTATGACAGAAAACATAGTCAATGTACGTCATCACCATTTCCAACACTATATGAAGCGACCTACATCATCTTGAAACCAGGACCCGAGACGTAGCCCACACTGGGTGAACTCCATTATGTCACTGATTGTTGTCTTATTCCCTCTTCTTTACAACATGCATATATTTTCATTTATGCTCTTTTAAATGAAATTCTAACCACATCACAGAAGTAAAATTTCTTTGATGAATTTGGCACTGAAGGAACCCTGATCAAGAAGGTTTTAGAGCGGTCTTCTCACTAATGTGAATTACAAGTGTGAACAGTGATTGAATGTGTAGAAATGGAGAATGACAGAGACATGTACGAGGCCATGTTCAGGATTTCTAAATTGGTGGACATACTGTATGATTCTTATGAGAAGAGAATAGAGGAAGAGGAGAAAGAAATATCAGAGAGCGATGTTTCGTCCACATCTTCCAGTTAGGGGAAATTTTAGGGGCTAATATTGATAGACGGGCTAATTTTCCATGTTTTTTCCCAAAAAAAGATTCGGGAATTCCCATATTTTTCTAAAAATGATTAGCCCAAATTTTATAAGAAAAATTTATTTTACCTTAAAAATCGCCAAATTTTTATCGATACTATATAAAATCATTAGGCGTTTGAATATTTTTACTAAAATATAGCCAAACATTTTATAGTTTGCATATTATGGATTATTAATATTCGCCAAGGTTTCCAACCTTTACGATAAATTTCTATCGTTAAATATTTCCTTGCAAGTTCCAGTGCTTATGCACCTTTGCCACCACCTTAATCATCTTCTCATCATTCAAATGAGGAGATCAACCAGAGTCTTCAAGTATAAGGGAATGCTAAATTAAGGAGGCTACTATGAAAAGAGAAAGAGGAGAAGTAGAGATTGCAACTTCAGTTGTGAGCTGCAAAAGAGGCCTTGGAGAGGTTGAAGCGCAACAAAGGCTTAAAGAAGCCATCATCACCTATTTTTTAATACATAGTTGAGGTAAAAAATTCTGATTTCTTTTTAGTTTCAACTTCACACTCTATTATTTCTGTTGGAAACTTCGAGATACCCATTACTAGAACTAGCATGAGACTCCTTACCAAAATGGGGTATAAAGGAGGAGGACATGGTGTGAATGGCCAAGGCATAACTCAACCATTGGATGTTGTGCAAAGACCTCAATTTGTAGGTTTGGGATACAACAAAGGAAAATTCTCTAAGGTTTCAGAAGCCTCCACAACATTTTTGAACTCGTTGAGGAAGGAGATTGAGGTGAACGCTTCACCCTCATCCCATGGTAGTGCATATTGCAGAGAAAGGGATGAGGCAAGCTCTCATCCCATTGATTTCACTAAGAGACCAAAAATACATATATAACAAGTCTCAGTATTCTAATGTTCATTTTTATTACAAGAATCTCGCTAACAATGAACATAAATCATGGCATCAAAAAACATGTAGTTTTTTGGATTACATAACCATGTATTTGTTAAGAGATGGGAGAGAATAGCATCACAGAACAGGATGAGGTGTGAAAGGTCTTCTCCACATGAGGGAAAGAAGAAGGTAAACTGGGTCTGAAGGAAGAAGACTCATTGCATTTAATGCGACAAAGGTGATCATAAAAAAACCATGTGTTATAGGCTCCATCTAGAGTAATGTATCAAGGATAAATTGTCCATGTATGAACTAGTTCAAACAATTGTTCGACAAGTGAATGCGCCAAAGAGAGATGACCCATTCACTTTAATAAGTGAGAGATGGTTTTTCTAGGTGTGGTAGTGTTTCATGGAAATATTTCCGTAAATCGTGTGTTTCGACTTAAAATATAAAAGTAATGATGTGATTTCCATCACTTTTTAAGCAACAATGATTTTTTTCTTTGTATTGATAGTTGGGGTGTTGATTTCCATTTTGATGTAAACTTGACCACAGACTATGTGTTATAAAATCGTGGCAAGTATGGGATTCTTGGGTCATAGTTGGTCACGTAATTGAGCATGTAACTTTTAAAATATTGTACTGTAGGTTTGGAGAGGATGTTGGTGTTAGCTCATCGCTTATGGCTCTAAAGAATAGAGGTGAAGGAGAAAGAAGGGTGAGGTGTTAGGACACTTGTAGTGCAGACAATGTACACAGTAGTTGTAGATTATTTTCATGTTTTTGGAGGACCAAAAGCTCTTCAGTGTGGAGGATTGATCTAGGTGGCTCCAGACACATTCAAGAGTCTAAGATGGCATCAAAATTAAAAGTGTTCAGAACACTTTCAAACTAGGACAAGATTGAAGTGCTCATTGTCCTGATTCCAACGATGTGAACGACACTCAAATACGAGTTCGTATGAGGGAAATAGAGCTCCTTAAGGTTTGACATGACAGCGAAAAAATAGGACCACAGTGAGCCACATGACATCTATTAAGAAAGTGGGACCCATGGATTACATGGCAGTTGACTAGTGGGCTATTATCCATTGAAACTTGATGCTCATCCATTGGTTTCTTAACCCTACAAAATGACAAGAAATATATTATTAAAACTACATAAAAAAACAAAAAAACAAAATTATATAAAATATAATTTACAAATCATAAATTAAAACAAAAAAATCAAAACAAAATTCAAATCAAATTTGAACGAATATGGGGAAATGTTTGAACGGCATTAGTTGGTATGGTGTGGTTATTACACCACATGGATATCTTAAAATCCAACGCCATATTAAAAAAATATTATGGTTATTATATAACCATATAACGCCATATTAAAAGAATAGTATGCCTATTATATAACCAAATTCCATATTAAACCATATCACATATATCCAAATGCCAACGATAAATTTAATGTTTATATAACTTTTGTACGAAATATGTAACCGTTATTCAACCATTTCACCAAAATCACATGTTGCCCATCGATATTCAACATTCTACCATTGATGCCAATATACCTTCCAACAAAAAATGCGGGATATATGTTATAAACAGGTCGGCTCACATTTTGAGCCTATGCCCTCTGCCATCCTCCATAATCTCCGCTAGTGGGTGCTCTGAATGCACCACCAACGTATTCTTTGTAAACTCTGCCACCGCCTTGTATAAAAAATCATTTTCACCGAATGTAGGAGAGGAGGTACTGCCATAGATTCCGAGTTTTATTATTTTTTTATTGTAGGAGTACAGAACCATGAGCAACCAGAGGGTTGTAACCTTACCGAGAGAATAATGAGGGGCATCAAAAATATTCCTTGAGGTCCAAAACTTGCCAGACTCAGAATTTGACAAATTTTATGTATATATTACACCTCCCCACAACAAGAACTCAATGATGATGCCTGTTTCAGTAGTAGATCTTCCCATTTTTCAACCATTTTCTCAATTGGAGTGACGGTGTCAGATTCCCAAATGTGGACAGTCAATTTTATGCCTCTCGACGCCATGAATTCGATGGTGCAACTAGATTCAGTAGTTGAGCATCCACTTCTTCAGCTAACTTCATGGGTTGAGGTATATGCAATATTCATGTCAAGTGCTCCTTTTATCATTTGTTGTGAGATGTAATATGTTGTTTAGATCCATGCTTGATGTATGTTGCGGGTTCTATGTTCCTACTTCATGTGAGAGGTATTCTCCATGGATTGTTATGTTTGATTGAGATCCCTATGCAACCTGGATGAAGGGATCCTCATCGTCACCTTGTGTGAGATTATTCCATGTTGATATAAGGCCTATTATGAGTGACAATTATTATAGCAGGACTTATCGTGGAGAGAGAATCCACTTATGTTAACGAAATTTTTCCTTATAATACAGAAAACATAGTCCATGTACATCATCACCATTTTCAACACTATATGAAGTGGCCTACCCCATCTTGACACCAGACTCGGAGACGTAGCCCACACTGGGTGAATTTCGTTATCAACGTCTTGTGTTCTTATGTCGTTGATTGTTTTCTTGTTCCATATTCTTTATAGCATGCATATATGTTCATTTATGCTCTTTTAAAAGAAATTCTAACCACATCACAAAAGTAAAATGTCCTGGATGAATCCAACACTAAAGGAACCTGAATCACTAAAGTTCTACAACCACATATGTTAACTAGCATGGAAACAAACTAGCATTAGTTGAGGGTGGTATTGTTATTATGATGCTTTACAATGCTCTCACAAGTATGCCATCATTGATGATGGATATATAAGGTTCAATAAATTTCAGCAAGAAGAAAATATATTCTTAATTTAACTATTAGAGGTTTTAACGTTGGTAAAATGAACATAAGTCTTTAGATCCTAAAATAATTGATCACAATGGGACAATTTTAGCTGAGGAAAACCCAAAGTTAACAACATTAAGAAAAAGGACAATTTTTATAAGTTTAGAAGACCAAACCAATTAGGGGAATCCATACAAAACGTCAATGAACGTGTTGGTTGAGAACTCGATAAAGCATCTAGATTGAATTCAAATCCATAATCATTGGCATCTAGTAGAAGATTTATATAGAGCTACTACATTACAGAGTCAACAATAGTGCTGGACAATTGTCACGAAAAAAGTGAAACATGAAAAGATTAAAAGAAACAATTCAAAAAATTTGGTTACTTGTAAGTTCTAGTTATTTGATGGATTCTAATAACATGATGTCTAGAAATGTAAAGGTGAAGGGCATATTAAAAGAATTCATTGGAAAATTCCTAGTTGATGAATGAAGACATCAAAATCCTAATGCAAATCTCGGAACATTAAAATTTATAGGCTTTCACAAAATAATAGGAAAAATAAAAATGTAAACTTTAGAGTTACATGATCGAATCTCAGAAATATAAAGTAAGATTTCATAGTTTGGGTGTACCTAAGATCTCTATTCACATGAAACAAATAGCTGGGGTTGGAAGATTCTTAGCTTAGCTCTGCTCTAATTTGGGGGCGTCATGTTGTTTGGCTAAGCTCTAATTTGGGCTTGTGATGTTGCTCGTCGCAGCTCCAATTTGGGTGTGTGATGCTGCTCGGCTCCATTCTTGAATAATGAATCTTCTTTCCTTTGTTTCTTAAATCTATGAAAAACCTCTCCTTCTAGAAATCATAGGCTCACAACACTAGCTTGTGACTTTGCATGCATGGAAACACAACTATAAAAGAAAACTAATCTACATTTATAGCCTAAAAAATAAATTAGTGTTTTGGAACGAGAGTTAACCTGAGATAGGAAAGGAAATTGAGAAAAAATTTGCATGCATTTCTAAAAGAAATGATTAGTTTTGCAAGAAACAAGATTTTGGGCAATGAAAACGATAACGTGCATAGAAGATGGTGTTTCCCATATCGCCTCATTTCTAAAACCATTTTTAAAAGAAATGTTGTGCATCGTCCCATTTTTGGTAATAGAGCTTTGAGCAAAAGAAGGTAGATATTAGACACACTATACTGGGGATCGTTGCATACTTTTCTGAGATTGGACCGACGAAATGTTATATCAAACAAAGAAAGATTATCAAAAAATACGTGTGGCAAAAGATTATGTTTGGGTTTGCCGATGGCGCATGTAACAAAAGTATTTGTGGATGTGAAGGCCTCATTGTTAGGGAACCAAGACACTATCTTCATTTTTGGTGGGGAGGAGGTAGGGGCACAAACAATCGGTCTGAAATTATTGCACTTTGCGGTCTCCTTTTTTGGCACAACGGTTTAACGTTAAAGGCATATAGGTATTTTGGGATTCAAATGTTTGCATTGATTGGATCAAAGGGATAATCTTCTTACAACCACCAAATATGTCTCACTCGATGAGGCGCATAAGATTTATAGAGAATTTATTTCAACGTATCTCTTATTATCACATATACCATAAACAAAATACCATAGCAGATATGGTCTCCAAAAAAGGTATATCTAGTATTCCTGGGGTCATCCGCTATGCTACTTTCAAACAAGACACATGCAAGGCACCAGAGTTGATTCTAGAAGCATTCCCATTTCATTATTAACATATCTTAGACTTTAATCTTTTGAGAGAAAACATGTTTTTATTGAAAAACTCATTATGATTGTAAATGTACTACATTTTTTGAATCTTTCCTTTTTTTTTTGAACTCTGTATGAACAGAACAAAGAACAAGATCCACGTATATGTACTCTCTTATATATATAAAATAAGGTGTATTTTTTCTTCTTAAACAAATATGGAAACATAATCAGAAAAAGATAGGAGATTGCACCTTAGGCTTCCAAAGTGCAACCAATGGAGGAAAAGCAAGAGAAATCTACACAATCACCAATGACAGTGATCAAATTTGAAGGGTTGGTCTTAATTTCAATTAGAAGGGAATATATTTATGCAACCCTTCTATGATGAAAAGCTTAAAAAAAGTTACATGTAAAATGCCAATAATATATTATCTCTACATTTCATTTTCAATCAAATTTATTCCAACTATTATCCTTAAATTATATATTACCAATCAATATTATGGAATAAGTGTGTTCGAGGAACTTAAATGACCACTCAAATGTTGTTCTTATCTATCAACATTAACATTTTTCACTTCTATCTTTTGTTTTTCATGTTCTTTCGAGACTTACAACTTTTTCTTGGAAAAATTAGAATTTAACTTCCAATTGAATCATAACTTTAGTTGAGAACAATTTTTTTTTAAAATAGAAAACTATAAAATTATATTAATAAATTGGACAATACAAACATCTCATCATTTTTTTTTTATTATTAAAATTTATCAAAAATATATCAACATCTTTCATGTATAATGATAAAATAAAAATGTAAATTTAAAAACAAAAATTTAATTTTTAGGTTATATTAACAAATTCGACAATACAAACATCTCATCAATTTTTTTATTATTATGAAAAATTATCAAAAATATATCAACATCTTTCATGTATAATGATAAAATAAAAATGTAAATTTAAAAACAAAAATTTGGTTTTTCATTGATTTAATGCTGCTCCTCCACACTATCTTGCATGTCATAGCTCAATCTCTTTCGATCTCGTGAGCTCCTACAACTAACAGTGTGGGCTTTAATTCGATTTCATTGTGCACCAATATGCATAGTGGCGCACAAGATCTCTGTTACAGTGCCAAGACATATGAACTGTCAACTAATCGGACAATTTCTCTCACAATTTTATTACGAGTAAAAATGACTAGAAGCATTCATATATTTCACACAATAGGTGTATGGGTTCAACACACATATTACATTATGATTACTCTAATATATAGAGTTTCTCAGATCTAACATATTCTTAAGTTGAAAAGAGAAATTAAGAAAATTTCTCAAGCATCAAAAACCAATATCTCTATTATAAAATATAAACATTAATTCCAACAATATCCTGTCATTTTATTATTTATTATCAAAACATTTAAAGAAAAAAAACACAATTAAGCTATTGTTGTAAAGAAAAAGAGAGACTACATTTACGCTCTTGTTGTACATGATATAGAGTTTGACTAACACATAAAAAAAAATGTCATAGTGTGAGTGATTGAAGGTCCCACCTGGTTAATCATATTTCTAAGGGCTGATGTGTTATTATTGATGAGAAACGAGCGAAGAGTTGAAGGCTGTGTTATTATTGACGAGCAATGGGCGAAGACTCTGGTATGGAGAGTTTGTCTGTGGAGTTTCATGTTGCCCTGGAGGCCCCACAAAAGATTTATATACAATATTGAATTCCATGCGATGGGAGTGGCCACCTTTTTGTCTCCATACACAAACATTCTCATTCCTCTCTCAATCTTCTTTTCCTTACCTCCCTGATGTTTTCTTCTCCTACTCTCAACAATGGTGGAAATTTTTTAAATAAATTAATCTTTCATCTCTTCCACAGATTCTCCTGCATGTCTGAAGTGCACCATGTTTGAGATACATAATGGAAGATTGTCACAAAGGAGCTACATGATGAGTGTGTTGTCCTTGTAAGAATATTCAAGGTATATAACTCTGCAATTGCCTCATGAAATTCCTTTTTTGAGAGATTACAGGCTATGTCTAGCGAATTCAAAATATCATTATACAGAAAGGTTTAAGAAATAACCCTAACTTAAAAGGATGCGTTGGAGCCAGTTCTGTCGCAGCAATATCCACAAGGTATTGATGGTAATCGTTCTTTAACATGAGATATAAGACCGTGGACTCTGCAGTGGTGGAAGAAGGGATGAGATGGGAATCCAAGAGGTAGAGAATGCCCTCACAGATGTTGGAAAGCTCCACTTCTACCTTGGCCCTATACTTCTTGATGGTGACCACATGCTCATCATTGCCATGCCTATCCTCATCGGCCTGCTCTATGGAGGAGATGATCCTTAAGGAAGCTGTATGGGCACCGATCACATTCCTATAGGTTACATATAATAGGTTGGGCTTCTCCATTCCACCTACTTAGCCAGCTTAGCCGTGTAGAAATTATCCTCCAGCCATGAATCCACCATCGTTGCCTTTAGTCATTTTCTCCACGAACTCCACCATCTCATAGCGCTCCTCCTGCTCAGCCAACTCAGCCGTATACATTCACCTTCTGCGATGACTTCACCATCGCTATTGATGTCTAAATGTTACTTTCAACTGCCCTCTGTACTGTAAGCCACTTTCCAAATATGTTTGAATGGCTCTGTCAAAGAACCGCTTGCTAAAATGGTGAAAAATCAATTTTTGAGAACCCTTATAGTACTATGTTTGAATCACAGTTTTTGCTTTTCGGCGCTAGTCCCTGCACACATCAAAACCAGCCTCTGTACATTAAAAAATACAGAGCTTTCATTTATAAATAGAAACAGAGCGTTGAATTTTGGAAACAGAGCATTTCATTTTATAACACAGGAATCTTTTGTTTTGTTTGAATGCGCAGGAGTTAGAATTTGTTTAAAGGATTGTGGTCCCGGAAGCCACGACAGCGCCAAGTGAACAGCCAGTTAGCAGCCACGTGGTGCAATGTGATTGCATCACATTTTTCATTTCAACCGATTCACATTATGATTCTGGACCCAAAGCCTTTTTATGAAGCGGATTGCAAACAAGTTTGGGTCACAAAAGACCCCAACGTCATCAAACCCATTTCGGACCCGAATTTTTTTTATGGATGCGATTGTATATTTCATCGTGCGCAAAAAAACCTCTGTGACGTCAGTAGGTCTGTAACACAAAAATTCCCAATGCAATTTGGTTTAATTGCGGTTTGAAGTCTGGGCAGAGTTTGGTTTAAAGGTTTGATATCGGACAATAAAATGTTTTGTTATGGTTTATAATGTTTTATGTTTTAAACTTATGCGCTTTAATGTTTTTTCTTATCGGAGAGTGTAAAAGTTTTTTTTTAACCTTTGGGTTTATATGTTATATGTGATTTATGCAATAGTCCATATATAAATATTGTATATGTGTGATTTATATAGTGGGGCCCGAAAGTCTTAAAGAGATTTAGTTTTAGTTTTAATTTCTTTTTATATAGTTTTGGTTTATATGCTATGTCATATAGAAGTTTGAAAGCCCGAAAGGCTATTTATTATTACACAATAGTGTAAACGAAAAGTGAATGTTTTATTGTAAGCATAGCAATGCGTTTTTATTTTGAGATAGAGACAGAGTGTATTCTTTTTACACATAGTAGTGTAAAACAGAGTATCGTAGACACATAGTGTTATTTGTTTTTGTAGAGAGAGTGAGACAGATTGAAGTTTTCTAGCACTGTGTTTATGCAACAATCTAGTTTTCTTTTGTAATCCCTCAGTCAGAGGAAGTGTTTGTAACATTTTTTTTTTGAGTTAATGAAATAGTTTTTTTTTCAAGTGAAAAACTCTATCTCTTGTGAAGGAAGAAAAGTTTTATTTTTCTCTATGTTAAGAGGAGAGAATTATTCTCTCCATATTGTTCTGGAATTCTTAGAAATTACAACATGGTATGAGAGCTAGTCCAGGCTATTTGAAGGTGTCAAAGAAGCTGAAGGAAGGATTTCTTTGTTGCAACAGCTTCTCCAGTAGAGGGAAGACTCAGTCAAGAAGAATCCAAGGTATTTCTCAATACAATTTTTTGTGTTACTGTTGAAGAAAGTTAGTTTTCTTTAAAAACAAAGTAAAGTGTTTGAAGCATAGTTAAGAGTGTAAGAATGGCTGGAGCGAGCACTAGCATGAGTATTGGTAATACTCAGCTCCCAAAATTTAATTTGAAAAACTATGACTACTGGGAAATAACTATGAGAGCCCTGTTTGCTTCCTAAGACATATGGGAACTTGTTGAGGATGGTTTTGAAGAACTAGAGGATGAAAATGACTTTAATGATTTAACTCAGGCATAGAAGGAACTGTTGAAGAGAAATAAGAAGAAGGGCTCCAAAGCCCTCTACTTTTTGTATCAAGTAGTGCATGAGAGTGTGTTTCCAAGGACAGCAGCAACTAAGAGATCCAAAGAAGCATGGACAACTCTTAAGACAGTCTATCAAGGCATGGAGAAAGTGAAGACAACAAAACTATAATTACTAAGGAGAGATTTTCAGACTCTCTGCATGAAGGAGTTAGATAACATTGACTTATTCTTCACACATGCGATTGGAATGGTCACATACATAAGGTCTCATGGAGAGATTATTGAAGAAAGGAGGATTGTGGAGAAACTATTGAGGAGCCTACCCTCAAGGTTTGATGTGATTGTCACCACCATAGAAGAGACAAAGGATCTCACAAACTTTTCAGTTGATGATTTACATGCATCAGTTATGACACATGAGCAGAGATTGGGTAGAAATGAAAACTCATCTCTATAGCATGCCTTTAAGACCTAGATTTTCTTTGCAAGAGGAAGAGTTCAAGGCAGAGGAAACAAGAGAGAAAGAGGAAGAAGCCAAAATAGAGGTGGAAGAAACATTCCAACAAATGCTCAAGGAAGGGGCAACAATCCAAATCAGAACCAAGGTCAAGGCAACAGCCAAAAAAGTGGTCAGCAACATGCTCAAGGACAAAGGTATGACAAATCCAATGTCCAATGTCATTATTGTAAAAAACATGGGCATTATGCAAATGAATGTAGGAAGAAGCAGCATGATATGGGTAATAGAACAAATGAAAATTTCACTAGAGAAAATATCAGCCAAGATAAATTGTTACTAGCTTGTAATATGGCTAAGGAAAAGAGTGAAGATTATTGGTTTCTAGACTCCAGTTGCAGTAACCATATGACAGGAAACATAGCCATGTTTTCTATGTTAGATGAGAATGTGAAGTCACAAGTCACATTAGGTACTGATAGTAAAGTTTATGTTATGGGAAAAGGAGATGTAAATGTCTTAACAAGGAAAGGAGAAAGAAATCCATAGCAAATGTTTATTATGTTCTTGGAATGAAATGTAACCTCTTAAGTATTGGACAACTTGCTCAAAATGGGTACAATGTTTTCTTTGATGATGATGTATGCGCCATCATGGATAAACCACCTAGAAAACAATGTATTGCTGAAGTGAAGATGACAAGGAACAGGATGTTCCCTCTCAGGATGAGAGAAGATTTGAAAAATGCAGAAGAAATACTAGCAGTGACACAAGAGGCTTTCCAAAGCGAACCAAAAGATGAAAATTGGTTGTGGCACTTGAGATTTGGACATATCAACTTTGGAGGTCTTAACTTGTTGAATAGAAAATGAATGGTAAGAGGTTTTCCATTGATAGAGAAACCAAACAACCTTTGTGAAGGTTGTATCTTGGGTAAACAACACAGAGAAAGTTTTCCATCCGGGAAAAGCATAAGGGTAAAGGCACCCTTAGAAATTGTCCACTCAGATTTAGGTGGAATGATGCAAACTCCATCACTTGCTAGCAGCCACTATATGTTAACATTCATAGATGATTTTACTAGAAAAACTTGGGTTTACTTTTTGAAAAACAAAAGTGAAGTGTTTGAAAGATTCTGCAATTTCAAAGCACTTTTGGAGAACCAAAGTGGTTTGCATATCAAAGTCCTAAGAACCGATAGAGGAGGTGAGTTTATCTCTAAATATTTTATGCATTTTTGTAGAGAAAATGACATTCATAAGTAGTTTACAGCAAGGTACACTCCACAGAAAAATGGAGTTGCCGAAAGGAAGAATAGGAAAATCATGGATATGGTAAGGAGTATGCTTAAGGCAAAGCACTTGCAGAATGATTATTGGGCTGAAGCTGTACATTGTGCAGCGTACAATTTAAATAGATGTCAAACAAAAGCAGTCATGAATAAAGTTCTAGAAGAGGCATGGAGTGGCACAAAGTAAGGATTCACCCATATGAAATTTTTTGGTTGTGTGGCTTATGCACACATTCCAGATTAGCTAAGAAGAAGGTTGGACAACAAGGGGGAGAAATGTATTTTCATTGGATACAGTGAGGAATCCAAGGCTTACAGGTTATATAACCCATCTAGCTAAAAGTTTATTCTGAGCAGAGATGTTCAGTTTATTGAAGAGGAAGCTTGGGATGGAAACATAGAGAAAACAATGAATGCTAAACACTGTTTATCTCATGATGATGATGATGATGAAGAGATGGCTGAAATACATCCCTAAACAATAGCACCAACACAAGGACAGCAAGGAATATCCTTGAGGAGAAATGAAAGTGCTTCTGCAAGAACACCACAAGGAGGAAATTCAAGTGCTTCTTCAAGCACTTCTACACCAAATGAAAGAGGTAAGAAGTTTAGAAATTTAAATAACATTTATGAGAAAGAGGCAGCAAATGAAGGTATGAAATCTTTGTTTGATTTATATTGTCATGTTGAGGACCCTATTCATTTTTAGGAAGCTATTAAGGATAGGAAATGGATAGAAGCTATGGATGAAGAGATTAATGCCCTAGAAAGAAACAAGACATGGGATTTAGTTGAACTACCAAAAGGTAAAGATGTTATTGGAGTTAAATGGGTCTACAAGACCAAGAGTAATGCTAAAGGAAAAATAGAAAGACACAAGGCCAGACTTGTTGTCAAAGGGTATAAGCAGCAGCATGGGATAGACTGTGAGGAAATTTTTGCACTAGTTTCTAGAATGGAAACCGTGAGAGTAGTGCTGTCCATAGCAGCACAAAACAAGTGGAAATTTTACTAAACAGACGTGAAGTCAACATTCCTAAATGAAGTGTTAATGGAAGAGGTATATGTTGAACAACCTCTCAGCTACGAAAAGAAAGGCCAAGAGCACAAAGTGTGCAAATTGAAGAAAGCTCTTTATGGGCTGAAGCAAGTGCCAAGAGCGTGGTATAATAGAATAGATTCCTATCTACTGGAAAATGGATTTGAAAAATGTGAGGGAGAACCCACCCTTTACATTAAAGAAAAAGATGGTAAAATGCTAATTGTTGTGTTATATGTTGTTGATGTTATTTTTACAGGTAATGATGATTGCCTTGCTGAAAGTTTTAAAAAGGTCATGAAAGAAGAATTTGAAATGACAGATATGGGTTTGCTGAAGTACTTCTTAGGAATAGAAGTAGAGCAAAATTAAAATGGGATATTTATCTCACAAGAAAAATATGTTAATGAAGTGTTGGAAAGATTTAATATGTGGGAAAGCAAAGCAGCAATAACACCCACAATGATGGGATTAAAACTCAACAGAGAGGATAGCAGCAAGGATTTTGATCCTAGTTTGTACAAGAGCATAGTTGGTAGCCTCATGTATTTGACTGTAACTAGGCCTGATATAGTGTATGTTGTTAGTTTGATTTCCAGATTCATGGAGAGGCCAAAGGAAGCACATTGGCATGCAACAAAAAAGATTCTGAGGTATGTTAAAGGTACTAAAAGGTTTTCTATTTCATATACTACTACAGAATGTTCAGATTTAATTGGATACAATGACAGTGATTGGGCTGGAAGTGTAGCTGATTGGAAAAGCACATCCGGTTATGTTTTTCACATGGGTTCAGGAGACATTTCATGGGCTTCTAGAAAACAACCTATTGTAGCATTATCTACAGCAGAGGTAGAATACGTGGCAGCTACAGTAGCAGTGTGTCAAGAAATTTGGATGAGAAGGATGCTAAGGAGTTTATGCCAAGAGCAAGAAAAGGGTACAGTATTTTTTTGTGACAATAGCTCAGCTATTGCATTATCCAAGAATTTTGTGTTTCACAAGAGGACAAAACACATTGACAAAAAGTTTCACTACATTAGAGAATTAGTGAATAGTGGAGAAATTGTTTTAGAACACTGCAGAACTCAGGATCAGTTCGCAGACATTCTGAGCAAGCCATTGGGTAGAAGAGTTTTGATTTTTAGAGGAATGTCTGGGTATGACTGATAACCCAAAAGTTGAAATTAAGGGGGAGTGTTGAAATGTTACTTTCAAGTGCCCTTTGTACTGTAAGTCGCTTTCCAAATATGTTTGAATGGCTCTGTTAAAGAGCTGCTTGCTAAAATTGTGAAAAATCAATTTTTGAGAGCCCTTATAGTACTGTGTTTGAATCGCAATTTTTTATTTTTGGTGCTAGTCCCTGCACACATCGAAACCAACCTATGTACATTAAAAAACATAGATCTTTCATTTATAAATAGAAACAGAGCGTTGAATTTTGGAAATAGAGCATTTCATTTTATAACACATCAGTCTTTTGTTTTGTTTGAACGCACAGGAGTTTGAATTTGTTTAAAGGATTGTGGTCCCCACGGCCATGACGGTGCCAAGTCAACAGCCAGTCAACAACCACGTGGTGCAATTTGATTGCATCACATTTTTCATTTGAACCGATTCACATTATGATTTCGGACCTGAAGCCTTTTTATGAAGTGGATTGCAAATGGTTTTGGGTCACAAAAGATCCCGATGTCATCAACCCCATTTCGGACCCAAAAAAATTTTATGGACGCGATTGCATATTTCATCACATGTACAAAAACCTCTGTGATGTCAACAGGTTAGTAACGCAAAAATTCCCAATGCAATTTGGTTTAATTGCGGTTTGAAGTCTGGGCAGAGTTTTGGTTTAAAGGTTTGATATCGCGTGATAAAATGTTTTGTTATGGTTTATAATGTTTTATGTTTTAAACTTATGCCCTTTAATGTTTTTTTTATCACACAGTGTAAAAGTTTTTTTTTAACCTTTGGACTTATATGTTATATGCGACTTTCACAATAGAACATATATACATATTGTATATGTGTGATTTATATAGTGGGGCCCGAAACTCTTAAAGAGATTTAGTTTTAATTTTAATTTATTTTTATATATTTTTGGTTGATATGCTGTGTCATATAAAATTTTGAAAGCCCGAAAGGCTATGTATTATTACACAGCAGTGTAAACGAAAAGTGAATTCTTTATTGTAAGCAGAGTAGTGCGTTTTTTATTTTGAGATAGAGACAGAGGGTATTCTTTTTACACATTGCAGTGTAAAACAGAGTATTGTAAAGATAGAGTGTTATTTGTTTTTGTAGAGATAGTGAGACAGATTGAAGTTTTCTAGCACTGTGTTTATCCAGCAGTCTAGTTTTCTTTTGTAATCCCTCAGTCAGAGGAAGTGTTTGTAACAATTTTTTTGAGTTAATGAAATAATTTTTTTTCAATTGCAAAACTCTGTCTTCTGTGAAAAAATAAAAGTTTTATTTTTATCTATGTTAAGAGGAGAGCATTATTCTCTCCATATTGTTATGGAATTATCAGAAATTACAACATGGTATCAGACCTAGTTCAGTCTCTTTGAAGGTGTCAAAGAAGTTGAATGAAGGATTTCTTTGTTGCAGCAGCTTCTTCAACAGAGTGAAGACTTAGTCAAGAAGAATCCAAGGTATTTCTCAATACAGTTTTTTGTGTTACTGTTGAAGACAGTCAATTTGTTTTAAAAACACAGTAAAGTGTTTGAAGCATAGTTAAGAGTGAAAGAATGGCTGGAGCCAGCACTAGCATGAGTATTGGTAATACTCAGCTCCCACAATTTAATGGGAAAAAATATGACTACTGGGCAATAACTATGAGAGCCCTGTTTGCTTCCCAAGACTTATGGGAACTTGTTGAAAATGGTTTTGAAGAACCATAGGATTAAAATGAGTTTAATGATTTAACTCGGGCAGAGAAGGAATGATTGAAGAGCAATAAGAAGAAGGACTCCAAGCCCTCTACTTTTTTTATCAAGCAGTGCATGAGAGTGTGTTTCCAAGGATAGCAGTAGCTAAGATATTCAAAGAAGCATGGACAACTCTCAAGAAAACCTATCAAGGCATGGAGAAAGTGAAAAAAACAAAACTATAATTGCTGAGGAGAGATTTTGAGACTCTCTGCATGAAGGAGTTAGATAACATTGACTCATTGTTCACACATGTGATTGGAATGGTCACACAGATAAGGTCTCATGGAGATATTCTTGAATAAAGAAGGATTGTGGAGAAACTATTGAGTAGCCTACCCTCAAGGTTCGATGTGATTGTCACCACCATAGAAGAGACAAAGTATCTCACAAACTTTTCAGTTGTTGAGTTACATGCATCACTAATGACACGTGAGCAGAGATTGGGTAGAAATGAAAACTCATCTCTGGAGCATGCCTTTAAGACCTAGATGTCCTTTGCAAGAGGAAGAGGTCAAGGCAGAGGAAACAAGAGAGGAAGAGGCAAAAGCCAAAACAGAGGTGGAAGAAACAATCCAGAAAATGCTCAAGGAAGGGGAAGCAATCCAAATCAGAACCAAGGTCAAGGCATGAACCAACAAAGTGTTTAGCAACATGCTCAAGGACAAAGGTATGACAAATCCAATGTTCAATGTCATTATTGTAAAAAATATGGGCATTATGCAAATGAATGTAGGAAGAAACAACATGATATGGGTAATAGAACAAATGCAAATTTCACTAGAGAAAATATCAGCCAAGATAAATTGTTTTTAGCTTTACATATAGCTGAGGAAAAGAGTGAAGATTTATGGTTTCTAGACTCCGGTTTCAGTAACCATATGACAGGAAACATAACCATGTTTTCTATGTTATATGAGAATGTGAAGTCAAAAGTCACATTAGGGACTAATAGTAAAGTTTCTTTTATGGGAAAATGAGATGTAAATGTCTTAACAAGGAAAGGAGAAAAGAAATCCATAGCAGATGTTTATTATGTTCCTAGAATGAAATGTAACCTCTTAAGTATTGGACAGCTTGTTCAAAAGGGGTACAATGTTTTCTTCGAGGATGATGTATGCACCATCATGGATACACCACCCAGCAAACAATGTATTGCTGAAGTGAAGATGACAAGGAACATGATGTTCCCTCTCAAGATGAGAGCAGATTTGAAAAATGGAGAAGAAATAGCAGCAATGACACAAGAGGCTTTCCAAAGCGAACCAAAAGATGAAAATTGGTTGTGGCACTTGAGATTTGGATATCTCAACTTTGGAGGTCTTAACTTGTTGAATAGAAAAGGAATGGTAAGAGGTTTTCCATTGATATAGAAACTAGACAACCTTTCTGAAGGTTGTATCTTGGGTAAACAACACGGAGAAAGTTTTCCATCCGGGAAAAGCATAAGGGCAAAGGCACCCTTAGAAATTGTCCACTCAGAGTTATGTGGACCGATGCAAACTCCATCACTTTCTAGCAGCCACTATATGCTAACATTCATAGATGATTTTACTAGAAAAACTTGGGTTTACTTTTTGAAAAACAAAATTGAAGTGTTTGAAATATTCTGCAATTTCAAAGCACTTGTGGAGAACCAAAGTGGGTTGCATATCAAAGTCCTAAGAATCGATAGAGGAGGTGAGTATATCTCTAAATATTTTATGCATTTTTGCAGATAAAATTGCATTCATAAGCAGTTTAAAACAAGATACACTCCGTAGCAAAATGGAGTTTTCGAAAGGAAGAAAAGGATAAGCATGGATATTTAAGGAGTATGCTTAAGGAAAAGCACTTGCCGAATGATTATTTGGCTGAAGTTATACATTGTGCAGCATACATTTTAAATATATTTCTAACAAAAGTAGTCATGAACAAAGTTACGGAAGAGGCATGGAGTGGCACAAAGCAAGGAGTCACCCATATGAAAGTTTTTGGTTGTGTGGTTTATGCACACATTCTAGATTAGCTAGGGAGAAAGTTGGACAATAAGGGGGAGAAATGTATTTTCATTGGATACAGTGAGGAATCCAAAGCTTACAGGTTGTATAACCCATCCAACAAAAAATTTATTTTGAGCAGAGATGTTGAGTTTATTGAAGAGGAAGTTTGGGATGGAAGCATAGAGAAAATAGTAAATGTTAAACACTATTTATCTCATGATGATGATGATGAAGAGATGGCTGAAATACATCCCCAAACAGTAGCACCAACACAAGGATAGCAAGGAACACCCTTGAGGAGAAATGAAAGTGCTTCTCCAAGAACACCACAAGGAGGAAATTCAAGTGCTTCTCCAAGAACACCACAAGGAGGAAATTCAAGTGCTTTTTCAAGAACTTCTACACCAAATGAAAGAGGTAAGAAGATTAGAAATTTAAATGACATTTATGAGCAAGAGACAACAAATGAAGGTATGAACTCTTTGTTTGCTTTATATTGTCATGTTGATGAACCTATTCATTTTGAGGAAGCTATTAAGGATAGGAAATGGACAAAAGCTATGGATGAAGAGATTAATGCCATAGAAAGAAACAAGACATGGGATTTAGTTGAACCACCAAAAGGTGAAGATGTTATTGGAGTTAAATGGGTCTACAAGACCAAGAGTAATGTTGAAGGAAAAATAGAAAGACACAAGGCCAGAATTTTTGTCAAAGGGTATAAGCAGCGGCATGGGATAGACTATGAGGAAACTTTCGCACTGGTTGCTAGAATGGAAACCGTGAGTGCAGTGCTATCCATAGCAGCACAAAACAAGTGGAAAGCTTACCAAATGGATGTGAAGTCAGCATTCCTGAATGGAGTGTTAGTGAAAGAGGTATACGCTGAACAACCTCTCGGCTACGAAAAGAAAGGACAAGAGCACAAAGTGTGAAAATTGAAGAAAGCTCTTTATGGGCTGAAGCAAGCGCCAAGAGCGTGGTATAGTAGAATAGATTCCTATCTACTAGAAAATGGATTTGAAAAATGTGAGGGAGAACCCACCCTTTACATTAAAGAAAAAGATGGTAAAATGCTAATTGTTGGGTATGACTGATAAGCCAGCAGTTGAAATTAAGGGGGAGTGTTGAAATGTTACTTTCAACTACCCTCTGTACTGTAAGCTGCTTTCCAGATATGTTTGAATGGCTCTTTCAAGGAGCCGCTTACTAAAATGGCGAAAAAACAATTTTTGAGAACCCTTACAGTACTGTGTTTGAATCACAGTTTTTTCTTTTTGGCGCTAGTCCCTGCACACATCGAAACCAACCTCTGTACATTAAAAAACATAGAGCTTTCATTTATAAATAGAAACAGAGCGTTGAATTTTGGAAATAGAGCATTTCGTTTTATAACACAAGAGTCTTTTGTTTTCTTTGAACACGCGGGAGTTTCAATTTGTTTAAAGGATTGTGGTCCCCGTGGCCACAACAGCGCCAAGTCAATAGCCAATTAGCAGCCACGTGGTGCAATGTGATTGCATCGCATTTTTTGTTTGAACCAATTCAGATTATGATTCTGGAGCCGAAGCCTTTTTATGAAGTGGATTGCAAATAGTTTCGGGCACAAAAGACCCTGACGTTATCAACCCGATTTCAGACCTAAAACAATTTTATGGATGCGATTGTATTTTTCATCGTGCACAAAAAAACCTCTGTGACGTCAGCAGGTTTGTAACGTGAAAATTTCCATTGCAACTTGGTTTAATTTTGGTTTGAAGTCCAGGCGGAGTTTTGGTTTAAAGGTTTGATATCGTGCGATAAAATGTTTTGTTATGGTTTATAATGTTTTATGTTTTAAACTTATGCGCTTTAATGTTTCTTGTTATCGCGCAGTGTAAAAGTTTTTTTTTAACTTTTGGACTTATATGTTATATGCGACTTTTGCAATAGTCCATATATACATATTGTATATGTGCGATTTATATAGTGGGGCCCGAAACTCTTAAAGAGATTTAGTTTTAGTTTCAATTTCTTTTTATATAGTTTTGGTTTATATGCTGTGTCATATAAAAGTATAAAATCCTGAAAGGCTATGTATTACTACACAACAATGTAAATGAAAAGTGAATGTTTTATTGTAAGCACAGTAGTGCGTTTTTATTTTGAGATAGAGACAGAGTGTATTCTTTTTACACACAACAGTGTAAAACAATGTATTGTAAAGAGAGAGTGTTGTCTGTTTTTGTAGAGACAGTGACGTAGATTGAAGTTTTTTAGCACTGTGTTTATGCAGCAGTCTAGTTTTTTTTTGCAATCCCTCAGTCAAGGAAGCGTTTGTAACAATTTTTTTTTGAGTTAATGAAATAGTTTTTTTTTTCAAGTGCAAAACTCAGTCTCCTGTGAAGCAAGAAAAGTTTTATTTTTCTCTATGTTAAGAGGAGAGCATTATTCTCTCCATATTGTTCTGGAATTCTCAGAAATTCCAACAATTGACACCATTTCTACACAAATCTTAAAAACCTAAGTTCATCTCTGGATCTTAGAGAAATGGCCACTCCATTGAAATACAGGGAAAGTGATGGAATTATTGCTATTTTATAAGTAGCTAGAGAGTTAGTGCAATTAATTACAAAATCGTATGACTGTCAAGGCATTGTCGTATGACTTGAAAGTTGGAAACAATTGTTGAATGACTTTAACGTGTACTCGAATTAATTGTCAGAACTGATGGTTGAAACAATGGCTACGTAGACTTTTAGAAAGGAGAGCAATGCAAATGCAACCAGGGGTCCAGCATCGAATTAATTTTCAGAACGGATGGTTGGAACAATGGCTACGTACATTTTAAGAACGGAGAGCAACGCAAATGCAACCAGGGGTCCAGCATCCATAGATTTCGGCAATTTATCTAGCATGGACAACCCTTCTACCGACATTTCCTGATATTATTTAATTTTTTTTTTTTAACTAGTAAAAATAAAAACTAACATTTTTCTCTACGGTTAATTTTAACTTTGCCATTCTGAGACATGCTAGACCCCTAAGGATGGGCTGTGACGTGTTCAATTTTGAATATCACCCGGGCCGACGATGTCCTATATCAGCCTCCTTGCCTCCTTTTTGTTTGAGATATGGGGTGACACTTAAGAATCCTCTCTGGATTGTTTTTCCTAAGCATATGAACGTAAAGCATATGATACCCCTAGTTGTCACAAGCCATAAAACTATGGATGACATAGGAGCCAAAGTCCAGACTGTTAATGGGCCCTGTCTCCTTGTCGAGAATGTGAACAACGCTATCATTCATTCAATGCTAGCTCCTAATTAAGGCTGCTCTCCATTTCTCTGAATTATCAGTCTTCGATGCGTCCCCGATATGGAAGAGAGCTAGCTGGAGTGAGGGATCCATTCGAAACGGAGGCCCCTACCGTTTGAGAAACGACCCACAGAATCTTCAAACGAAGAGATATCGAGAACGTGAAATTACCACGTAGATTTAAGAATTGATGCGAATTATTAAATGGTAAACTTGAGAAGGAAGCAACCCTTAAAGATCTTCCAACGTGATTAAAGAAGGTTTTATCTCATTCATTAACCCATTAATCATTAACTTTTGGGGATAAATCATTCACCACTGATCAATTACCTCGAAATTTGACGAATTTTGATAACAATGAAATTACCTTGCAAACCTATCACAGCCATTACCATACTGACGACACCTTGGAAATTAAAACAAAACCTTGGAAATTAACGCAATGAAGGATAGAAACAGACTACGGTGGTGTCATAGGCACTTTGTCCAACGTTAGTTTGTATAGATTTTTTTTTTTTTAATTTTAAATATGAAATACTCTGTTAAAATTTAAAGTTGAAAAATTGTCTAACTTATAAAAAATAAAATTCGAAAGCCAAGCCATGATACTAGTTTGAAATAAAAATAAACATAAAATGCAACTTTATAAAGTAAAATTCAACATGATATGATGCTCTTGGAATCAAAATGATATGTTCAGACTTCATTTCTTTTTTCGTTCTTCTGATTATAATTCTAAAGAAAACCAACATTGCAATTTCCCTGTCGAAATTCAAAGGTTTCAAAATAAGTGATAAGCGCTAAAATTGGCATGAACAATTGATACGGTGATAATGCCACGAAGGTGCTTTTTGTAACTCATTTCTGATGAAAATGCCTTACCAGAGAAAAGTGAGTGCCATCAGTGATGCCTTGAAGCATACCTTGGCTAACCACAACAGCGACGCCATCTTTTGTCGTGACAATCCACCAGGATCCTTCGTCCATGCTACAGAGTTTTCCCACAATCAATATACATTCCATATCAAAATACTATGTATTCAAATGCCATACGCAAAAAGAAACGATTGACTGTGCTTTTTCAGTGCTATTCGTCCGAGACGGTATCAAACAAAGGGGCTTTCCCCATCTAATCTCTCTCTTCAACCACAAATCCACCAGAATCCATCCTTCGTATCTCTCCCTTCTCACTATCAACAAGTGATTGCTAAAAGCCAAAACCTACAGCTCCACATTATCAAATCTGGCACTCGCAGGGTGAGCATATATGTGAGGTAGCAGAAATGATGCAAACCACTCCAAAATTGTAGAACCGTTGTACATACGATCGTCTTCATGAATACCTCCGGAGTGAAAACAAACACGCGAAAGTCTATCTGGTGAGGAGACAAATCCTCTATCACCTGGCACCCTAAATCCAGCTGACCGATATCCCTATCTCCCACAAACGCCACATATATTCTTCCTCCATTGTTCCACTGTAAAAAATGCCTCATTTCAAACCCAATATAAGGAGTCCTATACCTAGAAAAACTCATATGCAGATCCCACTTGTTTGTGGTCATGCTGAAAACCTCCACCCCAACAAAACTGAGAAGCTGGCGCGACATTACACACGCAGCGCCTAGGCGGAGTGGCAACTTTTTTTAGGCTACTCGTTATCTTCACAAAAGTGCCCTCCTTGTACCCATATATTACAAATATGAATTTGGAGAAGGAAGTGCTCAAAACACACTGTTGATGTCCCATCCATTTCCGTTGTAGTTCTTTAGAGTTCAACACCATGGCCTTCTGCTCATCAGGTTCTCCAGCAAGGCAAAGAACCAGCAATTTATTTCTTCTTGTTAGGCACAATACTAAAGACCCATTTGAGGGAAATTTTGAGTTTGTATGCTAAAAATCACCAATCTTCAAGATGGGTTGGAAACCTTTGTATTGTATTACACGTCTCTGAAGCCCATCGTTCTCAAGCGTGACAACTTCACTGTTTTCTTTTAACACATGGATCTCTCTAGCCCTGGCTTTACCGGCTGTGACTTTGTCTCCTCTTTGTTCATTAAATATTATCAAACAATAGCCCTCTTCATTGTTCGCTTGGTTGAAATAGCTGATATTGTTATGAACTGCTCCTTTTACCAAATGAGTGAGTTCTCTATTTGTGCATTTCAATCTTTCTATATCAGCAACATCACAAAGAACCAGGATATTGCCTAATATATAGTCACCGAGCTTTTCAAATGGATTGTCCATTAATCTCCTACCCATGAAAATCTGAACAGCAATGCACAGGAGGCCAGTGGAAAATTCAAACAATCAATACAAATATGATCTTAGTTCAGCTTTTACAATTGCAATTTCCTAGTAATTATTCCAAGATTTATGCCACTGGGTGGACATATGCATGGTCAAACTAAGAGGTTTTAAAATTGCAATTTCCTAGTAATTATTCCAAGATTTATGCCACAATCCAGCGGGCCGGGTGGACATATGCATGGTCAAGCGAAGCGGTTTATGTGTTTCAAATTAAAGGGTTCGTTACTTTAAACCAACTCAATAGGATCATTTTCGGTGGTAATTAATAACCATTGGGACAACAAAAGGTGCCATGGATACACTCTAAAAAAATTGCCCAATCAAAACCCAATCGGACCAAAAAAAGGTATTTTCTCGTAACAGTATCATGTTGGCTAGGCATTTCCATTTTGAAAACCAGCACAAGTGGAAGCAGGTGAGAGTTGTATCACCTCTTTTGCATTGACATTAATTGGGCAATGTTTTTGAAAATAGACACAACTATGTTCCTTATTTTGATTTGTCTGAAAGAACTTAACTTGTCAAATAAGTTAATTTAATGAAGTAATTTATTTGAATTAATAAATATTTCATGGAAAAATGTAGTTGCAATTTTACAAACATTATGAAATTTTTTTACGCATTCAAATTTATTCTAAAATAAATAAATCGAACACGTACTTATATTATTAATTTAAAATATGTTATATATATATATATATATATATATATATATATATATATATATATATAATTTTTAAATATTAAATAGTTTTGTAGATAAATATTAATTATTTTTAATTTAATTGAAAGATATAATGAATTTATTTTTAAGGAGGTTTAAATATAGGGAGTAGTTGGGGAAAATTGAAGTAGATCAAGATCAACTTGAAGGGATAGGAAAATCTAGATATATCAATCAACCCTATAGGACAGGAAAATCAAGGTAGATCAAGAAAAGGGACAAGAAAATCTAAGTAGATCAAGATCAACTGGAAGGGATATACATTGTCAAACTAGTAAGACCTAACTTCTGTCAAACTAGCAAGACCTAAACCTATCAATAAAAACAACCAACTAAACTATCCCTTAAAGATGAAATATAATTATTTTTATAATTCATTTTAAATTCCTTTAATTTTATAGATTACACTGAATGTTTAAATTTTATATAAATTCAATTATAATGTATATTTAAAATACATTTTAAATTTGAAATCCAAAATTATAATTCGAAAACATAAGTGGCTACTTAAATATTTATTATCAAATACCATGTTTTTAAAATTGGAAAATATTAAAACCAATAAAGATTTAATATTTTGAAAATTTAAAAATATGAAAAAAATAAATTAAATAAATAACCAAGCATAATATAAATTACAATTATAAATGATTAATTAATGTCTACGAATATAAAATAATAAGTTATCTAAATTAATATTCAAGCGATAAATTTTATGTTATTGATTATTTTTCAAAATCTCATTTTGTTATAATATTGATTACTTTACGTGAATAATATATTTAAAAATACTTAAAATAATAATATTTAATTTATTAGATTATAAATCTTCCGGCAAATCACATGTGATTTGCCGGAAGATTTATAATCTAATATGTTATGGATCACAGAAGCTTGCACTCTCAAATAATAATATTTAAATTAATATTAATTTAATATATCTTATTTTGACATAACGGCAAGACCTATTGGACCTTGAAGTCGGAAATTAAGGTATTTCAGTCATAATCGGTAGTTGGGCTACAACATTTTATTTTGACATAATGTTTTATGCAATATTTTAATTTGGAAAAAATATAGAAAAATATAAATATGGAATGTTAACAATTAAATGAGTATATATCTATATATTTTTTTAATACATTTTTGTTATATATATATATATATAAGTTACAATAAGTTAGACATTAGATTGATATATAAAATTTGTTTGTTTACAGGATAAGGAATAGTTAAAAGAATATAACTTTCAAGAAAAAAAAATAATGTAAGTTGTTGCAAATAGTAACAAAATATTCATTTTACCTCCAACGTTGAAAAGGATAAATTAAAACTTTGAATATTAAAATTATAAATTTTCATTTTCAATATGAATATTAAACTTCATATATAACACAAATTATAAAAAACTAAACATAGGTTATGTGTGTAAGACTCCTAAACACATGAAAAAGTTCTAATTGTTAGCACAGTTTTTTGCTAAGTCATAAATCCATTTTAAATTTCTTTTTTTTTAGGATTAGAATTTGAAAATTTCAAAAAAAAATCAACCGCTACCGAAAATTCCAAAAGCACTTGTTTTATTCCTTTCGGACAGTCTGTTATATTCCTGTTTCTGTCTTTTTTTCTTTTATTCCGATGCTGTCAAAAATTATGGAAGCATACTATGTTTAAAAAAAAAAAATGTAAAAGTGCATCCGCTTTTTGCAAGCCATACATTTTAAATATTTTTTTAATATTTCATATCTCATGTTAGATGTCTTATGCTGTCAGTTTAGTTGAATTCAAGTCATGGTATATGTTAATGTCTATGTGTCAACCCGTACTAATGCACTTAATTGTTAATCCCATCTTGCCTGTCAACCCCAATTTAGTTAAACGTATGTCAAAACACGTGTTTTTATGAACAGAGGAGATTGTGATCGCCAAGTTTAACACAATGAATATTTGCCTGGTCACATAGCAGTGCTACCAAAAATTTCAGCTAATAATGAGCAAGACATCGAAGGTGAATGCTAGTTAGAGATCCACTTGTCTCAAGCCGTCTGGAGCTTTCCATATGAAAATATAGAGCCAACTGAAGGTAATGATGGCTATCACATGGTGCACATCACTGTGAGGGATATTTTCCATAATGAAGGTTGATTTTCATGGGGTGATGAAACTTAGTTTTTGTTTTGAATGTTTAGATGTTGGAGATCAAATCACTTAGAATTGTAGTTTGAGAAGGAGTGTGGATTTCAGATAGGATTTGAAAAGAGACTAAAAGAAGCACTTGTAAGGTGAAACTACTCCGACTCTGCCACCTATCAGTTTCCAGAGACAGTCATTTATTTTTTGAAGATGACAAAAAAAATTGGAAAAATAAATTGAATTGAGCCACAGGGTGCAGGCTTAGTGGCTACAAATTCTAGGGTAAGAAGCTTGTTTATGTAGTTAGGGTGGTATTCACTGTGAACCAGGTTAGGGACCTCTCACTCAGGAGTAGCTCAAGATTTTGCTAACTCTTTTAATGGAAAATAAGCCACAGAAGCCACAGTGTATGGCCTTACATTTTAGGTTTCTGAAGACTCCATTTTTGAAGCATTTAACCTTCTAGACGAAGGAGAAAGGTGGTTTAAAGGGAAGGTTATCACAGGAGGAGATCTCAATATTTTCCTCAAGGATGAACATAGAGGTCGAAATTGGGCTAAGGGAATTCCATGAAGCTATCTTAAGAATGAATAGGCAGAAGTTGTTAAACTTATCAAGATATACCTCACTTTTCAAAGGATGTATAGAGTTGTGTTCCTCTATCACATGAGGTTTCTTTTTCATGTTGCAGGTATGAAGACAATAAATTTTCCATATTTCTTGTTGAAGATAATGAAAAATACGTTAGTAGGGGTCCAAACTCACACTGTTGTTTCAGAGTATATCTTGTACCATCAAGCTTTAATCAAGGTTCTGGTTGAAGAAAATTTAGGGAAGAGAAATCAAACTTGGGATCACTTTTTGTTTTACAAGGAAGGACAACCTACACCTACACTTCCAGTTTCACAAAAACACCCACAGAATCTAAAAATAAGAACAAATAGAAAGGAAAAAAAAGACAATATCCATAAGAAGGCTAAGGGAAAGAAAGAAAAGGTTTATGCAGTCAAGGCTGACAGAAAAAGGAGAGAGCTCCTCAGCAAGTATACCCAAATCTATGAAAATGGTTCCCCTTGTTCCTCCTTTTCCTAATGTCTACACCAAAGCCCGAAGAGGAAGGTCTACAACTCCACATAAATCAAAAGAACGGGTGCTACCGGAAATTCTAGAAGCACATATTCAACACAAGATGCAGAAAGAGTATCAGCCTACAAAATCAAATGAAGATCTCCTCAAGCATGTTGGATATGACATCAGCGATAAGAAGAAAAGAGAAGAAGCCAAACCTATTGCTGGTATTAGAAATAGGCATACCAGAGACAACAACAAGTTTAGGCTTAAGTCAAAGTCTCTACATAATCCAAGCCTAATGATAGAGGTCGTTGATATTGAAGGTAAACATGAAGGGTCAAAAATAGATAAATCCATGAAGAAAAACAAAAATAAAACCCCTTCAGAGTAACACTCAGAGACCTCAAAGAGAAGAAAGATACAACAGGGTTCTAAGGAGGAGAAAGCCACTAACAAGGAAGCACCCACAGGAACAACCAGATCTAGATTAGCTTCTGTCAAAAAAACATACTTGGATAAGCTTGCTAAAGCTGCAACCCACATAAAATGAGGGTAAAAATGTTTTTTGATACAAACACATTTTTGCTTCTTACTCACAATTTTGAACAACATCTTAGATGTTAAGGAATATAAGTTTTAACAAGGTTTTCAGCATTTTCTGTGTATTTTTAAAAAATAAATAGAGCGCTACTGGAAATTCTAGTAGCATTCTTGCTTTTGCGCAGTTACACGTTTATACCTAAATTTTCGGTAGCGCCCGTTTTAATTGAATTTTGACACATGTCAACAAATTTTTCCGAGCCAGTTAAGGATGTATAAGAACCCATAAAAAAATGCATATAATAAGTGATGATGAAAGGTGGTTATGACGTTGTTGGAGGTCTTATTAAATGGAGCTACATGATTATTTAAAGACCAAAGACACAGGGAGACAAATCAACAGAAAAAGGGGCACCATGACAACACACTCAATATTTTAGCCCATAATTCTTCTCTTATTTCTTCTACATCTTTCCTTTCTATTAGATTTCGATGGGATATGGTTGTAATGTATTTTGATACCTATGTAATGTTAGGAGTAATGTTTCCTTATTTTTATAAGAGATGAAGTTGGTGCCTCTCTTGCTATATATACCATTTGTAAATACCATTTCCAAGTTGGATGATGGTCTACCTGAAGATTGAATATAATAAAAAAAAAAAACCTTTTTACTCCATGATGGAGGAGTTTATGACTCAAGGAACATCTAATATGTTGTGTGTCTCTTTTCTTTGTTAATTTATTCTAAATATGAATTACAACAACTAGTAAGGTGTGAGTGAGAATATGTTAAAGGATTTAACAATAAATTATCTACTTTCCGTTTTCTGCAATTTATATGTTTGTTGTAGAACATGTCAATGAATATTTCATAAAGTATTTGTGGAATACTTTATACATGCAATCTATTTTTTGAACATTGTTTAATTTTCATAAACAAAGTTTGTCTAAAGATCCATCATCATAGTTGTGTGATTGATTTAGGATAGGAATATTTCCTAGAATAGGTACTAGCTATCCATCTTCTCAATTTGGACTCTCTTCTCCCTATAGTACCAATTTACCCATACAATTTATACTTCCCACAACTTTCCAAATGCATGAAAGTCTTAAAGAATATAAAAAAATAATTTCAAAATATTTGAGAAGCCATCCCACCACTCAATCAACCCCTTTAAAATTTGAAATGAACTATGATGTGTATGGCTTACTCATTATGCAGTCAAGGAGTGACTCCTTGCACTAACACTAGCATAAAAAAAAATTTATCCAAAGTTATAGATAGTAATTACAGCTACAACTTCAAGGTACTTACGTGGTACCTTGGAACCGAACCATATATCAAAATTGAAATGGGACTTTAGTGGAGTACATGATAAATCTAATAAACATGCTTTCATTTATCACTAAAAGTTACAATACTATGGTAAATATTTAATCAGATACATTAAAAAAAAATTGTATCATGGTGATAATTCCTATGAGTTAACTATGGTATAACTACCACCCCAGATCAACCTAATTGATCAAAGTCTCTGGAATCTCTAACTATCACGCACTTGAGGTTAGTCTGGACTTCACACCTTGGTCAACATCTATATTCCATGTCATAGGTTCAACATCGAAGTGTGGAGGTAGGAGGTCTTAGTTATGGGAAGTATTTCAATGATAGACCCCCTTAGCACTCTCATTTAACACCCTTGTGCCGCTGCTACAACCGTCGAGTCTGGTTTATGTTCGGTTTCACCATTTCTCTAGCTAAACCTCACCTCCTACACACATTAATGGCATTTTTATGTATCTAGGGATTTGTAACCATGGATTTGTATCATGGTTTTGGTGTGTTCCACTTGGTAATCACTTTTAGAGTTCAAGTTAAAAGGAGAGTGCTCACCCTCTTCTAGGATTTTGTTAAAATTTTTATGGTTTTCAAGCAAGATGTTTCAAATCCTAATGTTTACCCTACTTGTCATCTATGAGGGATCTGGACTCGCTCGAAAAATTCAAAGTTCTCTGGTAATTCCCTTTCGCTCCCATTCCTTATTATCTCATGCTCTAAATATTCTACTGATTTAAAAACCTAAATACTATTCTTGGATTGCAAGTGCGTTTACTGAAGGACCCCATTATGCTTCCATAGTTAGAGGGTTTATGGGGGTTTGGAATACATTTGATCCTGGGATTTTCTTCTTTCGAGGTTTTATACTCCTTTTTATATAATGTCCATGTGTAAATTTTAACTGGTTCACATGGTATACTTATTTCAAACTCTACAAGGTTTCAAAGAATGACTAGGTTATATATTTATACATTATGGGGTTGTAATCTCGATTGGCATGTTTGTTTTTATTAACACTTCAAGGCCTAAATTGTTTTGAGGTTTTGACACTCTGAAATTGATGCCATTTTAATATTAAGGTCGCTCGAATGAATTTTACTATTATTTTAATGGAATGTTCAAATTTTGGACCTTTGGGTCTCTTTTGAATTGGTATATTTCTCTTGAGTTAATGTATAGGTTGTTTGTTATGCTTTCTGGCTCATGTGTGAATTTCTACTTTATGATTCTCAGTAATACATAAATATATCATATATGTATGGTATTGTTCTTTGTATTTTTTGTCTACCCATTAAATTGTGAGTATTTTGTAGGCATCTTATATTTCTTTTAATCAGGCTAACTGGAAATCCAACCAAGTCCTCCATTCATTACCGATATTGGGATTGTCTCACTCAGGCTCTCACGGCCACACTACAAGGAAGAGACCCTCTAGTGGACTTTATAAATGAGGTTTTTAGTGTTATAAAATTGGCCAAAATTGTCAAAAAAATATTTTCTACAACATCCAATTTCTCGTAATAGAGGTTTTCACAGAGCTTCTAACAGAACTTCAACACAACTAAAAAAAATTAGGCGGACGAAGTTTTTTAAAAATGTTTTTCTTATCAATGCACATGTCATGTGTGAATGCACGAGTGGGTTTTAAATGGTATACTCCAATGCAGTAAACATACCGAGCACCAGGAAGGGAAATTTTTTTTTGAAGCCCAGCCATGTTTACATACACAATGTCCTAGAGCGTGTCAAAAACAAATACGCACCGGGTCGATAGAAGGTGCATGCACCAGTGTTATTCAGATTCAATGTACTGGTGCATTGTTACCTATAACGCACCGGGTGGTTAGACGATATCCAAGCACCGATGTGTATATATTAAATTTCGAGCCCAATGCATTTTGTGAAAGGTACAACCCTGGGTGTATATAAAACACATAATCCCCAGGGCGTTATAGTTATAAATCACCAAGGCATTTAATGTAAAGAAAACTAAAGTGTTACAAATATGAATTCACTAGTAGGTTGAGGCCAAATAATACCGGTGCGTTCACGTTCTATCCTCTTGGTGTGTATTGGTTGTGTACACACTTCGAGTCATTAAGGTGTAAAAACACACTAGTGAATTAAATTAAAACCATACCGATGCATGAAATGCCTATCCACCTAGGTCATAGTCAATGATAAAGCACAACGGGTGTTCTAATTGGTAATGGTATTTGGTGTGGTGGTCATAGGTCATAGAAACGCACCGGTGCGTAGTATCATACACATGCACTGGTGCTCATTTTCTATTTTTTATAAACATCGACCTGTGAAAATGCAATTATTATGATTTTTAAAAATTCATTATTCATCAAAAGTTGACACATATCTTATAAAAATATTCATATCAATTAATTTTGTATAAGTTCATTTGAATGTGATTTTTGGATGAATTTGTTATATCATCAGATTTCGCATCTCTTCATTATAATATTTAATCATACATATATTTAATCAGTGGTGTTACATTTCACAGTGACAATGGACAATGCAATAGAATAAATTAAAATTTATTTTATTATATATGAATAAGAGACTCTTTATCATGAAAAATGGGAAAGTTATTGGTAACCTTTTTTCTTTCAATTTGGACACTATGTCCATTACATTAAACAAACTATCTGATTTTCATAGACAAGTATTTCAAAAAATACAACAGGTTGCATTGATATCCAAACATATTGATCATCATTCTTTGTTGGAACTGTTGTCACTGCTCGAGCTACTTCCATGATTGGGTTATTTAGAGGAATGTTTTGTTCATTGTGTTGATTGTTTTCTTCTTCTTCAAGTTCCATCTACAAACATAAAATAAAGGTGTAATGAGTGTATCTACATTGGTGAGAATAATGAAAAGTGAAATATTAAATAATATACATCAATGTAAATCGAAAATAAATGCACCATAGCAAGAATTGACTCATGAAATATCCACATTATCTGAAAACCAAATTTCATGCCTTCTTTCAACATTTCTTTTGTTGGTGCAGTTGCATACTTTGTTTCCTGCAAGTGTTATACCCCATAAAAAATCATAGATTTAATATAAAAGATTTTTTTCTATTAATTATAGACGGAGTTAAGTAAAACAAGATAGATATTTACAAATTCAAGAATGAATTTATGATATTCCAACATTTACTAACAATCCATATGTAACCCAATGTCAATTAATTATTCTGATTGTTCTTTTTTGTATGTTAGCACATGTTTGAAGATATTCAATGATGGTCGCTGTAAAACAACTTAAAATATACAAAAATGAAATCTAGTTGACTTGTTATAAACAAGTAACAATTACTCCTAAACTTTGATACCAACACTTTTCTTCCTTGTCATCCTGTTTTATGTGTTGAATGTGTTCTATTTTCTTTTCTTTTCTACAATAAAATACTTGAAAATTAATATTTAATGCTAAATTGTTTATTTATTGTACCTAATAAAAAAAATTCAATGATTACATATTACATTTGAAGCACGTAGTTGTTGAGATGGCTCCTCGTGTGATGCAATTATGTTCATTTCTTTGACCATCTCCTTGTACACCTTTTTGCACATTCCTACTGGCATAATTCTGATATTAACTTGTTCATCCTTTGATAATTTCATAATATTCCTAAAAATGTAACATGACAATAAACTATTTAATTTTTATATTGATATATGAAAAATAAATATAACAAAAGTGATATTTATAAATGATTTCACTGTATTAATATATATAGATATAATTCTAGAAAAAATTTATAGCAATATTACTTTTTGAATGCTTATTTGTTGTTCTATGTTTTTTCTATTAAAAGTCTGACATGTCTCATTGACCGATTCTCTGGAAACTCTTCCTGTAGTATAAATAAAATTTGGTTCTTCAAATCATTGTATTGATTTTTGTATTGTAAGTGGAAAGAACGTTTATACATTCATTTCACTATATCGCTTAAAGTTTTGTAAAAAAAAATTCCCCCTTTCGTTAACCTCCACCACAACTCTAGATGATCTAAGGAGCAATTCATTTTCATTTGCATGTTCTATTTTTTTTCTATTGTTAGAACAACATTCATGTCCTTTGCTGTTGGTCCCCATAGAAAATTAAACATATACTAATTAATAGATTGTTTGAAACATGTTATATAATATTTTTAAGTATATTATTAATGAAAATTCAAAAAAGAAACTCATATTCGATTGATAGTATTTTCTCATTCACCTGGGTCATCCTTCTGCAATTTTTCCATCAAGATCTTACACTCTTCTGGTATTAGATCAGAAAGAATATTATTGAGCTTCTTCATTTTGTGGATCTATATGACACACACTAAACAATACATATTAGTTAAACTTACATATAGTTCAAAAATAATAATTTTGAAAATAGTTTACAAAGAAAACTCCTTTTTTTCTTTTATGGATGTGTTATCAGTATTTTTGTTACTTGAACTTTTGTTAATCATTTTTTATCAATATAAAGCTTGTACCATTCATTAATATATTTTATAAATCAGTCACATACTTTTCAGCTTAAAAAAATCAAGAAAAAGGTGTGTCTATGTAAATTAAATGCCCGATGTGTTTGTTGTACTAATTGCACTGATGTGGTTCACATTTTAGCATTGAAAACAGAAAAAAAAAATGATAAATGTGTGATATGTTATTATAAATGCACCATCACTATAGTAGAAACACTATACAATTCTCTTTTTCAATAGGAGACTCGGTGCCTTATATTAATAGGAGACTCAGTCAAAATTTATTACCCAAATCAATACTGATAGGATAAACTTATCCGCAATAGTTCTTCCGTGTGGAGGGAGGGAGCTTGAGCTTAATAGAAATGATAGTTATAGTTTAACGGAATGCTTGAAACATTAGAAGGAGAATAAAAAATTGTTTTTTTACCATCAGAATGTTGTTTCCTAGGGTTGGCAACAAAGACCAAGAATCAAGTTAGAGAATTAAACATTGCTAAACAAAATTTGTTATTAATATTCGTTGACGAAGGAAATATCAAAAAAATACTTGTCAATATGAAACAAAATTTGTATGGACTCATGTACCTACCAACCATTATGAAACCATGGATAGGTGGTTCATGTTTTTTGATAAATCTCCCTATAATAATAAATATATTCCCATATATTTTTTGAGAAAATTATAGGCAGAGTTCAAGTTAGGACTCCATGACAACTATTTTGTTATAGGATAATCCTAGGGATTGGTTCATGGGTCTTCAAAAAATACAGTCACAACCTAGCACTAGGTCCTTCTCCACCTATATGAATTCCTAATGCCCTTATCAAGCATCCTCTATTATAAGAGAGAACTACTAAAACCCATATCACAGTAGAAACTTTTATTCACACCCAAGTGTAGCATGTCACCTTCGTAGCATCATCATGCTAGGATCAATTAGCAAGTGATGTTGTAGGATGGGTTGGACCATTAGATTCTATGGCAAGGTTCAGCCATGAGAGGCTACATGGAGGATATTGTGAGTCTCATGGTTGTACTAGATATAGATAGAATTGTTATGCATCTATGGAGGTCAATGACAAAATTTTTTTATGTAGGTGTTTACTATCATGACTGTATCTAGATTATATATATATATATATATATATATATATATATATATATACATACATATATATATATATACATACATATATATATATATATACATACATATATATATATATATATATATATATATAATCCATATTATATATGCTTTTATTTAAAGTATAATTGTTCTTTTCCTTTAATGTTTTTATTAATTATAGTGGCACCACGAGAGGATCCATACACACATAGGATGGACATATAACCCCCTTTTCAAGTTCTCAACTTTAATTTTGTTTAAATGTTTATTCTATTATATTATGTTGGTTAACTAATTAAAATGTTATAAATGCGTACATACATTGGGCCATTTTCACATTGGCTTTCTACCTCACCAACATATCATTCACCGCCATCCACTATTCCCCCATTGTTTGTCCCTCATATAATTACATTTCCCTATATTTTGATCCAAATTACATCCACCAAGGAACTTCCATCATTGCTACAAACCATAGGGGTAAATCATTTCCGACCTCCACCACCTTTATCATCTATCCACACAAAAAGGCTACATCCATAGACTATCCAAAAATATCCAATAGTCACTCTACATATCCCCCACACATCCCTTCCGCCATCATCCAATGATGGTAGTTTCATGTATGTGAAAATGGATGTCACTTCTAAGTGGGTTATGTAGCTTACTACTCCACCTTCTAGTCAATATCCATCATTTCCTGAGACATCCATAGTGAGATCATTATTGATGATTGTTTTTAAATGTATCATGAAGAGAAATTTGATTTTAATATTTTTTGTTTAAATTCTATGCTTTGAATCTTGTAACTACTACAAGGAAGTATAGAAAAGATGTTGGGGTCATGAAGGTGGGAAACACCCTTGTAATTGTTTGTATCATCTACAGTAACTTTCCTAGCATGATTTATAAAGTATCAGTATGTAAGTGTGATAATTCATTGTGGAAAAAATATTATGAGAATGTTATTTCTTTGTTGAGTCACCATATATGTCAAGAACTCCAAAAAGGAGAATAAACCTAAGCTCCGTATTCTAGTAGGAAGAGAAACATTCACTTTTGAGATTTAAAAGATGGTGGCGAGGGTTGTAGTGGTCAACCAATGACCAGTGAGAGTCGTTTTATATATAGTGTATCATACACAATAATTTAATATTAAAACATGAGATACCATTTGTATATTAGAGCCATCTTCTATATAGGGCAACATATTCCTTAATTCCATGTTTGGGTGTGAGCTCTCATTTTGATATATTGAGCATATTGTGCACTTTGTTAAAATGTATTGTTCAGACAATTTTGATAATATATCAATATGGCATGGCAGGTGTTCTATAAATTGAAGTGTGTGTTCATTTGATGTTGAAATATTATATATATATAGTTTAAATATGTATGTATGTTAATTGTAATTTTTGAAATTCAAAGTTTCATATTTGAAATTGATTTCTTTATCAAGAAATTGACATAGAAGTTAAAATGTCAACTAAAGAATCAATATCCATTCATGACAATTAAAATTCAAGATTATAGGTAAGAAAATTAGTTTTGTGTCAAAACTAACCAGTGTAATTATCATTATGATATCCATGTAAACTAAGAGTTTACCAGGTATATTAAATATATTCCACATGTTATATGGCCTTATAACATTATTACGAATGCATTTTAATTAGAAGAGTACAACCATATATAACTACATTTGCAGATATTATAATATTTACATAATTGTGGTTTCCTCTATAGTTAATAATTTTTTCATTCATGTGACATCTTTATACTTAAAGCACATTAGATGGAACTACACTTGCAACTGAAGCATAATGGATAAATTTTAATGTAAAATAGATTATTTCATCCAACTTTCCTACACACCCAAGGTTGTAATTTGCATCAACACATTCCAATGATGGATTGACATTGTATAATAAATAAAATTACAAAACCAAACCTCCTCTAATCACACTATCCTGAAGGTAATAAAATTGTAACTGTTGGTTTAATCTTTAACTATTGGTTAATTCATTGTTAAGACTTTTAAACATTTGTTATTATTTTTGGAAAAAAAATATTTTAAAACAGAAATTTAAATTTTGTTTTAATGAAAAGATTGATTATGGAATTGGTTCCACAAGTAAAAGATTGATGGTAAAATTAATTACAACTTTTGAGGGTTGGTTGAACAGAATTTAGTTCAAACAGTTGCCCAACCCTTGGGGACAAAAGTTCAATCCCAGGGAGGGTTGGGGGTTTTGTTCGGTAACAGAGGAGAAAGGAATTATTGGAGGAAAATTTCCTGAACTCGTACAACCAGTGGAATAATCAATTTTTTTGTTGTTACTAGAATTGGAGACTGGACCGGTTTGTCCCGAGGTCTCTTCCAAAAAATTCTATTACTAACAAGGCTCAGGCTTGGAGCACAAGGGAGAGTTGGAGAATGTAGTAGCCTCACTCGTGGAAGGGTGGAAATAATACCAGTCAAGTAATACTAATTAAGAGAAAGGAACATATAAGTATTACTGTATGTTGATTTTAGGAAAGATAAATTGAATAGAGAATATCTTTAATTTTTTGTTACAAATAAAAGAGATTTAACAGTCATTTCCTGTCTCTCTTAGTTACAAACAAGTATCAAAAAATTGTATTCTATTTCTAATAATTATTTTATGGAATGTTAACCCAAAATCCTCGAGCGAAGGCCTTGGGTTGGTTTCCCTCATTCCTATGATAATACATGGATGAATGGTCTAGACATATGTTTTTGTTTTACCTTTACAAGGGTCATGTTAAAACAAACTGTAGTAGCAGATTAAAATCATTGAAATCAAGAAGATGGAAAACTGTGGAATTGTTCTAGTAACAGTAGCTATAGAGTCAAAATTACAGAAATAATGAACCATATATATATGCTGGAATAGATCTACAATTTTTCCACTTTAGAGAGACATAGTAGAACTACTTAAAAATAATAACGTTACTAGAATCATCAGTGTAATGATAGCTAACAATCAACCAATAACAATGAAAATAAGCAGTATTAAAAGAGAATACATAAAACTTCTTTCAAGAATTACATATAAAAAAAAGAAATTATTTAGTACTGGTGAAGAATTCTATATATGTATATAAATCTAGGGAAAAAACCTTGTAAAGAACAATTCTTCTATTTTATAGCTAGAAAAGGGTTTCAACAGAAAAAGGAGAGATAGCTCATATCTGTCATTACAAAATTACTAGAGGAATCATGAATCTTCAAACAAAATTATGTTGACAGAAATATCTGACAAGGAAATCTGTATATATATTGATATACATTTAAACTTCGACTGAAAGTGATATTATCCTCTACCATCGTGAAAGATTTAATAAGAAATAAATAAACAGTATTCAAAGACCATGAAGGAATTGTATTAAAAATCGAACAACACATTTATATGATAAGAATACTATTTGTTGTTTCTCACAGTAATCAAACCCAGAAATTATTCAAGCTTAGGCTATCGTAAGAAAAACATAAAATTATTAAATTTGTGAAAATCTAATAACCCCAACGAGTAGTTCCTAAAAGAAATATTGCCGAAATTAAAACTTGCTATAAAAGAGAACAGTGGAATGTTTTGTTAGGAATAAAGTTTGGCAATTTAAGCCATGAATCTGAGACTTAACCCATAAATCGATGGGTACCTGTGAAAGGAGAGAATTCTTGTTCAGGATTACATTGAAGACTGTAGAAAGGAAAATAATGTGCAAGTTAAATTCAACAATTACTAGATACGCCAATTCTACCTGGAAGAAGGGAAAATATTTTCTTCTTATTAAGGAGTAAGGGCAGGATAATTTTAAGAACTCCAAAACAATGTTAAACTTGTAAATAGGTAATGACTATAGGTGACCAAGAAAAAATATACCTGAAAACAATCCTTTCCGGAATCGATGCCATAATATGGGTAAACAAAAAGACACTGAACCGTTAAGTCGTGTAAGAACTGAAAACCTGTAAGTAAATAAACCCTTATTTAATTTTAAACATAAGCGATTTTTTTTGACTCCTCTGTAGTGGCGTGAATTTTTTCCAGGGAAGAAATTTGTGAAAACATCGCTCTAAAAATGATATATATATCGTGACAAAACAGAGAAGGGAGATAAGGAAAAAATAACCAGTGTTTATTCAACAAAAAATTCTTGGAGACAAATTATTACCACCATTAAAAAAAAGAGTTGCTGTCGACGCAAAGATGAATAGCATGATTTAACTTACCAGTAGAAGGAGGTCTAGATGACTATGGCAAGTCGAAATGGAATTCTGTATTGGAAGGAATCCTCCGCTGAGCTCAACAGAGCGCAGCAGAAAATGAAAAAAGGAGTGGTTACAGGGGTAGTCAATGACCCCAAAAGAAACCCTAAACCGGAATCACTATAGGATTGAGGGTCGAAAAGTTCTACGGTCACGATTAATTATAGCTATCGCCACAGCTACAATAATCCCGCAGGAAGAATGGATTAACAGTTGAAAAGTTTAATACCATAACCAATATATGCGTGTACCATAATAAATTTTGACTAGCTCTTTAACCCAAGATGTGTTGCCACTTAAGTTCTGGTACGAAAGATCTTAATGAATATCTGTTGCAAATCGGTGGTACCTCGTGAAGAGAGGGAACTAGCTGGCCGAATAAATTTATATGTTAGCTCGGAGTTCGAAAAACCATTCCACGATAATTTTATGGTAGTGTTTTAAGTTTATAATGAACTTAAGGAGTAAAATGTTGGATGGAGATTATAAATGTGAATGAATGATTATTATTATTTTTTATATACCTCTTCAGGGGTAAGTTTGACCGAGAGATTAAAATGGTTTAATATTTCGGTTATGGTAAATTATTTTTATTTTTATTCTATTATTATTATGGCATTGATTATTACAAGTGGTATTAGAGCAGCGTTATGATGCTGGGACTCTATGGGTCAACTAATGTTTAAGTTATGTATTACTGATGCACAGAGAGAGAGAGAGAGGAAAAAGTTATTAGAATACCATGTGGAGGGCACCGACACATCAACCATCTTCAAATGCTGGATAAACACAACCTCAACAGGAAATGAGCCTAGAAATGTGGGTACAGCTGGGGGTGGAGCAACACCACCAAACCAGTAGGCTATTGGAAGAACAACATCACCAAACCAGTATTCTATTAAACACTGTGCAAAAGTTACAAGAAGAAATGGAAATGGTGTGAGAAGATAATGCATGCTTAATGCAAGAACAAGAGAGGACATTAAAAAGTCTCTCTGCCAAACAAAATCAACTAAACGAGAAGCCAAGTACTGATGGAGAATTTCGAGAAAGGAATGAAAAACAAACAAGGGACTAGGACACTGCAAGAATGGAAAGAATTCAGTCTCATCATAGTAATAGAAACAAGAACTACAATGAAACCGAATCAAATAATGGGACAGAACACAAAGAAGTGAAAAGACAAAAAGTAGAGCTACAGGGTGAGTTTCGGAAATAAAGCCTACCACATTTGATCGTGTAGAGGAGGATGTAGCTGAGGCATGGTTGATCAACATAAACAAGTATTTTTAAGTATACGAATATAGCAGTAATCTTAAGGCCATATTGGCTATCTATCAGTTAAGGGAGAAGGCTACCTTATGGTGAGGAAGTAAAAATTTCCATAGTATAGAGGACTAGGATGTGACTTAGGATACTTTCCAAGAGTATTTTAAAGACAAATACTTAACAGATCATTTTTATGATGAAAAATCTAGAGAATTTCATGATTTGAAGTTAGGACAAATGACAATGGATGAGTAGATCCCCAAGTTTACTTCCTTATTACGTTACGTTCCCCACTTAAGAGATTAAAAGGCTAAAGTACAGAGGTTTATGAGCAGATTGCCTAAACATATGAAGGAATGTATAGAGTTTTTAAATCCTAAAACTATGGATGAGGCAATCAGAAAAGCCATAATGTGTTACCAACAAAATAAAAAAAAAAGTGAACAAGGTAAGAACTTGTAGGCAAGGAAAGAACATAAGAGAAGGTCTACTTTTAAAAGAAACAAAACCAAAAATTTTAAGGGTGCTGCTAGAAGCTTTGTTAGCAAGAAATTTGGAAGGAATCACCAAAGAATAAGTTGTCCTGTAGAAGATAAACCCACAGAAGCCTCTAGCAAACCTGAACAAAACTAGAATCAGAAGCCACCTCCATAGTGTTGGGGGTGTGGTGAAGCACATTATTACCGAAATTGCCCGCAACGAGGTAGAAGTGAAGCAGTTACCAATTTCCGGGAAGCTTCAATATTGGGAGATGTTGCTAGAAACATACCTCGAATTAATGCAGCATTGGAATACTGGCAAGCAGATTACCAGCCAATAATGATTGAACTGGAAGGTAAATTTATATCTCTGACTGTTTCTATTTTGGTAGACCTAGGAGCGAGTTTAAGCTATATAAATCCAAAAATAGTATAAATTTTTAATCTTCAGAGTCAGAAATTTAGGAAACCATGGTTGGTACAGTTAACCACTGGAGCAAAGAGGAAATTTAGTGCTAAAGTACTGAACCGTGCACTAAAAATTGGTGAAAAAAAACTAACTGTAGATCTTAACATATTACCTCTACGTCCTTATGATATACTACTTGGTATGGACTGGTTAGAGAAGCACTGGAAATTAGTAGATTGCAGAGAAAAGATTATTTACTACATAATGTAGGATGGAACCCGTCATGAAATTCAAGGAATAAAGAAACTGTTACAACTACGTCCAATCACAACCTCTCAAATGGGCAAATGCATGAGGAATGGATGGCAACTTTATGCCATATAAGTGAGCTTTACCAATTCTAAAGAGAAGGCTCCAATGATTGAAGATATACCGATTGTATAGGAGTTTGTGGATGTATTTCTAGATGAAATACCGGGCTTACCACATAGAAGGGATATAGATTCCACCATTGAAGTGGTGCCTGGAGCGTCACCAATTTCAAGGGCACCTTACCGAATGAGTGTACCTGAGTTAACTGAGTTAAAAATGTAGTTACAGGAACTCTTGGATAAAGGGTACATCCGACCAAGTGTGTCCCCTTAGGGAGCACCTGTACTATTCGTAAAGAAGAAATATAGAACCATGCGAATGGGCATGGATTATCGCCAGTTAAATAAATTAACTGTGAAAAATAGATATCCCTTACCACGAATTGATGATTTGTTTGATCAAGTGAAAGTAGCGACTCTGTTGTCAAAGATAGATCTGAGATCAGGATATCATCAGATCTAGATAAAGGATGAAGACATACACAAAACTTCTTTTCGTACCCGATAAAAACACTATGAGTTCGTGGTGTTACCCTTTGGAGTGACTAATGCACCAACAACCTTTATGAGGTTAATGCATAGTGTATTTCACCCCTATTTGGATAATTTTGTTTTAATATTTATTGATGACATTTTATTTTATTCTAATAATGTGGAAGAACATAAAGAACATCTACAGAAAGTGATGGAATTACTAAGGAAGCATCAGTTGTACCCAAAGTTCAACAAATGTGATTTATTCAAAGAAGAAATCCAATATCTTGGACATGTTCTACTGAAGGTATTTCAATGGACCTTGAAAAGGATAGAACGATTATGGAATGGAAAGTATCGCAAAATGTGGTAGATATTTGACATTTTATGGGACTAGATGGATATTACCGACGATTTATTGAAAGTTTCTTAAAAATTTCCTTTCCAATCACTTCATTACAAAAGAAAGTAAAAATATTTAAATGGACAAAGGAATGTCAATATAGTTTTGAGAAATTGAAACAATTGTTAACTACAGCCCTAGTGTTAAGAGTAGTTGATCCTAGCAAGGAGTCTAAGGTTTTCATAGATGCATGCAAAGAAGGAGTTGGGGCAATTTTATCTCAAGAGGGAAAAGTGATTTCTTATGAGTCATGGAAATTAAAAGAGCATGAGTAGTGATATGTTGCTTATGACTTAGATTTAACATTGGTGGTGCATGCACTTCAAGTATGGAGGCACTGTTTGCTAGGGAAAAGATTTGTGCTTAAAACTGATCGCAGCAGCTTAAATAGTTACTTTAAGCAAGTTGATCTCAAATCTCATCAAGCGAGATGGAATGCATTCTTGAGTGAATTTGATATTGATATGCAACATGTAAGAGGTAAAGAGAATAGAGTAGCTGATGCGTTAAGCAGGAAATTACATGGTGTTTATGAGCTGTACTATAATCATGTTGAATGCAAATTTCTGGAACAAATAAAAGAAGAAGCAAATAAGGATCCTGAAGATAAATTTATGTGGCAGCAAGCAAAGGAATTCCAGGACCAAGGAAAACCTATAGATTATGCAATTAATAAGGATGGGTTGTTGATTTTAAAAAAGAAAATTTTAATCCCAAACAGAATGGAGTTGAAGGCGCTAATTTTGCATGAATATCATCGAAGTAACTATTCCAGAAATCCTAGTTATGAGAAGATGTTAACAGCAATAAGGAAGAACTACTACAGGTCGGGTATGACAAGAGATATAGCAGAATATCTAAACAAGTTTTTAGAGTGCCAGCAAGTGAAAGTGGAGCACCGACATCCAGCCAGGCTGTTACAGCCTATACCTGTACATGAGTGGCAATGGGAAGTGATATCATTGGATTTTATCACTGGATTACCGAACTCAAAAAAACATAATGACTCTATAATGGTAGTAGTGGATAGGTTGAGAAAATCAGCACACTTTATACCAATGCAGTCCACATATAAGACAGTGCAAATAGCAGATATATTCATGCAAGAGATCTTAAGATTGCATGGCATTCCGAAGACCGTCATATCTGATAGAGATGTAAAATTTACATCAGCCTTCTAGAAAACATTTGTCATAGGTCTGGGGACTCGAATTAACTTCAGTACTACCTGTCATCCATAGACGAACGAACAGACAAAGTGAGTAAATCAAATTTTGGAGGACATGTTACATATGTATGTGATGCAACAGCCAACTAATTGAGAAGAGTATTTACATTTAGTGTATTTTTCATATAATAACGACTATCAGGAGTCGCTCAAGATGAGTCGGTTCGAAGCCTTATATGGGCGATAGTGCAGAACTCCTATTAACTGGAGTAGTCCAGAAAACAAGTTAATGCTTGGACCAGACATGCTAGTTGAAATGGAAACAGAAGTAAAGAAAATCTGAAAAAATTTAAAGGCAACCCAAGATAGGAAAAGGTGTATGCAGATAAGAAAAGAACATATCGTGAATTTGAAGCAGGGGAACATGTGTATGTAAGAATTAAGTCAAATAAAAGCACTTTGACATTGGCCTCTTGTGCCAAGTTGGCTCCCAGGTTTTGTGGCCCCTTCCAAATATTGAAGAGGGTGGGACTAGTGGCTTACCGACTGGCTTTACCTGGTCATATGTATGTGTACAATTTTTTTCATGTATCGTTATTAAAATGATACATTCACGATTCAAAACACATAATTCACTGGCAGAATATTCAGGTATAACATGAGTACGAGATTTCTTTACTAATGTTAAAATTTATGTTGAAACTAATCCAATTTTCTTGTATGTAGGTCAAACTGGATGGAGAGTTTCTGGTAGAACCTCACAGTATAATCGATCGGAGGGAAATCATGCTCCGAAGACAAGCCATCGCCCAGGTTAAAGTGCAAGGGAAGCACTTTGGTCCAGGGAAAGCCACTTGCGAGGATGAGGGTTTTGTTAGAGAAGCCTATCCCAAACTGTTTGCTGGAGTAGAATGAGAACACCAGGGATGGTGTTCACTTCCAGGGGGGAAGTTGTAACCATTGTTTTAATCCTTAACTATTGGTTAATTCATTGTGAAGACTTTTAAACATTTGTTATTATTTTTGGAAAACAAATATTTTAAAGCATAAATTTAAATTTTGTGTTAATGAAAAGATTGATTATGGAATTGGTTCCATAAATAAAAGACTGATGGTAAAAGTAATTACAAGTTCTGAGGGTTGGCTGAACAGAATTCAGTTCAAATAGTTTCCCAAACCCTCGAGATAAAAGATCAATCCTAGGGATGGTTGGGGGTTCTGTTCGGTAACTGAGAACAAAGGAATTATTGGAGGAACATTTCCTGAACTGGTACAAGAAATGGAATAATCCAATTTTTTGTTGTTACTAGAATTGGAGACTGGACCGGTTTGTCCCGAGGTCTCTTCTAGAAAATTCTGTTATCAACAAGCCTTAGGCTTAGAGCATGGGGGGAGAGTTGGAGGATGTAATAGCCCCACTCGTGGAAGGGCGGAAATAATACTAGTGAAGTAATAATAATTAGGAGAAAGAAATAGATAATTATTATTTCCCTTCGATTTTAGGAAACAGAAATTGAATAGAGAATATATTTAATTTTATGTTACAAATAGAAATATTTAACAGTCATTTTCTGTCTCTCTTAATTACAAACAGGTATCAACATAATTTGTATTCTATTTCTAATAATTATTCTATGGACTGTTAACCCAAAATACTCGAGAGAAGGCCTTGGGTTGGTTGCCCTCATTCCTATGAAAATACACGAACGAATGGTCTGGACATATTTTTTTGTTTTAACTTTACAATGGTTATGTTAAAAAAACTGTAGTAGCAAAATTAAATCATTGAAATCAAGAAGATGGAAAACTGTGGAATTGTTCTGGTAATAGCAGCTGTAGAATCAAAATTACAGAAATAATGTACCATATATATATGTTAGAATAGATCTACAAATTTTCCACTTTAAAGAGACATAGTAGAACTACTTAAAAAGAATAACATTACTAGAATCATTAGTGTAATGATAGCTAACAGTCAAATGATAAAAATGAAAAGAAGCAGTATTAAAAGAGAATACATAAATCTTATTTCAATAATTACATAGAAAAAAAGAAATTATTTAGTACTGGAGAAGAATGGTATATATGTATATAAAGCTAGGGAAAAATCCTTGTAAAGAATAATTCTTCTGTTTTATAGCCAGAAAAGGGTTTCAACAGAAAAAGGAGAGATAGCTCATATCTGTCATTACAAAATTACTAGAGGAATCACGAATCTTTAAACAAAATTATGTTGACAGAAATATTGGACTTGGAAATCCATATATATATCGATATACATTTAAACTTCAACTTAAAGTGATATTAGCCTCTAGCATTGTGAAAGATTTAATGAAAAAAAACAAACAGTATTCAAAGACCACGAAGGAATTGTATTAAAAATCGAACAACACATTTATACGATAAGCATACTATTCGTTGTTTCTCATAGTAATCAAAACCAAAAATTATTGAAGCTTAGGCTATCATAAATAAAACATAAAATTATTACATTTGTGAAAATCAAATAACCCCACCAAGCAGTTCCTAAAAGGAATACTGCCGAAAGTAAAACTTGCTATAATAGAGAACAGTGGAATGTTTTGTTAGGTGTAATGTCTCGAAATTTAAGCCATGAATCTGAGACTTAACTCGTAAAGCGATGGGTAACTGTTAAAGGAAAGAATGTCCGTTCAGGATTACATTGAAGACTGTAGAAAGGAAAATAATGTGCAAGTTAAATTCAACTGCTACCGAATACACCAATTCTACTTGCAAGAAGGGAAAATATTTTCTTCTTATTAAGGAGTAAGGGCAGGATAATTTTAAGAACTCCAAAACAGTGCTAAAATTGTAAATGGGTAATGACTATAGGCGACCAAGAAAAAATATACCTGAAAACAATCCTTTCCAGAATCGATGCCATAATTTGGGTAAACAAAAAGACACCGAACTGTTAGGTCGAGTAAGAACCAAAAACCTGTAAGTAAATAAAGCCTTATTTAATTTTAAACATAAGAAAAGTTTTTTTACCTCCTCTATAGTGGCGTGAATTTGTTCCAGGGAAGAAATCTATGAAAACATCACTGTAAAAATGATATATATATCATGAGAAAACAGAGAAGGGATATAGGGAAAACATAACCATTGTTTATTCAATAGAGAATTCTTCGAGAAAAATTATTACCACCATTAAAAAAAATAACTAATGTCGATGCAAAGATGAATAGCATGATTTAACCTACCAGCAGAAGGAGGTCTAGATGACTATGACAACTTGAACTGGAAGTCTGTATTGGAAGGAATCCTCCGCTGAGCTCAATAGAGTGCACTAGAAAATGAAAAAATGAGAGGTTACAAGGGTAGTCAATGACCCCAAAATAAACCCTAAACCAGAATCACCATAGGATTGAGGGTCAAAAAGTTCTATTGTCATGATCAATTATAGTTGTCACCTCAGCTATACTAATCCCGCAGGAAGAAGGGATTAATAGTTGAATAATTTAATACCATAACCAATATATGCGCGTACCATAATAAATTTTTACTGGCTCACTAACCCAAGTTGTGTTTCACTTATGTTCTAGTACGAAATATCTTAATGAATATCTGTTGCGAATCGGCAGTACCTCGTGAAGAGAGTGAACCAACTCGCCGAATAAATTTATATGTTAGCCCAGAGTTCAAAACACCATTCAACTATAATTTTATGGTAGTGTTTTAAATTTATAATGGAATTAAGGAGTAAAATTTTGGATGGAGATTATAAATGTGAATGAATGAATATTATTATTTTTTATATACCTCTTCAGGGGTAAGTTTGACCGAGAGAGTAAAATGGTTTAATATTTCGATTATGGTAAAGTTTTTTTTTTTTTTAATTATGGCATTGACTGTTAGAAAAATGTATGAAGCATTGCCTCTTGTTGGCCATACAGTATTAATTCCAACTCATTAATTACTTTGCGTGATTAATTCTTATATCAAGGTAGAAATTGATGCACGTGTAATTCAGAAAGTTGACTACTACTAAATGGCTATTGTCAATTAGATTGGTATTGTAGTCTTTGTACTATGTGAAATTCAGGTTACAAGGATCAAGTTGAGTAATGTTTTGAATATAGAAGATAATATGAAACCTATAGGTCGAAGAAAGTGAGAGAAATGCTATTTTAAATTGGATTGATATTGTAATCTTTGTACTATGTGAAAATCAAAGGTTTTGCAAACCCAAAGGGAACCCTTCACAGTTGAATAGACTAGGTGATACTTAAGGTTGAAATATTTGGTTAGTAACCCTTTGCTTCCATTGCTTGAAAAAAAAATCAGTGAGTGCCCAACCCCTGGCTTGGCCAAGCCCAACCACATAACTCAAGGTCAGGTTAGTTGGACCTGCGGGTGCATTTTTTAGTGAGGTGTTTAAAACTTAGGCCCCCCAGATGGCCGAGGGTGAGAATAAAATTCTTGAGTAGGCACGTGGACCGATTAAATTGATTTTTTTTTTAATTGAATATAAAAAATCTCCAATGGCTCTTCCATTAATAGCATAGGTTTGGAGTGGAATTGGGGTGTTTTTATTTTTCAATAGAGCTAGGGCATCGAATGGAAAAGAAAAATACATGTTTAATTTTATATAAAGTTCATTTACTTCTAGTATTGATTATATTTGGACACAAAATAATTAATATCAAATTATACAAAATGATAACATTTAGGTTAATATTTATATTTTTATACAATATTTTAATTGGAAAATAGTTATACATATATGCACAAACATGCCACACGGGTATATTTTAAAGAAAATATAAGAATATCACTATAATTGTGACAACTGGATTATTTCTAAACCATTTTTTGATTATTTTGATAATATATATATATTTTTAATGAGATTAAATGAAACGAACATGGTTATTTCTATTTTGAATAAAAGGAAATTCATTTTGGAATGTTTTTCCATAAATATTGATGATGAAAGTATTCCAAGATTCCAGAGTAGTTGGGGAAAGTAGTTCAAACAATTACCTTTTCCTCTAAGGATAAAAAGAAAATCCCAGTGAGGAAAGAGTCAGAAGGTTTAAGGGAGAGAGTCAATCCAGAGCTAGTTGGAACCAAAAGAAACTCAGAAACCCTGTATTCTGGAAGGAAAAGAAGACTGGATTGCAGGTCTTGAGGTCTCAACTAGAATTATTGCTAATTTAATCTTGTTGTGGTGTGTAGCACGGGGGGAGACAATGAAATAATAGCCTCTCACAAGGTTTGGAGCTCATCATCAGAAGCTTTTGAGTAAGATAAGTATCTAGAACTACATGAAATTTAATGGATTAAGAAAACTGTAAGTAATTTCTCGTCATATAAATAGATATTTCTGGAAATGATAAAAACTGGAATACGTTACAAGAAAAGAATTTCTTTCTTTTAATACACTTCTTGATATGAGAGTTAATATATATTTGAGTATGCAAGAGAAATAATACACGATGACAGTGTATATGTATAAAAGTATGAAAAGAGAAGTAATATGTTATGAACAATTATTCTTAGCTTCCATTCTTGCAAACTAAAATAGATTTGTACTATTTAAGAATAAATATAAACAGAAGAAATATAGTCATACCTACAATATTTACAAGAGATTAATGAAGATATTGTTAATTTTGTCCGGAGTAATTACTCTGTACAAAACAGATCATCTCTTCATATTTATCCTCATGCTATACATGGACTAGGGTAATATTAAACAATCTAAATATATGATGGTTCGATCATCAAGTCTAATTAGAATAACTATAAATTGATATTTAACTCTCGGTTAAAGCATTTTAGACAAAAAACATATTCGACAAAGACATTATTTTCATAAGAGATAGAACGTTATAAGGAAATAGTTAAATGGTACAAGCACCTAGATACATAAAAATTACAGAATATTATTTCTGTTATTAGTTAGGACCGAAGAAATTGTATTCAATAAACCAATAAAGTTTACATTTACATATATATTCCAGAAGCGTACCAAAACTGAGTGAAAAAAGAATAACTATGTAAGAACAGGATTAACTGTCAAAGTGAATAGTGAAAAAAATGTGCCTATATGACTTTCATAAGAATAACAAAGCAAATGTCGAATAGTAGGAGAAACACCTTTACAAGTACTACGAAGGCAACATTATATTACAAAACTATGAAGCATAAACCTCAGTGACAAATAATACAGAACATAAATGAAAAGCCCAAATGATGCCTAAAGGCAATACCAATCAGTTCAGGTGCAAATGTACAGTAATTAACCAAGAAAACTATGCATAAGACATGACATAAGTATTTCCTTCTTAAATAAGTGCACTAAAAAGCGATGACATGAAGAAAATAATAAAACAATCCCTCAAGAACCACGAATATGGGTTATTAATCCCTGTAACATAAAATACAACCCTATAACATAAAAAATACAACCCTGTAACATAAAAAATTCATGCGAATCTTCAACTTTAACACTTATAGTGGGAATGATGGTTTCCTGAGTAGAAGAGAAATCAGGCCTACCAAAGGGGCGAGACCTACACAATAGAGAAGGTAGGGAAATCGGGTTACCATTTAAACCCAAAACTTAGCCGTGGCAAACAAGTTAGAAGAATAAAAGAATAAACTGTAATTATATAAACCCAAAGAATTACTTGAATAGTCATGGCGAAGAAGGTGGCATGTACTCCTAAGGGTAGTGGAGCTGTCTCTCCATACCATAATCTTGCATAATGAAGAACATAGAATATTAAGTGCTAAATAGGAAGGTTTTTGGGGGTTTAGTCAGAAACTCTCAACAACTTCCCATAAGCAGAAAGAAAAATGGCATACCAATTATCAAAGTCAAGGTAGTATTAAGATTATAAACAAAACCATACATGTCATGAATTGTGGTGTTAATGTAGGATTATAAGTCATGAGACTATGGACAGGAACACAAACCCGCACATGGGAAATGAGAAATGGAATCAAGGTTGTAGAGTGGTAGAGCCGGAGGCAACTGGAGCTTGAGAAAATGAGTGCGATGGTTAGGGTTGAGGGAGGTCGACCACCATAACCCTCAACTGGCCTCACTCTTGCCATCGAGCAATCTATATCCGACAATGATTAGAACCTCCATTTGTCAGTTAACCACGTGTTATACGACATGGTGAAATCAATAGAAAAATCCCAAGCATACATAATAATTTAAATGCATATTATGGATCACATAGCTCAGGCAGGCTGAAGTAATATGTAATTAAAGCATCATCAATTGAAATCGATAGGTATGGATAAGTATCACATATATGAATGCTCGTAACATGATAAGTAATATATGTATTAAAAATTGAATGTCATATCAACTATTGCCTAGTCGAAGTCAAGTCTATAGACGTAGACACATATACATTTGAATTGGTATATAATAAGAACTATGCCATCTATGTGCAAATAGATAATTAATGGCCCATTTAATGATAGGTTAGTATGTTAGTCAAAGAAAGGTATCGGTAAAATGGTTAAAGTTATAAGTAAATATTAAGTCTTTTTTATTGTGGATGTCACAAGTGGTATCAGAGCCGTGTTTGTATGTTCGGATGAAAATGGGTCAACTAAATAACAAACACTACGTGTAAATTGTGCAAAGAAATTAGGAAGAATATAATGAGAAGGGGATCGATGCTTCAATTACCCTGAAATGTGGGGCAACCTTGACCCCAAACCAATCCTGAAATGAACCCGGAGATGTGGATACAGCTCAGTGTCAACCAGCACCATCATACCAGTAGATTATTGGAGGCACAACAACATCAAACTAGTATAATATTGAGTACAGTTTTGAAGATATAGGAAGAAATGGTTCGGTTAAGGAGTGACAATGAAAGACTAATGCAAGAAAAGGAGAGTATACTGAAAAGCATTTTCGACAAGTAGATTCAAGGAATAGTGCAACCTAATCTTGAAAGGAACACTCAAGGAGAAAATGAATGACAAAGATAAACTAATGACAAAACCAATGATAGACAATAAGGAAGTCATTCACAACGAAGCAATAAAAACAAAAATTATAATGAAACTAAATCTCGTAATGTGTCCTAACAACAAGAAATAAAGAAACAAAAAGTGGAACTACAGGGTGAGTTCCGAAAATAAAACCTCCCACTTTTGATGGAGAGGCCAAAGAAGTGGCTGAGGCTTGGTTAATTAATATGAACAAGTACTTTCAGGTATATGAATATAGAAGCAACCTCAAATTCCATTTGGCTATTTATCAATTGAGGGAGAAAGCTACCTTGTGGTGGGAGGAAGTAAAAAATGTTCGAAGTATTGAAGACCAGAACATGACATGGGACGTGTTCCAACAATATTTCAAGGATAAGTATTTAACAAAATGTTCCTATGATGAAAAATCTCAGGAATTACGTGATTTAAGATTTAGACAGATCATAATGGATGAATCTACACTAAAAGGAAAAGACCCTCTAGCGGATGTTTTTGAGGAACCCCTTATAAAAATACCCCAGACATTTGTTTCTACCAGAGGTTACTAGAGGAGGTTGGTGGGCTGAGGCTTTTGCGGATGTTTTTCATCTGGTGCACTTATCATTATAAACTGCACCGGTACGTCAACAAGAGAAAGTGCCAATGCTCACAAAACATTGGCACACGGGACAATGTGTGCTCCGTACACACCTGCCTGGTGCATCTTATTGCTATAGCGCATCAGTTCTTTACAACTTTTCCGCACTGGTGTGTCATAAAACACTGTGCCAAAATAGAAACCTCCCATTGCAATCTTAATCAACTGCACCGATGCACCTATAAAACCCCGCGCACCAGAAGAGTGTTAAACAAAAAAAAAATATTACAACCAAAAAATAGCATTTTTCAATTTTCTGAGTGCTCCAGAAGAGCTCTCAAGCATCGGTACAATTTATCCTTGTCTGAGCCACCCTAACATCGATGCTCCCATTGCATCCATTGCACACACTACTTTTGTGCATTTCCCACCAATCTCTAGCTTGAATTTTGCAAAACGATGGGAAAATTTTCTTTTACAAATTCTATAGTCAATATGCCTCCTCGACAGCCAAATGTACAGGTATTTTTATTTTTTTTCCATAATTAAGCATTTTAGAAAATTATAATTTCAAATAACCTTAAAATTAACCATTTAAAAGAAAAGAAATATATTTGTCACGCGGTGTGCTCAAGCGGTTTGGCCCGCACCAGTTCCAGGTGGTGCCTGTAAATTTACAGGTCACACCGTAACTGGTGCTAACGGTATCTGCACTGGTTCTAGGGCAGTACTGAAAGGCATATCATGTTATTTTAAAATTAAAAAAAAAGTGCAATGCAGTCGGTTACCTGGCCACAACGTTGACCATGTGGAATAGCGTCAATGCGATGCATTGACTTAAATATCAGCCCGAGGTGGGTATTTTTGTCAGCGCACTGCATTCTCCATTTTGACAAAGTCAATAGTGCAGCCTCGTAAAAGACCGCACCATTGACTATGTAATGATGTCTGGAGGTCTCTGTGTTGACCGAACTATACACCCTGGGGCGTAGAGTTTAGTCAGCGCACCAAACTCCTAACAACATACATAGTCAATAGTGCACTAAAAATTTTTAGGTGCACCACTGCCGGTGCATTGAATATCATCTAGTGCACCACCATCAGTGCACAACAAAAAAATAGATGCACTGAAACTGGTGCATGCCTATATTTTGTAGTGCACCGACTCTTTTGTTTTTTTTTTTTCCAAAAAAAATTATCTATGTATATTTCTAAATACATTTCTCATTTAATAAAAAAATTGTATTCAATATGTCAATCATTCAGGGACATGAAAGGAGAGAAGACGGGGAACAATGACAAAAAGAGGCAGAGTAGTATGACATGGTTCACCTATGGGAGGGGTGTGAGAGGGAGAGAGACGCGTATCCTCACCCTATTAAAGTAGCTACCCAAGGGCTCCTAAGGCAGGTAGGCCTCCTCAAGTTCTATGAGGAGGCTACTTCCCTAAAGGGCCATGGTGTGTTTTTGAGACATCTTATCCACAAGTGGAATGCCCACCGACCGGCTTTCCAAGTTGGTCCTAGCTAGTAGTACACACCCACTGAAGAGGACATATATTTCATTACAGGGCTATCAAGGAGAGGGGTTGATTTTCCCTCGTTCTCAGAGTTTCCAATTGGCTATGAAGTAGGAAGTCACTTGGTGTACTCCCAGAGATACATTAGCGTAGATATACTATCTCCTTCATATTTTCAGGTCTCTAGAGGTCTATTACGTATTGTTGCATTTGGTAGTCAGGAGGTGAGGTGCATCTCACTTTTGATTTCAAATATTTCACATAACACCAACGACGGGAAACACATTAGTTGCTCGCTTCTATATTATGTTGATTCCTTTAGTACAGGGGGCACGACTTGTCAGGTGGTCTACCATTTTTTGTAGTAGTTTTGTACATCCCTAGATAGATGTCCTGCTCATGCACAAGGGAGGGTCAACTTCCGTTCTGCTTCAGATATTTTTTGTTTATTTTTTGAGAGGTTTCCAAAGACAAGGCCTACTTTTTTTCGATAGCCTCGTAGGCCGATGTTCAAGGCACAGATGCGCATGTGGGGGAAAATGATGGCCAACAAGGGTGAGACTGTCTTTCCAACGAGGATACTGCATGATGCACTGGAGTTGCTAGCCAGTGTTGATAAACAACCCTTCATTATGGTCCACTGTCCTTATGCTGGTTTGGATTACTGAGGGTGTTCCAACATCCTCTTCACATATTATGAGCCGCTGGATGATATAGGTAATATTATTGTTTTATTTAAATTTATTCTAACATGTTCTTTAACTTGTTTTTATTAAATTGTGTAATGAAATTTTCTAATTATTGTTGTTTACTTATATATATTTTTCCGACATTGGGTATTTTGATTTGGAGGAAATGTCGGTGCCACCACATGATCCAAGTGTGGATCCTGATGACTATCAAGGTATGCTAAATGCTGAGGATCATCAGGAGGCCAGTGTAGAGAGACCTGCTCTTGCTGGTGCGCCGGTATTGCCTTTTGCTAGGCGCGATCGGCTTGATAGTAGATACAGGATGGAGTTGGGCGACCAACTCACTACATTGATTGTTGAGGTGGGAATCAGGCCCACTACTATGAGAGACACACAAGACGATGGTAGGCTATTACATATGTGGAAAGGCATGCCGCGTGACATGTACAGCCTGATTCAACATGTCGTAGGAGCTACAACCTTAGTTATGCGGCTGAGGAGGACTATTGCACGTTATAGGTATGGTCGATACATAGCACGTGATTGACAATCCAGGAGAAGTAGCACATCATTTGATGATCGTTCACCTCATGTTGTGCTAGATGAGCAACCTCCACTAGCATCGAGCAGCAGTCATGATGGAGAGCATGCTGGACCATCGATCGTGGAGGTTGCACCATTGAATGAGCAAGCCTCGACTAGTACTATTACTAATGATGTACCACCAGTTGATCCATGACATTTATATTACAGATGTATATTTTTGGCATTATTCAGTTATATATATATATATATATATATATATATATATATATATATAGATATATATATATATATATGGTCCATGTATTTTATCTTCATGTTACAGTTGTACTTTATTTACATGTTAGTGATCATCATGATGTGTATGTGATAGCATGAGTTATTTGACATGAGATGTATATTTGATGTTTGTGTTGTCATGATGTTATACAATGCTAATTGTGTTTTATTAAATGATCATGATCAGAATGATGTCAGCGCATTTGAATGTGTTTTTTAGTCGAATATGATGTTTGTAGGATGGTTATCATGATTGTGATGTTTATTAATTAATTTAATATTAAATGACCATGATATTTATTAAATATTATGTCGTGATTGTAATTGAAATTTAAACTGTATGTAAAATTGTATTTGTATTTGTAATTGTAATTTTAAATGTAATTGTATGTAAAATATTTGTAAAATTTTAATTGTAATTGTAATATTTAATTTATTGCGAAATGATTGTAACTGTAATTTTAATTCTAATTGTATATATGACAAATTGTAAAATTGTAATTCTAATTCGAATTGTATGTAAAATTCTAAAATTGTAATTGTATGTAGAATATTTTTAAAATTGTAATTGCAATTCTAATTGTATGTAAAATATTTGTAAAATTTTAATTGTATTACTGTGAAATGATTGTAATTTTAATTGTATGTAAAATTCTAAAATTGTAATTGTAACTCTAATTGTAATTGTATGTGAAATTGTAAAATTGTAATTATAATTGTAATTGTAATTGTAATTGTAATTGTATGTAAAATATTTGTAAAATTTTAATTGTATTAGTGTCAAAATTTTATTTGTATTAATATGAAATGATTTTATTAAAATTTTTAAATTTTAAATTTGTAAAATTGTAAATAATTGTAAAGTAATAAATCCAGAATAACATGATTTTTTGTAACAAAATAAAGTGTAAAAAATAATGCAAATAATTTCATGTACTTTAGAATTATCACTATTTTATTATGATCTTACATAAAGGTGAAAATGTGAAGTTGGGTTACACTTTTTGCCTTTTTTTGAGAAAAAAAATTCATTTTTTTTCGATTCTTCAACTTTCTACAAACTATAACAATTTTTCTGTTTAGAATTTCATTTTGCAATAAAAATAAAAGTTGTTAGAAATTTTCTTAACTTTCTATTACTTATTTTTTGGAATTTTTTTATGCACATTTGATATGTCAACTTAGCGTTTCTTTGAGTGTGTGTTTTTTAACAATCAAAGGATTCATAAGAAGTCATGTTAATACATAATGTTGTATTCTTTGAAAATTTGTGTTTTTCAGAAAACAAAATGTGTTACAACAACATAGATAGAGTCTACATCAGTTTTGTCATATTTACAAAGCCAATGGATGCATATCATAATTACTAGAATTTTTTGAACTGGTTCAATATGAAAAAACTGCATATTTTGAGTATGTTTCGTGATGCAAGAAATTTCTTAACATATAAGCTAGAAAATAAAAATCTAAAAGCTACCCATTAAAGACGACGGACCAATGTAATGCCCCATAATTTTTTCAATTTTTTTTACAATGTATTTTGGAAGATATAGAATTTTGATTTCACTGAATCACAATGACCCTCAAAAATTGTTTGCACCCATTTTATTACAAAATTAATTAAAATTAGTAAATATTTATGAAATTCCATAAAATTTATTTTTCCTGAAAGTAGATTCAATTCTGAAAATGCTTGTCTTGGTTCCAACAGTTAATTCAGAATGTTTCATGGAGTTTAATTAGTCCAAAGCTGCAGAAACATATTCAGAGCTTGGACCTGCGTAATTGGTGATGCGTTGGTTCAGTCGAACTAGTTTTTGTACAAAGGGGTCGTTAAGTCTCATGCTTTAATAGTTCGGTCGATTTTTTTCCAAGTTCAGCCGAAATTTTTTTCAAAGTTTGGCCGAACTTCTGCCTACTTTTCTATCATCCAAAAAATCCGGCGAAGCCCCTCCAAAAAAACATTTCACGACAATATAAATTGTCGCGAAATCATTCATAATTTTCACACATTCGCACATTTGGTCTAACTTTCAAAAGTTTTGACATTTCACACATTTGGTCTAATTTTACAAAGGTTTTGGTTTGGGTTTAAAGACTTTTCTTGGAGATTTGGGTTTAAGAAATTTTTTTGGAAGACATTTGTTGGAAGCGGTTTGATTTTGCAAAAAAATGTTTTGGGTTAAAGGAATTTTCTTGGACGTACATTCAAGGACATTTCTTGGAGGTATGTGATACATTTTTTTGGATGCTTTTTGTTCTTCATTTTTTTTGAAAGTATAGATTTGGGCTTAATTTCAAATTTTTAGAGTGCGTGTTTTGAGTTGAAGTAAATATTTTGAGCTTCGTTTCATTTTTATAAGTCATTTTTTTCTTGGATTTTTTAAAATTAGTATTTTGTATTGGAGTATATATTTTTTGCAAAAATTTAAAAATGAGTTTTTTTAAAATTAAATATTTTGTGATGCTTTTTCTAGTTGAGTTATTGTATAAATTTTTTAAGGAAATTTTTTGACTTCATACTGTATTATCATGGGAAATCGAAGGAATTGTGTGAGAAAATATGATCGAAAAAGAGACCCTGAGGAACGTAGAGAAGAGACGAGACAATCTCGCAAAAGAAAGATAGCAACACTCTCAAATATTGAAGGGGAAAATCAACCTCAACTGGAAATTGAAGCAGGTATGTAAATGTAAATATTACGATCTATTGATATATTTAAAATTTTCCTAGTGTAAAATGTGAATATTAATTTTTATTCGATGAACTAATTGAAGAAAAATATTTTGCAATGTAAGCAGAGAGAAATATTCCTGAAAACATTGATTGAAGACGGTGAAAATATTGAAAGAAATTCAAGTGAATAAATTGAATCACAAGGTATATATATATATATATATTGAACACATCCACGTATTATTGAAATATTATACATATATTTATTAATTTAGTTATTTATTGAATACATAAACTTATTATGTACTATTTATTCGAATATGTATAGATGAAATCAGTGTCGATGATGAGATGTTAGAAAATGTTGACAATCACACATATGGAGATAAAAAACCTGACCATTATATATGATATCGTGTTAACCACATTTTTGAAACGTATTTCATAAAGGAGTAGGTGACAGTTCAAGCTCAAATGTTGAAAGGTCTCCTATTATTAAGGAAATTAAAAGAAGCTACGACACTACTGGGTATTCGAAAATCAACCAAAGATAAAAAATAAAGGAAAATGTGATACAAAATATAACTAGTGCTATAAATTTAATTAGGAGCTCTAAACATAAAAATGTTTCAATTATACATAGAGGAATACATATGGCAATGGTTTCATCAAGTACTAAAGAGAATCATTTGGTAACATCTATGGCACGAGCATTAGGAACCTCATGAAAAACTTTGCACAAACATCAGAAATTTCAGCTGCAAATAGATGTAAATGATGAACTCGCATGTTGGAGAACTATTTGTAGGCAACCATATAAAGATACACTTGGAGAAAATGTTAAAAGAATAATATATGAATATTGGAAGAACAATTCGCGTGCTTCGCCAACTGCAAAGAATGTGATGCGAAGAAGAATAGAATGAAATCAATACGAAGAACATGAAAAATATTTCTTGGAAACCACTCAGATAGATTTATTCAACAAGTTCAAAGAAGTGAATCATGAAATTCATGTTTTAATGAGTGCTTTTGTTCAACAAAAACCATGGTATGTAAAACCTATCACCGTACGTGACACTTGTTGTTGCTGTTATCATGCGGAATTTGAGTTATATTATGACACATTTGTTGGCAATATGATGCAGAATGTTGTCCTTGATGGAAACCCACTTGATGAAGATGATGGAAACCTACTTAATGAAGTTGTTCTTGATGCTTGATGAATTTATTAATGATGTAAATTTGATGTTCTACAAGTAGCTCAGAAGGTACAGAAGAAAGAAATATCAGTAAGGGCCAAAACAATGATGAAAAGTGTATGTCACAAGGCATACGCGGGTTTTCTTAGGAGAAGTAGCATATGCACACGGGAAATAATGTTCCAAGTCGCGTATGCTCAATTGCGTTCTAAATGTGTAAAACCAGGGGTTACTACCATGGTATTGACTCATTGTATTGAGTGCTGGGTTGTCTATTTGATCCCGTCCAGGAATACCATCGGAAGTGGTGTTGTTTTGGCTCATGGTATTGATAAAGGGTAAACCTATATAAGGAGAAGAAAATCATTGTGCAAAGGGTGTGCATGAGTCTGGGTTTGAATGTATACTTCACTCTGAAGTATGTCTGAATGGAAAGGGTAACAGCTTGATGATAGATCTAAATATATGATGCACCTAAGAAGAAAATCATGAAGAGGGATCTCTAGATCTGAAATGTATTTGTATTTTCTAGATCTGTTTATGGAATGATTAGATTTGTGATCTGGCGAATCTGTGCTAAAGTAAAGAATGAAGATATAAGCTGTTTATCTATTCTGGAGAGTTGCACTGCCCTAAAATGTCTGAAGACATATATGCATGTTTGAACCAGAGAAAGCACGTATATACGCAGGTCGGCTTCAGCGAAAGCACGTATGGAATGTGAGATTGCTCTGAAATGTGTGCAGATGTATACACAAGTTTGTTTCTGTTAAAGCGCATATATACGCAGGTTCTGTGAAGTGAAAGTGCGTATGAAATCTAGGGTTTGCTGAAGTATATGGAATGAAATGTCTGATCTGTTCTGCTGGTTTACTGCTATCTGTCAATAAGGTATTCATACAGATCTTGGTTGTTTGAATGATGATTATGATGCTAATTATATTGATGAAAGATCAAGTTTTTGATTGATTGGTTGATGGTTCATTGAATGAATTGATGAAGTTATAAGTATCAATTTGATGTATGACTGAGCTTAAATGTGTGGAGTGGGTCCAGTCTGAAAATATGATGAAAAGTGGCCTGCAAGTTGTGTTCTAAAGGAATCTATTGGATCCAGTGGGAAAATTGATGAAACGTGGTCCATAGAGGTGCTGAGGGTTGTAGCCTTCAGTCAGGGAGTTGTAGCTCCCTTCCAGGTGAGGCTGGTAAACGAGAGCAGGGGGTCATAGCTCCCTTCTAGGTGAGGCTGGTAAACGAGAGCAGGGGGTTGCAGATCCCTTCCAGGAGAGGTTGGTAAACAAGAGCAGGGGGTCATAGCTCCCTTCCAGGAGAGGCTGGTAAACGAGAGCAGGGGGTTGTAGCTCCCTTCCAGGAGAGGCTGGTAAATGAGAGAAGGTTGTAGCCTTCTGCAGGTGGGTGCCTGCGTGCTGGTATGAGTCTGCGCCAGTACATGGTTGTAACATGTTTTCTTTATATAATAAATATTAAAGACTGAGACGACAGTAGCGGTGGTTTTCTCCCGACTTGGGTTTCCACCTTAAATCCTAGTGTTCATGTGTGTTTCTTATGTGTGATGGTTTACTCTGTTCTTACTGCATATGTTTACTATTTATTGAACATCTAATGAATGAATGATGGAATGATATAAGTGAAGAATTATCTGCATAATAAGATTTCTAGACATACGCATGTTTTATCAAGGATATCTGCATGTATACGCTAGTTGGCTTCAGGAAAGTCGCGTATGGGTTTTGAAGTAAGAAAAAGTAAAAATATTTGAGTAAGTCCTAAATACTGATCCACCCCCCCCCCCCCCCCCTCTCAGTATTTTTCCCAACAATTGGAATCAGAGCAGGTCCTTCTGTAGAAGCTTGATCACTTGAAGGAGATCCGTCGCAATGGGAAGGAAGCAAAAGAAGAAGACTACTCAAAAGGAGATATCTCAGAAAACATATGCAGAAGAAAATGAAGAAGATAAAATAGGTATTGAATATGGTTCTTGTGATTCACTTTCTTGTGCATGCAATGATGAAAATAGTGAAAGTAATGTTATGGATCTAGAAGAAGCTCTCAAGATTAAAGTTGAAGATCAACAAAGATCATTTAAAAGGGAAGAATCTATCTACAAAGAAATGATCTCTAGAATGAATGAACAGATAGAAATTTTGAATAAACAGGTAGACAAGTATCAAAGGTTGTACAATTATGGAAGCAATCGAAATAAAATACTTGAAGTAGAAATCAACGATCTAAATGAAGATCTGGAAAAATCAAATAAGAAAAATTAAGAGCTTGAAGCAAAAATCATCTCTCTAAAAGCAGATCTTGAAGCATCAAATGAGAAGAATGAAGAGCTTCTACAATCATTTGAACAAGAAGGACGTGAAGAAGAAATCATCTCGCTCAAAACAAATCTGGACAAATCAAATAAGAAGAATGAAGAACTCTTACAAAATTTTAAAGAACAAGAAAATGGGTTGAAAGAAGAGATTCTAAATCTGGATGATCAAGGAAAAAGGGTTGAAGAAAGTATGAAGAAGCAATGCCAGAAATTGGAGGTTGAGGTAAACATTCTCAAAGGTAAATTAGAAGAAAAGGATAAACTCTTGAGGTTTCAAGATAGTACTAAGATTCTGGACAATATTATTAGTAATCAAAGATCACCTGCTATCAAAATTGGTCTTGGTTTTCATGAAACTGTTAAAGGAGAATCTAGTTCACAAGGAAGTGCTAAAGACTCAAAGGATGTTAATGCAAAACTTGAAGAGTTGAAAGAAACAAGAAGTCAACCAACAATCATGAACACTCAAAGGAAATCATTCAATAATGTTGAATGCTTTAAATGTCATAATTATGGGCATGTTGCAGCAAATTGCAGAAGCAGATTGTTTCAGTCACAAACAAACAGATTCTATATAGAAAGGTACTCTAGTTTCTTCAAGGGATATTTTTTTTCATGGAGCAAGTTTGGTCATAAAGTAGCTGATTGCAATAGAAGAAAAAATAGAAGAACAAAGTATGATCCTTATGCTTACTTTTCTCGTCACATAATATGTTATGCTTCTAACAAGTATGGACATGTGGAAAAAGAATGCAGGATGAACAGATCTGAGAAATTGGACAATTTCCAGCACAAGATAAGAAATTTCAAGCAAAGCTGGAAAAAATAAGGAGGACCGGTCATAAACGTAGGGAATATTGACCCTACTACAGTCATCTGCTTCTAAAGCTTACTTCTCATAATCACTACAGGAATGATGTGAGATACATTATAGAGATTAGCAATGCATCATCACAGGGGGAGAAATTTATGATGATTCTCATGGTTGATTTGGTAATTCTGGTTGTGTTTATTTATGACAGTGCATCTGATGTGAAGAAGACAGGTACAGGTGGTACAAATTCAGAGGGAGATGAAGGAATGTGAAGTTTTCAATGTTTCACTTTCCATATGTGGGTTCTTTGAACTAAAGCCACGTATACACGTGATTTACAGTGAATACAGTCGCGTATGCATTTATGATAAGAAAATTCATATGACAGCTCAAGAACAGGAGCACAGGTTCAGGAGGAGCATCAATCTGACTATTAATGATTGCATTATTGACATTATATCTTCTTATTTATTAGTTCTAAATGATGATGACATGATACATGGCTTATTATGATGAGATTATGGATGAGATTTTATTTCTTTTCGTTGAAGAGTATCTTTTGCTTTCACACATGGATAAGATGGAATTCTTGTGATTGAAAGATAAGGATAATTCATGCAGAGTTTGTTGCTGGTTGAGACCTCTTTTAATTATTACACATGTTACATCATGATCATGACAAATCTTGAAGATCTTGGTGATATTAGATCACATGGATGATTGCTTGACACATATTGTTTATTATAGAAGTTGTTCTGGTATAATAATTCCTCTTGGGAAGAATATGTTGATGTTGCAAAGAGTCTGAAGGCTTGGTTACTAATGTGCTTATGCTACAACCATTGAATGAAACTTGAAGACACAACTACATTTTCCTATCTATCTGCTCTCATATATTTCAGGGAAGCATTCAAATATCTCAGAAAGAAGCTGAAAACTGTCTCTGCCTCACAGAGGATCAGATATGATTTAAATTTTGAAGATTGAATCGGATACGCAGATTTCCTGAAGGATATTCACGTATATACGTGAATTTTATACACATAAAGCCACGTATGGATGGTTTCTGACAAATTTTGTTTGGGGTCAGCATTTTTCAGCACAGCTGCAGTGTTGTTTGATATCTCTGATGTTGTATGGTATATCTGGTGATGTTTTAGCTCTCATAGTTTTGTTTAACTCTCTGATATTTAATGAAGATACCTTGATGATCTGCTGTTGAAAGTGTTCAGGATGCACAAGCTAAGGGGAGATGAAGGAGTAAACTGATGTACAGGTTCAGGGGGAGCATTAGCCTTGCTGAGTATAATGCATTGTTGGCATTATGATGGTTCTGAATCATGATCTTTGTCTTGAGGTCTTCTTGGTATTGGTCATAAAAATTCATATTTGTATTTTGATCAAAAGGGTCATGATGATACCTATGATGAAAACTTGTAATTTTCAGTCATGTAAAGGTCTTGTTCAATTTGTAAACCCACTTGGTTGGGTAGTTGAGTCAAAATGTGTAAACCCACTTGGTTGGGTACTTGAGTCCCATATGTAAATCCACTTGGTTGGATCTTTGATGTAAGTATGAGTCTTTGGTGATAGGAAGGTCATAGAGTCATATACTTCATTGAAAAATATGTTTGAAGATTCAGCTTGAACTCACGGGGAGCATGGTAACTTCAGTGCACATCAGATCTACAACACTCTTCTTTCTACATGAGGAGAAAAACCTTGTGTTGGTTTTGATTCCCCCTTTGCCCTTGATGTCAAAGGGGGAGAGTAACATAGTTATTATGGTTATAATAAATGTATCTATCTGTTGTGGTGATCAAACACCATCGTGGTTGCCATCAAGTCCAAAGGGGGAGATTGCTGACAATATGATGCAGAATTTTGTCCTTGATGGCAACCCACTTGATGAAGATGATGGCAACCTACTTAATGAAGCTGTTCCTGATGCTTGATGAATTTATTGCTGATGTAAATCTAATGTTCTACAAGTAGCTCAGAAGGTGCAGAAGAAATAAATATCAGTAAGGGCCAAAACAATGATAAAAAGTGTATGTCACAAGGCATACGTGGGTTTGCTTAGGAGAAGTAGTGTATGCACACGATAAATAATGTTCCAATTCACGTATGCTCAATTACAATCTAAATGTGTAAAACCAGGGGTTACTACCATGGTATTGACTCATTGTATTGAGCGCTGGGTTGTATATTTGATCTCGTCCATGAATACCATCGGAAGTGGTGTGGTTTTGGCTCATGGTATTGATAAAGGGTAAACCTATATAAGGAGAAGAAAATCATTGTGAAAAGGGTGTGCATGAGTCTGGGTTTGAATCTATACTTCACACTAAAGTATGTTTGAATGGAAAGGGTAACAGTTTGATGATAGATATGAATCTATGATGCACCTATGAAGAAAATGATGAAGAGGGATCTCTAGATATGAAATGTATTTGTATTTTCTAGATCTGTTTATGGAATGATTAGATCTGTGATCTGGTGAATCTGTGCTGAAGTAAAGAATGAAGATCTGAGTTGTTTATCTGTTCTGGAGAGCTGCACTGCCCTCAAATGTCTGAAGACATATATGCATGTTTGAAACAGAGAAAGCGTGTATATACATGGGTCGGCTTCAGCGAAAGCGTGTATGGAATGTGAGATTGATCTGAAATGTGTGCAGATGTATACGCAAGTTTGTTTCTATTAAAGTGCATATATACGCAGGTTCTGTGAAGTGAAAGCGCGTATGAAATCTAGGGTTTGCTGAAGTATATGGAATGAAATGTCTAATATGTTCTGCTGGTTTACTGCTATCTGTCAATAAGGTATTCATACAGATCTGGGTTGTTTGAATGATGATTATGCTGCTAATTATATTGATGAAATATCAAGTTGTTGATTGATTGGTTGATGGTTCATTGAATGAATTGATGAAGTTATAAGTATCAGTTTGATGTATGACTGAGCTTAAATGTGTGGAGTGGGTCCAGTCTGAAAATATGACGAAAAGTGGCCTGCAAGTTGTGTTCTAAAGGAATCTATTGGATCCAGTGTGAAAATTGATGAAACGTGGTCCATAGAGGTGCTGAGAGTTGTAGCCTTCAGTCAGGGGGTTGTAGCTCCCTTCCAGGTGAGGCTGGTAAATGAGAGCAGGGGGTCGTAGCTCCCTTCCAGGTGAGGCTGGTAAACGAGAGTAGGGGGTCATAGCTCCCTTCCAGGAGAGGCTGGTAAACGAGAGCAGGGGGTCATAGCTCCCTTCCAGGAGAGGCTGGTAAACGAGAGCAGGGGGTTTTAGCTCCCTTCCAGGAGAGGCTGGTAAATGAGAGAAGGTTGTAGCCTTCTGCAGGTGGGTGCCTACGTGCTGGTATGAGTCTGCGCCAGTACATGGTTGTAACATGTTTTCTTTATATAATAAATATTGAAGACTAAGACGATGACAGCAGTGGTTTTCTCCCGACTTGGGTTTCCACCTTAAATCCTGGTGTTCATGTGTGTTTCTTATGTGTGATGATTTACTCTGTTCTTACTGCGTATGTTTACTGTTGATTAAACATCTAATGAATGAATGATGGAATGATATAAGTGAAGAATTATCTTCATAATAATATTTCTGGACATACGCATGTTTTATTAAGGATATCCACGTGTATATGCTAGTTGGCTTTAGGAAAGTCGCGTATGGGTCTTAAAGTAAGAAAAAGTAAAAATATTTGAGTAAGTCCTAAATACTGATTCACCCCCCGCTCTCAGTATTTTTCCCAACAACATTCCTTGATTTTGGTACAACATTATGGAAGGATTCACCTCCTCCTTCTACTATCCATGATTTCATATCTCAAATTCCATGTGAAAGAGAAAGCGATGAATTATTTTACAAAAAGAAATGTGTTGGTGGTAGAAAATGTGATGATTGTGGAAATTTGACTAAATTTCAAAAAAAATATCATACTGATATAAATGATCAATCATTGTCCAACATGAAAGTGAAATGGAAGAGATATGAATATATCCATACATCGATTCAAGGTGAAAATAGTGTTAAAAGAATTGAATTACGAGAAGATGAAATTTTTGTGATAGACTTTTTGAGAAAGCTTGAGGCATAAATTTACAAATACACCAAGCATTCCCATAGAGCTCGATGGCAAGACTTGCAATTCAAAAAATCTCATGAATTTTTTCCACCAGGGACCATTTTGTTAGTGATTGATTTTGTAGAAAACTACACATTTGTTCCACAAAAAGAAATTCAGAGTGAATACTATCATTCTAACCAAGTCTCCATGCTCTTCCATATTATATATAGAAATGCTGAACAAAACATCGATCATATAGAAAACACGAGTTAAAATAGAGATATCATTAATGAATATCACTTTTATATCAGTGACGATCATACACATGATACATATTTTGTACAACGTTTTTTTCGAAAAAATTATGATTCCTTGAAAAATCATGGAATAACATTCAATGAACATTGGATATGGTCAGACGGATGCACGAGTCAATTAAAATCTACACGATCATTCTTTTCGTTGTGTTGTCCTCATAAGAAAACCTGCATTAAACATTGTTGGAATTTCTTTGATATCGCCCATGGAAAAGGAGAATATGACGGTGTAGGGGCATGCATAAAACGAGCACTTCAAAGATATCAAATTAACCCCTCTGCAAGCCGACTTGTGGATGTGAAATAAGTTCTTCAATGTTGCATCGCTGCTCTATGCCATGAGACTAACCCGTCAAGGGAAGTGCGAAGGTACATTCTAATTTTTATTGAAAATCTAATTTTATCGTGCAATGATTATCTTTGATTGTATTTTGATATCATATTTACATTATTTTTTGAATTTTCCATATAAAAGTTTTTCTAGCATATTGGGATCAAAGACGTAGATAGATCAATTGAAAATGACATTGAAACAATAAAAGGGAGTAGAAAATTGCATTCAATTAAAACAAAGTTGTCCAGAAATGTGTTTACATTGGATAAAAGAAAATATTCTTTTTTTTGTCATGTTTGCATAGACAGCACAACATCCAATGACGTTTGTGAAAAAGAAATGTATGTAAATGATTGGAAACATACAGAGCTAAATACAAAGGGCAAGATGTCTGTTGCAATGCTTGAAGAAATACAATCAAAGGAAACTACAATATCATCCAATGCTCATTAAGTTTTTGATCTTGTTAGAGAAGGTAACATTTTAATTGCCTTCTAATGATTTAAAGATCTAGAAATAAATTCAAATATATGTATAATTTTGTTAAGTTTGTTTTATTATGTAGGAGATGTTTTTGTTGTAATTTCACCTATTGACAACGATGAAAATGTGAAGTATTATTTGATGCGTTGCACTGAAGAAAAAATGAAATTATTAGAAAACTATAATGATCACAGATTTCAATATGAAAGAGGATCTATTATACTGAAAGGTTATTTTTTCAGAAAAACTAATCAATGTGGGGATTTTGTTTACTTTGAAGACTGTGAACTTGATTTCATAAGTTGTGAATATAGTCACTTGGTGTGTGCAGCATGCATAAAGTCGATAGAGGTTCAATCAAAGAAAAAAATGAAAATTAAGAAATGGAAAATTTCAAAATATGATCATGAACGGATTATTGAAGATGGCATTCCATTGGAATTTTTTTTATTGAACTACCCAACAATTTATTCTCTTTGGATTAAATATTTTTTAGAACTTCCAGTACTGAACTAAAAATTTAGCTGCTTATGTTATTTGTTCAAGTATTTGCACATGTAAAAATTGTTTTGGTACATGCACATGCTCTAGTATCAACTGAAAGTAGCTTTTCTATACATGTGCATTGATGAAAAATGTTATATCTATTGGATCTATATATATATGTTCTAGAAAAGCTATATTCTTCCTATTGGAAATTTTTTCACTCAAACAAGAGTATGTAGAGATCAAAAGCAATCTTAAGATGCCAAATGTACTTCAACCATCCAAAACTTGAATTTTAAATTTTTTTTGATTAAATCAAAACAACACTTCACATGGGATTCTTCCATCTAGGCCAAATGTACATTGAAACCATCCAAAACTTAGATCAAAACATTTAAAATTATATAACAACATTTAACATTTAACATTAAATCAAAATTAAAGGGATAATGTACAACTTCTTTACTCTTTTTGATTAAATCAAAACAATACTTCACATGGGAGTCTTCCATAGGCCAAATGTTGATTGAAACCATCCAAAACTTAGATCAAAACATTTAACATTTAACATTAAATCAAAATTAAAAGGATAATGTACAACTAATTTACTCTTTTTGATTAAATCAAAACAATACTTCACATGGGAGTCTTCCATAGGCCAAATGTAGATTGAAATGATCCAAAACTTAGATGAAAACATTTAACATTATATCAAAACATTTAAAACATTTAACATTAAATCAAAATTAAATGGATAAATACATATAACTACTTCTTTACTCTTTTTGATCAAATCAAAACAATCAGAGGGGGTCTGAATAAAAAAAATAGAAAAGGGGTTGCCCATGACCGGGAAACCAGCCCAGAAGATGCTACCCAATATCGGGAAACCAACAGACATAGAGTGTTCCGAAGCACAATGATTGCAAAACATGACAAAAGTTCAAAAAAGCTAAAGAGGACCTGACATCATGCTAGCTAACGATGTGTGTAGGAGGATTCTCCTCCACAATTGGAAAACTGTAGTCCTCTAGATCATCAGCTACTCCCTTGGAGTGCTAGGAGTAGCTCTTCGAAGCAGAAAAGGAGCCAGAGTCGTCTTTGAGCTTTTTCTCCAAACAGGCTGAGCTGCCGCTGCTTGCACCATCACTGCCGGAGCTCATCAAGCCGGATTTGACTGGAAGAGCTGTCGACTTCCTAGTGTCTTGGGGCTGATGGGTTGGGATGGTGGAATTTCTCCAACAATTCTTGGAACTAGAGGTACCTTCATCTTGGGGCTCCTCCTGAAAAAAGATAGAAATGGTCACTATAATTTGAGGTCTGACCATAGCACTGGTGAAGTGGAATTGTGCAACACTGCTTACCGAAGGAGGGTGCCTGCTTATGTCGTGGATTGAAAGAGGTGGGCGAGAGCCAACACTCCTGCCCTCTCCACCCCTACCCCCACCTCCCCTTCTGCAACGCATCTGTTTTCTACACATGGGGTCTTCCATAGGCCAAATGTAGATTGAAACCATTAAAAACTTAGATCAAAACATTTAACATTATATCAAAACATTTAAAACATTTAACATTAAATCAAAATTAAAGGGATTTACACTAAATGCAGATTAAAATGGTATCCAAAACTTAGTTCTAAAAACTTTTTGATTATATCACAACATTACTTCACATGATTAATGTACTTCAACCATTCAAAACTTGGGTTTTAAAAACTTTTTGATTATATCACAACATTACTGGACATGCCATCCAATTGTAGTTCAACTATCCAATAAAAACATTTAATATTATATCACATGTGCCAAATGTAGATTGAAACCATCCAAAACTTAAGTTTTAAAAACTTTTTGATTATATATCATGCAACATTACTTCACATGCCATGCCAATTATAGTTCAACTATCCAATAAAAACATTTAAAATTATACCACATGTGCCAAATGTAGATTGAAACCATCCAAAACTTAAGTTTTAAAAACTTTTTGATTATATATCGTGCAACATTCAAACATTAAACATTTAAAACATTAAATATCACATGCCAAATGTAGATTGAAACCATCAAAAAGATGAGTTTTAAAAACTTTTTGATTATATCATACATAACATTACTTCACATGCCATGCCAATTATAGTTAAACTATCCAATAAAAACATTTAAGATTATATCACATGCCAAATGTAGATTGAAACCATCTAAAACTTAACTTTTAATTTAACAAAAAATTATATATCACAACATTAATTCACATGCCAAATGTACTTCAAGCATCCAAAGCTTAAATTTTAAAAGCAAAACAAATTATAACACATCATTACATAACATGCCAAATGTAGTTCATATGACAACATTAATTTATAGATGACAACATTACTAGTAGTTCAATTATCCAAAACTTAAAAGTTTTAAAAACCAAACAAGTTATATAACAACATTACTTCACATTCACATGCCAAAAGTACTAAAATCATCCAAAACTTAACTTTTTGGAACAAAAAAAATTATATTAACACTGTAATAAAATATGTCCAAAAATTGTAGATCTCACAAGTATCAAACTGTATCAAGATATATATATGTGTGTGTGTGTGTGTGTGTGTGTGTGTGTGTGTGTGTGTGTGACAGTGCATCTAGATAATATATAAAAAATCAAATTTATGACTATCTAAATCTTGAAATGAAATCTAAAAATCATGTCCATCAAATAGAGATGGATCTAGTGTATTTCCTATCGGGATCTCAATCCACGCACTATCATGTAAAGCATGGGAAACCTGTACACAATGCACATGTACTTGAACATTAACATTTGATGTTTTAAAAATGAGTGAGAATATATATAGAAATTCATGTAAAAAACAAAATATATAAAAAAAAAATCATGCAATACCTCATGAGTTTCCCTCTCCATTTGTTCACTTGCTACAAGTTCCCCCCCCCTCCCATGGGAACATCTGCAATGGTAAACTGTACAAAATGCATGTGTACATATATAAACTTATTTTCAATAATATTAGAAAAAAATTTAGACAACTTGTTCAAATGGTGTGGATGTTCCTATCTCTGTCGCTAGAGTCCATGGATTAAAGAAATATTCTATAGGAACCTAAATTCAAAAAATTTAAAATAACTGAAGCTATAGATATATATATATATATATCTCAATTTTTAATGGAACTTTTTGAGGTGGAATATATATATATATATATATATATATATATATATATATATATATATATATTTTAAAAGTGAAAAATTGTTCATACTTGTGGCTCATCTCCTAAGGAAGTAGAAGGTACATCTCCCAAGGAAGAAGAAGGTACAACCATCCCAAAAACATCAGACAAAATCAGAATCTGTTAAAACATTCTATCATTATATATACATACATGTACATGTGTGCACAATTATTTATTTTAAAAATATCACTTAAAAAACACTAACATTTGCCAACATATCTTGATGGTGAGACGCATCTGTATTGTTTGAACCAAAGGTCCCGAACGTGATATTAACATTTTCGTCACTCATCATGCGTGACAACTGCAAATGGTGTTTTAACATATAATGATACATTTTTGTTAGATTAATGTACATACAAATAAATGTATACATGTACATACACATGTATTTATTACAAATTGTACACATGTATACATGTTAAAATAATTGAACCCTAAGGTCATTAACACATACCGTTCCCGTGCCCTCTTCCTCATGAAGAATTAGGTCTTGAAAACCATTGCGACAATTCTTTGCATATATTTGGAGATCTTCAACATTCATGTTGTCAATCTCTTCATCTGTACAATACACAAAATTGGCACGTGCATTTTCACGTGCTCTTTATTGATTTAGAAAAACATCGACTCCACCCAATCCACTGTAAACATCGTCGATCATGACATCCCTTGCTTCTCGACTTATTTGAGAAGTCGCATCCATATCTGACCGCAGAGTTTCGACCCGAAAAGGTCGACTCACCAATGGCGGCTCAGGGCGAGGTAACTCCACATCTCTCTTAGCACCCTTACGGTCATACAATCGACCTTTCCCCGGACCAAAAAATTCTGACGGAAGGTCATTGTAGTTGGGTTTCATATTCAAAAAAAAAATTTGCGTAAAAAAATTCTGCAAAATAAACAAGAACCTCGTCGTTCCATGGGAGCCTTCCATAGGCCGCAAGGTGCCTATCATACAAATAGTGAGCTATATTTGGGTGCTTGAAATATTGCACCTTCAACATTTTTCTTTTTGGCCCTTCCTTGACATTAAACATTGACTTCGCCATATTTTTTGTAACTCTTTGTTTTATATCCTCCCATTTATTGGGATCCGTTACTGTTTCCTTTCTCTTTCTCATCACTTCTACAAATGTATCAGTCGTTGGCCCAATATTTTTATATACATTTACAAGTTCGCCCAATGAATGTGTAACTATTTTGAGGCTTTGTCGATGATCAGCAAGTAAACTCAAAGCCACAAGATCTCTCTGCAATTTTTCATGAATTTTTTCACACCTTTGTAAGGTGCATTGTGCCATGTTTGTTTCCCATGGTATATCAAAAATGTTGGCTAGATAAGTTGTGGTGGGTAGACAACCTTCTTCTTGAATGTAGCATTCTATCTTATGTCTATTTTGACCAATATTTGGAACATTTTCAACCTATGCATCAATATATATGAAATTTTGTATATTAGAAAAAAACACATGTAATCAAATTTGTACAAATTCAATGAAAAAAATATTGAAATTGATGGAAACCTCGATGTGGTTGGTTAGCATCTTCTCCACCCTGAAACTATTGAGACCCAGAACGACCCTGCTGAGAACCTGCACCACCAACTGTTGATTGGCCTCTGGGGGAATAACTATCACCACACTCACACAACCTGCTACCACTAATTGATGGCACTCTAAGGGTATTTGAACCACCACCAATCGCTCGAGACGAGAGAGAAGCTTCATAAACAAATACGAATTTATAATCAATTGAAAAATACATTCATGTGTACATATAAATACATGTACATATTCATTGATTAAATTGCATGAACCACATCACGACTGGGTGAACCATGGGCATGCTACATGGATGGACTAGAGACCCTTCTCTTCTTAGCTCCTAAAAAATAAAAAATGAAACTTATTAAAAACTAATTTAACTCACAAAGTTAATAAAAAATCAATTCCATATGTACACACATGTATGGAGATTTAAGATTATATTTAAATACCATGAGCATCCCTCGATCCCTGATCTCCCATATGGGATTTTGTTGATATTCATTGTTCATCCTCCATGATATATATATCTATTGGTGGACATGTACACAAAATAAATTTTAGAAAATTAATGTAATTTAGTGTACACAAATTATGTAGAACACAACTTTTAGTGCACTAATTGATGTTTGAAACTCAATTTAAACAAGAAAGAAATTATAAAAATGATAAGTTCACCAAATTGTGCTTTACATGGTGGGAGCACACTTGGTATAAAATTGAAAAAAACACATGGTCATTAAAAAATAAGTGAAACTTCATTTAAACAAACTCTATTTAAATAAAAATTTGTTGAAGTGCCTGCATTTTAATTTTATAAAAATGTGAAGTGCACCACTTGTTGCAAATGTGAAGTTCACCAAGTTGCACTTTACATGGTGTGGTGAGAGCACACTTCGTATATAATTGAAAAAAATACATGGTCATTAAAAAATATGCATTTATAAATACACAACACACACATATCCAAGATATGTTATAATTTCCATCAATAAGTTTTGAAGGAGAGTGTTTCAACACTAATTCATCTTTGAGAGATGAATCTTGAATTTTTGAAGAAGAGCATCTCAAAACCAATTCATCTTTGAGAGATGAATCTTGCATTGAAATTGCTCTGTATAATTCTAATTCATATTTGATAGATGAATCATGAATTGGCATTGCCCCACGCAATAGATCAGCAGACATCTTATTCACATTTGTACAATTCCTTATACTAAAAAATTGAAATTGGCTAACAATATTGTTTTCTATTCCATGCAGTTCTTTTAGCCTCTCCTTCTTAACTTGGTATATGCCATTCATCTGGTTGCACACAAGTTCAGAATTGGTGAAAACTACAATTCCATTTGATCCATACTCCATCGTTGTTCCCAAGCCTTCTATCAATCCAATATAATATGCCTCATTGTTTGTTGTTCTTCCTGGTATATTCATTTTCCTTTGGACGACTTTGCTAGTCGCAATATTGGAAAGTACATATGTAATCACTGCTTTCCCTGGATTGGGATAGCAAGAAACTTCTATGCATAATTTCCATTTTTCAACCATATTTAATGGTTTTCTTATCCCTGAAAAAAATAATTCAATAAAAAATATATATATGACATGGGAGAAATGACACAAGATCATGAGGTAAATGACATGTGCATGGTTTATCTTAAAGTTTGACTTAAAAAGTTTATGGTCTAGAATTCACATCTAAAATTAATGGGAGGAAGCCTTTAGTTTGTGGGAGAAATGACACATGTACACAATTTACCTTAAAGTGGTTGTGTTTTATGGATATTAAAATGAAGAACTTCTATTTAGATCTATTCCAGAGATTGACTGTAGGGGCATTTACTAGATATGTCACCTTCCATAAAAGATGAGATCTAGAGGCTACCTAGCCCTTTATAGACTCTGCCTATAAAACTTGTAGAAGTTAAGAAATTTACATTGACAAATTTACTTGTGAGAAATTTACATTGACAACATATAGAGATTCAACTAGGCTTGTGAAAAGTACAAGTGGACAATGTATAATTCTACTTAGAAGAGTCTTTGGTTTAATGGTTAAGCAAGAAAGAGTCGTTGCTTTCTCTATCTAGAGTAGAAGTGGAATACATAGTAGTTACTTATTTTTGAGTGTTTTGGATGAAATGGGATCTACAAGATATTAAGGTAAATTTCTTTTTGAGTGAGTAGAAGTGGAATACATAGTAGTTACTTCTTTTTGAGTTTTTTGGTTGAAATGGGCTTTACAAGATATTAAGGTAAGGTAAATTTCTTTTTGAGTGTTTTGGATGAAATGGGCTCTACAAGATATTAAGGTAAATCTATATATCTATTAAGTGTTTCAATAGAAGTGTAATAATAATTTCAAAAATAAAATATTCTACTTCCTTCAATCACTATTTACATATCATCATAAATTACCACTTCCTCACACAAGAAGTCTTTGAGAAAATAGTGAAGATGGAATACATACCCACAAAGCCTCTTGTTAGAGAAGCATTTGAATATGTGAGAAACAAATTAGGAATATTTCTTGTAAATTATCTTGTTAGAGAACCATTTGAACATGTGAGAAACAAATTAGGGATAGTTCTTGTAAATTATTGTCACTTATTTGACTTCAAAAGAAGAGCCTATGAAATTGAGTGCAATATCTATGTGGGAGAGTACACAATATCTAAGGGGGAGAATAGATATAAGGAAGGAATAAAAAGAGTAACAAAAAGCATATGAGTGTGTCAATAATTTGAAGTAGTCAAGAAAGATAACAAAGGACCATCAAAATTGAGTGCAATATCTATATGATCAAGTGTAAATAATTTGAAGTAGTCAAGAAAGATAACAAAGGACCATCAAAATTGAGTGCAATATCTATATGATATCTATATGATCAAGTGTCAATAATTTGAAGTAAAGAAAGATAACAAAGGACCACCAAAATTGAGTGCAATATCTATATGATTGTGTCAATAATTTGATAATTTGAAGTAGTCAAGAAAGATAACAAAGGACCATCAAAATTGAGTGCAATATCTATGTGGGAGAGTACACAATATCTAAGGGGAAGAATACAATATAAGGAAGGAATAAAAAGAGTAACAAGAAGCATATGATTGTGTCGATAACTTTAAGTAGTCAAGAAAGATAACAAAGGACCATCATCAAATTCAAATTGAAAGATCAAGTAGTCTTCTTCATGAAGAAGAAGCATTAACTAGGTTCATAATTTAAAGGGTTCATTTTTTAATGAAAAAATTTATGAATAATATGGAATGAATCATTGTACATTATGATAAATCTTGTATTTAAATGACATTTGATCTTTGAATAAAAAAGAAAATGGAATCATCTCTTCATATATATATGTGTGTGTAAGAGAGAAATAAAAAGTAAAGGTAATTCCACCAAGCCTAAAGGAGCATGTCCTAATACATTAAATTATGTCCTAATACATTAAATTATGTTTGGTTTCTAGAAGCATTAATCATGAAGAGTCATGATATCCACATTTCGACCATACTATTTGCAAGTTAAAGGAGCATGTCCTAATACATTATTATGTTTGGTTTCTTGAAGCATTAATCATGAAGAGTCATGAGATCCACATTTCCATCATACTATTTTCAAGTTCACATTTCAATCATGCTATTTGTAAGTTCTATATGAATATATGTAGTCTAATAACTAATTAGCAAGTTGTGATGTCCTAATACATTATTATGTTTGGTTTCCATCATACTATTTTCAAGTTCTATAAGAATATATGTAGTATAATAAATATACAGTATAGCCCATATAACATATAATGGCCTTTGACAATATGAGCAAAGAGTCAAGAAAACAAAGAGGCCTCCCAGCAGAGTTCCACCTGTTCATCAAGGTGAGCAACATAATATCGGAAGTGAAACAATGACACCACTGAACATATGTGAATTTATATATTAAATTGAAATTTGTTGCAAATGACATGTGCATGGTTTATCTTAAAGTTTGACTTAAAAATTTTATGGTAGAATTCACATCTAAAATTATTGGGAGGAAGCCCTTAGTTTGTGGGAGAAATGACACATGTACACAGTTTATCTTAAAGTGGTTGTGTTTTATGGATATTAAAATGAAGAACTTCTATTTAGATATATTCCAGAGATTGACTGTAGGGGCATTTACTAGATATGTCACCTTTCATAAAATATGAGATCCAGAGGCTACCTAGCCCTTTATAGACTCTGCCTATAGAACTTGTAGAAGTTAAGAAATTTACATTGAAAAATTTACTTGTAAGAAATTGACATTGACAACATATAGAGATTCAACTAGGCTTGTGAAAAGTACAAGTGGACAATGTATAATTCTATTTAGAAGAGTCTTTGGTTTAATGGTTAAGCAAGAAAGAGTCGTTACTTTCTCTATCTAAAGTAGAAGTGGAATACATAGTAGTTACTTATTTTTGAGTGTTTTGGATGAAATGGGCTCTACAAGATATTAAGGTAAATTTCTTTTTGAGTGAGTAGAAGTGGAATATACATAGTAGTTACTTCTTTTTGAGTGTTTTGGATGAAATGGGCTCTACAAGATATTAAGGTAAATTTCTTTTTGAGTGAGTAGAAGTGGAATGTACATAGTAGTTACTTATTTTTGAGTGTTTTGGATGAAATGGGCTCTACAATATATTAAAGTAAATTTGTTTTTGAGTGTTTTGGATGAAATGGGCTCTACAAGATATTAAGGTAAATTTATTTTTGAGTGTTTTGGATGAAATTGTCTCTACAAGATACTAAGGTAAGGTAAATTTCTTTGAGTGTTTTGGATGAAATGGGCTCTAGAAGATATTAAGGTAAATCTATATATCTATTAAGTTTTTCAATAGAAGTGTGATAATAATTTCAAAAATAAAATATTCTACTTCCTTCAATCACTATTTACATATCATCATAAAGTAACACTTCCTCACACAACAAATCTTTGACAAAATAGTGAAGATGGAATACATACCCACAAAGCCTCTTGTTAGAGAAGCATTTGACTATATATGTGAGAAACAAATTAGGAATAGTTCTTGTAAATTATCTTGTTAGAGAACCATTTCAACATGTGAGAAACAAATTAGATATAGTTCTTGTAAATTATTGTCACTTATTGGACTTCAAAAGAAGAGCCTATGAAATTGAGTGCAATATCTATGTGGGAGAGTACATAATATATAAGGGAGAGAATAGATATAAGGAATGAATAAAAAGAGTAACAAAAAGCATATGATTGTGTCAATAATTTGAAGTAGTCAAGAAAGATAACAAAGAACCATCAAAATTGAGTGCAATATCTATATGATCAAGTGTCAATAATTTGGAGTAGTGAAGAAAGATAAAAAAGGACCATCAAAATTGAGTGCAATATCTATATGATATCTATATGATCAAGTGTCAACAATTTCAAGTAAAGAAACATAACAAAGGACCATCAAAATCAAGTGCAATATCTATATGATTGTGTCAATAATTTGATAATTTGAAGTAGTCAAGAAAGATAACAAAGTACCGTCAAAATTGAGTGCAATATCTATGTGGGAGAGTACACAATATCTAAGGGGGAGAATACAATATAAGGAAGGAATAAAAATAGTAAGAAGAAGCATATGATTATGTCAATAATTTGAAGTAGTCAAGAAAGATAACAAAGGACCATCATCAAATTCAAATTGAAAGATCAAGTAGTCTTCTTCATGAAGAAGAAGCGTTAACTAGGTTCATCATTTAAAGGGTTAATTTTTGAATGAAAAAATTTATGAATAATATGGAATGAATCATTGTACATTATGATAAATATTGTATTTAAATGACATTTGATCTATGAATAAAAAAGAAAATGGGATCATCTCTTCATATATATATATGTGTGTGTAAGATAGAAATAAAAAGCAAAGGTAATTACACCAAGCCTAAAGGACCATGTCCTAATACATTAAATTATGTTTTGGTTTCTAGAAGCATTAATTGTGAAGAGTTATGAGATCCACATTTCGACCATACTATTTGAAAGTTAAAGGAGCATGTCCTAATACATTATTATGTTTGTTTTCTTGAAGAATTAATCATGAAGAGTCATGAGATCCACATTTCCATCATACTATTTACAAGTTCACATTTCAATCATGCTATTTGTAAGCTCTATATGAAGATATGTAGTCTAATAACTAATTAGAAAGTTGTGATGTCCTAATACCTTATTATGTTTGGTTTCCATCATACTATTTGCAAGTTCTATATGAATATATGTAGTCTAATAACTTTACAATCTAGCCCATATAACATATAATGGCCTTTGACAGTATGAGAAAAGAGTCAAAAAACAGAGAGGCCTCCCAGCAGAGTTCCACCTATTCATCAAGGTAAGCAACATAATATTGGAAGTGAAATAGTGACACCCCTGAACAGATGTGAATTTTGAATGATTTCAACTCTTTTTTCAAAGGAGAAAAAACCCTGTTTCATATATTGATAGCAATTCATATACAAAATCCTCTTGATATACCCATAACAGGCTATCAAGTATAAAATATTAGATTTTGTCTCATACAGAAATACATTACAGCAGTATAAAATACAATATGTAGTCACATATTAAGGACAATACGTATTCACATTACAGAAATACATTACAGTAGTATAAAAGAAAACATGTAGTCACATTACAAAAGATCAGATTTTGTCTCATATAGAAATTCATTACAACAGTATAAAAGACAATATGTAGTCACATTACAATAGTAGATCATTCTACTTCAATAATTCTAGCATTGAGGAATCGACAGAAGGCTCAGTAAAGGCATAATCTTAACAGTGGTGGTAAACATCCATGCACAAGGTGAGAATCAGCTAGAGCAGATGAAATTAATGGATCCACAGGAACAGTAACAAGTGCAGCAACCGAATGCATATCATACTACCATAAATTCAACATACACCTTACAGCAAAAGGTAATGAAATTTAAAGCATAATTAAGAGCATAGATTCTTTGTTTGGAATTTTGGGGTTTCTCATTCCCACTAGGTTGTAAAGACAAAATTTCTATAGCAATGAGTGCCTTGACTTCTACATGACACCAATCAACTCAAATTAAAACTAAGAATTCCAAAAGGCACATTTTCAGTAACAGTCCAAAGTTAACATAAAAAAAGGAAATCCCTATATACGCAAGTGAACCCCCAAATCTAATGGACTCCCCTGAAGCATAGTGTTACTTCTTACAGGTGGGAGGGAAGTGGAGTATGATTCGAGGCCGCAAAAGAGGTGGGCTTTCATGGCAGTGCCAATCAGAAAAAGAGTGGACATCAGCCTAGTGAGGCTTCTTCTAGTAAGCTGGTAGCCACCAAGTGGTGGAGAACTGGAAGAGGAGACCGAGAAGCAGTTGTTCCCTAGAACTCGTGATTCAAGAGAGGTCACAAAGTGGAAATTTTATGTTTCAACAAGGTTTTTTCATTTAAATAAGGTTCTTTTTTCACCAGTGCCCTAAAATATGTGGGACTGACTTAGGCATCCAAGCATCATCTTAACAAGAAAGACATTAGTGATACCAAAGTTTTTGAAAACAATTTATATGAAAAAAAGAACATTTTGGACTTGGCATGACATGCATTAGGCTTAATTAGTACTAAATGGAACTTGGTTATTGTCACCATAATTGGTCATGAATAATTCATGTAGATTTCATGTGAATCAATTGATAAAGGTGCAGAGGAGGAGAATAAATACCTGGTAGTTCGCTTGCTTGACATTGCCACAGATAATCACCAACAGAGTGGACGAAAGCATCCCCAAAATAGCAGCAGCGCCGCAACAGATCACCGAATAGAACATCAACACAAAAACGTGTGAAGAAACAATGCTAAGAAACATAGACATGGGAAACAAATGAACTTCGTGGGCGATATATTTATAAGAACTAGTTCGGCCGAAGTAAAAGTTCGGCCGAACTTTTGTTGCCGGTTTTCCCATCTCCGGCAAAAATTTTGTTTGCCCACACCGTTAATGTGTCATCAATCTAAACGGAAGAATGAGTTTGGCCAAAATTTCTCATAAAGTTCCTTCGAACTATCCAATGGTTTGGGTGAACTTTATAAAAAGTCCGGCCGAACTATTATCGAAAAATTTTTTTGCCCCTGATTCTCACAAAAATGTAACCCAGCTTCACATTTCCGCCCATACCAAAAAAAAAAAAAAAAACTTTATACAGTACACCATTTTTATTGAGATCAACATAATTGCAAATTATCAAGTGAAATATTGATTTTAACATTAATTCAAAATACATATTATAATGTTTTGAAAAAAAGAGTCTTATAAGGTATAAGGTAATTAAGTCATCTTCTTTATAAAAAACCATTTTAAAAAGTATAAATATTGATGAATTAATAACACATGTGCCATTTCACATGTACTAATTCCTTTGAACAAATTTTAGAAGAATTTGAGTATATTACCATTTTGTTGCCTCTTATGGATGCTAATTCCATGAACAGATTTTAGAAGAATTCGAGTGTCAAGAATGCAATAGACAAAAGAAAAAAAAAACCATTTTTGGACTATTTTGCATTTTATTAAAAGGTTTTTGAGAATTTTTGTGGGGTTTATGGGTTCATGGGACAGTAGACAGTACTGAACCTATCATATTGTTATTTCAGTTGAATTTTTCCTAGAAACGATATGACACGATCTTGTAGCTATGCATTTAGCAAAGAACCCATATATTTTGATAATATGATTGAAGATTGTTGTCATATACTTTAGCACTATTCCATTTCTTCACCAAACTAGCACATAATAGAAAGAATAATTTCTTTCACCATAATAACACACAAGTTTCAAAAAGGAAAACACTACATTCTATGTTTCAAGGCATTTTACGCAAATGATAGGCATTTGTATGGATTTTTATCCATATTATACAATTTAATGAGGGTTGGAAGGAGCTTACAATCCTCTATCTATTGTAACTGCACCCTTCGGTAGAACCAAAGAAAATTTAGGCAGATTCCTCCGCGAAGTAGACTGGCCATAATCAATTCCTTCGAGACCTCAACACAAGAAATACATATGCATGTTAGGGGCTCCTGTTAGCACCTTTTCTTGTTGCAGGTTGTGGAAAGGTTCAAGTTTCTTTTCTGAAAGAATAAGACGTGTAGTTTTGAAAAGAAATGGCCCAAATATTTTCACGGCAAAATGTAAATTTCCAACATTTCTAAAAAATAAATATCTCCAACTTCAATAAAATGCTCAGAAACAAAACCTTCCCAACCATTTGTGAAAATTTCCCACGTCTTAGCATAACACAGGTTCACATGCCACAATTTCCCACTTGGGCCCTGTAGTATTGCATCTTCACATGCCCGGCATTGCATTCTCTCCACATAATAAGTGGGGACCTCCTGCAATAAACAAAATTCATTGGAAGAATAGTTATTTACATCAAGAATTTATCCAATTCTAATTCTCAATAATAAACAAAATTCTAATTCTAATTGCATATTTCCATCAAGAATAAAAAAATTCTAATTCTCAATTTGTATGGTTGGAGTTCACTAAATTTTGGTGTACACACCTAAAGTAATTTCGGTGCATTAACCGCAAATCGGTGCTACTGTACATATAACCACACCGATGTGTTTTCTTTACTGCGCACCGGTGCATTTTAGTTACTACGCACTAGTGTTGTGTTACCAATGGATGCATTGGTGTTTTTATATTAAGTGATGCACCGGTGATGAATAACTTCAAATAAAAAAAAAGCAACTCTACTTTGTTTTAGTGAAAAAAAAGTGTTAAATTGAAAAATGGGTGGCAAAACATTTTCAAAAATCTAATTTCATAAAACAATTATTTAAATATTAAACACTTTTCATTATATCACTATTTCTGCAAAACATTTAAGCGAAATATTTGTAGGAGACATACCTAGAGCAAGAGAGCACGAGAGCACTGTGGAGCAGTGAAATACGTTCAAACAGAAGTATTCAGACAATTAGAATTCCAAACCTCTGGTGATTCAAACCTTGTAGCATAGAATTTCAAATGATTGCGTTATGAAATTTGATTATTTTTTTTACTTTTTCTGCAGGTTTTTTACGAAGTAAGAAAACAATTTCAATTTGTTTTTCATTTTCAAAAACAAAATAAAAAAAAATCCATTTTTACCCTAAAACCTTCATTCTTTTTGTTTCTACCCTTTCTTCTACATGTTTTTGTGATTTTAGAATTATGCTATTCAATTTATATCTATAGGATTTTTATTTTGTAATGAAATTGCTTCCAGATCCATTGCATTGAGTGAGTTTTTTCTTCCATTGACGTTTCTAACCAGCTACCGAGGTTCATCATGAAGATAAGATGGTCAACATGTAATGCATCTGTGCTCCTTGTTGATGTAGAGCATCGTACGGTCTATTATATGTTTGGGCGATGCGTTTCTAATACCCCCATGCACCGATGTTGGTGCGTACACCATGAATGATGCACTGGTTACTTCAGAGTTTTTTTATTTATCTGAACATTTGAAAATTTATTTATAAATATATTAATGAATGATATGGTATTGGTTTCATAATGATAAAGAAATGATTGACAAGAGATCAAGTAACAAAAATACTGATAACACATCAAGAAAAGAAAAAAAATGTGATTTCTTTGTAAATTCTTTACAAAACATATTATTTTTGAACTATATGTATGTTTAACTAATATGTATTATTTACTATGTATAATTCAAAGCCAAAAAATGATGAAGCTCGATAATATTATTTATGATCTAGGACCAGAAGAGCGTAAAATCTTAATGGAAAATTTTCAAAAGGATGAATCAAGTGAATGAAAAAAATACTATTGATCCAATCCGAGTTTCTTTTTTCAATTTTCATTAATAATATACTTAAAATTATTAGATAACATGTGTCAAAAAATCTATTAGTTGACATTTGTTTAATGTTCTACAGGGACCAACAACTCAGAAAAGGAATGTTGTTCTAAGAAAAGAAAAAAATAGAACATGCAAATGAAAATGAATTTCTCTTTAGCTCATTTGGAGTGGTGTTGGAGGTTAATGAAAGGCGGAAAAACTTTTACAAAAGTTTGAGGGATCTAGTGGAATGAATGTATAGATGTTCTTTACACTTACAATAAAAAAAATAAATCCAATGATTCCAAGAACCAAGTTATATCTAAATTATAGGAAGAGTTTATAGAGAATTGGTCAATGAGACATGTCAGAGTATTAATAGCAGAAACGTACAACAACAAAAAAGAAGGAATTAAAAAGTAACATTCCATTAAATGTTTGTCTAGAATTATTTATAAATATCACTTTTGTTATATTTACTTTTCATATATAACTATAAAAATTAAATAGTTTATTGTCATGTTAGATTTTCAGGAAGGCTATGAAAATCTCAAAAGATGAATGAGCTGATATCAGAAATATGCCAGTAGGAATGTCCAAAAAGGTGTATAAGGAGATGATCAAAGAAATGGAAAAAATTCCATCACAGGAGGTGCCATATCAACAACAACGTGCTTCAAATGTAATAATTAATCATTGAATTTTTCGCTCATTAGGTACAATAAATAAAAATTTTAGCATTGAATATTAATTTTCAAGTATTTTCTTGTAGACAAGAAAAGAAAATGGAACCCATTTAGCACATAAAACAGGACAACAAGGAAGAAAAGGGTTGATATCTAAGTTTGTGAGTAATTTTTACTTCCTTATAACAACTTAACTAGGTTTCATTTTTGTATTTTTTAAGGTTTTTTATAAAAATCATCATTGAATGTCTTCAAATAGGTGCTAACATACAAAGAAGAACCATCAGATGAATTGATTGAGATTGGGTTAAATATGGGTTGTGAGTATATGTTGGCATATCAAAAATTAATTGTGTAATTTGTAAGCATCTATTGCTCTTGTTTTACTTAGTTCCATCTATAATTAACAGAACAAAAGAAACTTTTATATTAAATCTATGACTTGTTATGGGGTATAAAACTTGCAAGAAATAAAGTATGGATATGTGCCAATAGATGAGATCTTGAAAGATGACATGGTAGATGGTTTTGAAATAATTTGTATAATTTATGAGTCAATTGTTGCTATGGTACGTAATTTCTTTTCGATTTACATTAATGTGTATTATTTAATATTTAAATTTTCATTATTCTCACCAATGTATATACACTAATTACAGTTTATTTTTATGCTTGTAGATGGAAGGTCAAGAAGAAGGAAATAATCAACACCTTGAACAAAAAATTTCTGAAAATAACCGAAGTCATGGAACCAACTCTAGTTGTGACAGTAGTTAAAGTGAAGAATGATGATCACTATGTTTGGATATCAAAGCAAGGAGTTTTATTTTTTGAAATATTTCTCTCTGAAATTAAACATCTTGTTTAATGTAATGGAAATAGTGTCCCAATTGAAAGAAAAACAGATACCAATAACTGTCCCATTTTGTATGAAAAAGGTTGTCTTTCTTATATATATATATATATATATATATATATATATATATATATATATATATATATATATATTCTATTGCATTCTCCATTGTCACTGTGAAATGTAACACCACTGATTAAATTTATCGATGATTAAATATTATAATGAATAGATGTGAAATTTAATGATATGATATAACAAATTAATCCAAACATCACATTCAAATCCAGTAATAAAAATTTAATTCATATGAATATTGTTATAAGATATATATGTGTTGACTTTTGATGAATAATGAATTTTAAAAAATGACAATAATTATGATATGATTTAACAAATTAATCCAAACATCACATTCAAATGCATTAATAAAAAATTAATTAATATGAATATTTTTATAAGATGTGTTGGCTTTTTATGAATAATGAATTTTTAAAAATCACAATAATTGCATTGTCACGGGTTGATGATTCTAAAAAATACAAAATGAACATCGGTTCTTCTCAGTTACTATACACTAGTGCATTTCTATGCTATAGTGCACTGGTGGATGTCAGTTACTGTAAACCAATGTGTTTGTATGCTACAACATACCAGTGCATTTCAACAACCTATGGACACTGCACAAATACAAAAACCAATTAAAAATCTCATTGCGTTTGTGAGATGCCGCGGACTGGTGCATTTATGTTAGACTACAAACTAGTGAATTTGTACAATGTATGGGCACCAGACAAATACCAATACGAATTATAAATCTCGGTGTGATTGTTTAATATGGCACACCAGTGCGTTTCTAAAATTCTATGTACTGGTGCATTGAGACGACCTATAGGCACCACACAAATCCCAAGACCAATTAGAACGGCCCTGTGCATTGTATCACCAACACTGTGCCCGATGCGGTTTTATACCTTAAAGGACCGGTGCATGCACCTTTGACTGCCCCAGGGCCACTGTCTAGATGACACACATCGGTTCATTGATGCCTCAGTGGTGCACGGATGAAGAAAACTTCCGTAATAACTTCCGATTGCCTGGTTGTTTTAGTTGTGTTGAATTTCCGTTAAAAGCTCCACCAAAACCTCCGTAACCATAAAAATATGTTCTAGCAAATGTTCTTTTTATAATATTGGGAAATTTTATAACACTAAAAACCTCCTTTATAACATTTGCTAGAGGGTCTTTTCCTTGTAGTGTTATAACTAAATTCACATCCTTATTAATGTATGTGCCTTACCTAAGAGACAAAAAGGCTTAAGTTCAGGTATTTCCGAGCAGTCTACGTGCTCACATGAAAGAAAGAATAAAATTCATGAATTCGAAGATAATGGATGAGGAAATTCAAAAAGCAATAATGTATTATCAACAGCCAAAGGAAAAATGAGAGTTAGGCAAAAACTGGGTGCCAAAGATAGGATAGAAAAGTAATTCAAATTATAAAAATATTAGATCCAGTAATTTCAAAATTTCTACAAGAAATTCAGTAAGTAAGAAGTTTGGGAGAAATCACCAGAGAACAAAATGTCCAATAGAAGAAAGATCCATAGAGGCCACTAGTAAGCTAGAACATGGACAAGCCTAGAAACCTCCCCTAAAATGTTGGGGATGCATAGAGGCACATTACTACAAGAATTTACTTCACCAAGGAAGAGGTGAAACATTTTCTAACCTGCAAGAGGCTTCTACAGTGGGAGATGTGGTAGAATTAATGCATTGCTAGAATACTAACAAGAAGATTGCCAACCAACAATGTTTGAACTAGAAGGTAAGTTATTTTCACGAACTGTTTCTATTTTGGTTGATCCTGGTGCCAGTTTAAGTTATGTAAACCATGAAATAGTAGAAATTTTTAACTTACAAAGTCAGAAATTCAAAAATCATTGGCTGGTACAGCTAGCTACTGGGACAAAGAGAAGGGTAAGTGCCAAGGTTCCAAAATGTTCTTTGGAAATCATGAACAAATGTTAAACGTAGAAATGAATATTCTACCTTTGGGTTCCTACGGGGTATGGAATGGTTAGAAAAGCATTGAAAACTAGTAGAGTGTAAGGAAAATACCATATAATTTAGAGTCAAATATGGGACACATCAAGAATTGCAACGGATTAAGAAACCTTTAAAATTATGTCGCATCACAGGCTCTCAATTGTGTAAGTGCATCAGAAAAGGATGACAAATTTATGCCATCCAAGTGGGATTTTCTAACTCTAAGAAAAGGATCGCTATGCTGGAAAATATTCTAGTAGTATCGGACTTCATGGATGTGTTTTCAAAAAATGTACCAGGTTTACCTCTGAAAAGAGACATTGATTTCACAATCAAATTAATGCCCAGTACAACACCAGTTTTAAGCATACCTTATCAGATGAGTGTACCCGAGTTAACAGAATTAAAAATTAAATTACAAGAGCTATTGGATAAGGGGTATATTCTACCAAGTGTATCCCCTTGGAGAGCACCGGTGCTATTTGTGAAGATGAAGGATGGGACCATGTGAATGTGCATGGGTTACTGGGAGCTCAATAAATTGACAGTCAAGAACAATACTCATTGCCACATATAGATGATATGTTTGATCAAGTGATGGGAGATACTGTTTTTTCAAAGATTGATTTAAGATGTCAATATCACCGTATCAGAATTAAAGATGAGGACATTTATAAAAAATCCTTTCGCACCCGATATGGGCCCTATGAGTTTGTGGTACTTCCATTTCGTTTAACCAATGTGCCAGCAACATTCATGAGTTTTATGCATGGAATATTTCATCCCTTTTTGGATAAGTTTTTTCTTATATTTATTGAGGAAATATTGATTTATTCAAAACCATGGAAGAGCATAAGGAAAATTTAAGGCAAGTACTATAGATGTTAAGAAAACATCAGTTGTATGCTAAGTTCAGCAAGTGTGACTTTTTAAAAGAAAAAATACAATACTTAGGCCATGTAATTTCTGTTGAAGGTATAGCAGCAGACCTCGAGAAAATATATACCATCATGGAATGGAGGCCACCCCAGAACGTGTCAGATGTACATTCTTTTATGGGATTGGGTGGATATTATAGACGTTTCATCGAAGGATTCTCCAAGATTTCCTTTTCTATTACATATATACAGAGAGAGGGGAAGGTGTTTAAGGGGACTAGCGAGTGTCAAGAAAGTTTTGAATTATTGAAACACTTGCTAACTACCGCCCCTGTGTTTAGGGTAGCTGACCCCAACAAGGAATTTGAATTATGCACCGACACATGTAAGGAAGGAGTAGGAGAAATATTATCACAAGAGGGAAGGGTTATTTCCTATTAGTCAAGAAATTAAAGGAGCATGAACATCAATATTCAACTTATGATTTAGAACAGAGGGTAGTAGTGCATGCACTTAGAGTGTGGAGATACTACTTATTGGGAAATAAATTCATGCTAAAGATTGATCACAGTATTTTAACCAGCTATTTCAAACAACCTTATCTAAACACTCACCGGGAAAGGTGGAATGCATTTCAACATGAATTTGATTTTGAAATTCAACATGTTAAAGGAAAATAATATCATGTAGCTGATGCCTTGAGCAAAAAACTACATTGTGGATATGAAATCTATTTTAATCAAGAAGAATTTAAATTTCAGGATCAGATAAAAGAAGAAGCTGAGAAATATACTGAATACAAATTCCTATGGAATCAAGTGAATGAAGCATAAAAGTAGGAAAAATAATCAGAATATGGGATTAGCAAGGATCAGCTCTTAACCTTTAAAGGAAGGTTATACATTCTGAATCAGATAAGTTTAAGAGATTTGATCTTGGATGAATACCACCGCAATAATTATTATGGAAACCTGGGATACCAGAAAATGCTGACAGGAATCAAGAAGGTTTGTTTTTGGCTCGATATGCAAAAGAATATTGTTAAATATTTAAACAAGTGTCTGGAATTTCAATAGGTTAAGGCAGAGCATCAAAATCTAGTAGGATTGTTGCAGCTCATACCTGTACCTGAATGGAAATGGGATGTTATATCATTAGATTTTGTTACTGGTCTACCAAAATAAGAAGGCATAATGATTCCATAATGGTGGTGGTATATTGACTAATCAAGGTAACTCACTTCATACATGTGCAGTCCACTTATAAAACAATGCAAATTGCAGATATTTTCATGCGAGAAATTTTTAGGTTGCATGGCATCCCAAAAATAGTGATCTCGCATCGGGATGTAAAGTTCACTTCTGCCTTTTGGAAGACACTATTTACTGGATTCATAACATAAGTTAATTTCAGTACTGCTTATCATCCATAGACGGATGGACAAACTAAGCTAGTAAATAAAATCTTGGAAGATGTGTTGCGCATGTATGTAATGCAAAAACCTACAAAATGCGAATATTATTTGCATCTAGTGGAATTTGTGTACAATAAAGGTTATCAGGAGTCTCTTAAAATTAGTCCATTCGAAGCCTTATACAAGAGATAGTGTTGAAATCCCGTTAACTAGAGTAGTTTGGAAACCAAATTAATGCTTGGCTGACATGGAATTGGAGGTAAGAAAGATTAGATAGAATCTAAAAGGTGCACAAGATCGAGAGAAGATTTATGCAGAAAAAAAGAGAACCTACTGGGAATTTGAAGTGGGTGATCATGTCTATGTGAGAATCAAACCCAAGAAAAGCACTCTAATATGGACGTCATGTGCCAAGTTGGCTCCCAGGTTTTTGGACCTTTGCGTATCTTGGAAAGAGTAGGACCTGTGGCCTATCAATTAACATTACCCAGTCATATATGGGTGCATAATGTGTTGCATGTATCAATACAAAAACGATATATTCATGATCAGAGGCATGTAATTCATTGGAAAAACATTCAGGTAGGATAAGATTTAATACCATATATATAAAAGCAATGAATATTATGATTATTAATTTAAGTCCTTGCTGAGTGTAGGTCAAACCGACCGGAAAATTTCTATTAGAACCTCAACGTATTCTTGATCAGAGAGAAATCATGCTCCAGAGGCAAGCCATAAACCAAGTTAAAGTGAAGTGGAAGTTCTTTGGCCCGGAGGAGGCTACCTTGGAGGATGAAGGATTTGTGTGTGAGGCATACTAAAAACTATTCGTTGATCTGGAATAGAACATCGAGGATGGTGTTTACTTCTAGACGGGGAAGACGTGATAGCTAGATTAGTTCCAAAGTATTTTTGTTAATTTTGATTAAAAAAAGATAATATATTTTTTTTAATGAGATTAAATGAAATGAACATCGTTATTTATTCTTTGAATAAAAGAAAATTAATTATGGAATGTTTTTCCATAAAGACTAATGATGAAAGTAATCCAAGATTCTAGAGTAGTTGGGGAAAGCAGTTAAAACAGTTACCTTTTCCTCTGAGGATTAAAGGAAAATCCCAGTAAGGAAATGAGGTTTTCTGATGAAGGAAACAGGCAAAAGGTTGAAGGAAAATAGTCAATCCAGAGCTATTTTGAACCAGTGGAAACTTAGAAACCCTGAATTCTGGGAGGAAAAGAAGACTCGACTGCAGGTCTTAAGGTCTCAACTAGAGTTACTGCTAATTTAACCCTAATGTGGTGCAAAGCATGGGGGAGATGAGGACGTAATAGCCTCTCTGAAGGTTGGTAGGTCATCATTAGAAACCTTTGAGTAAGATAAGTATCTAGAACTACATGAAATTTAATGGTTTAAGTAAGCTGTAAGTAATTTCTAGTCATATAAATAGATATTTTTGTAAATGATCAAAACTAAAATACCTTGCCAAAAATAGTTCTCTTTATTTTAATGCCCTTCTTGATGTGAGAGTTAATATACATTTTAGTATGCAGGAGAAATAATACACAATGACTATGTATATGTATAAAAGTATGAACACAGAAGTAATCTGTTATGAACAATTATTCTTAGCTTTCATTTTTGCAAGCTAAAATTGATATACTTTTGCATAAATGTGTAATGTTAAAGAAAAAATATAAACATAATACATACAGTCATATATATAGTATTTATGAGATATTAATGAAGATATTGTTAATTTAGTCTAGAGTAATTGCTCTGGACAGAATAGATCGTCTCATCATATTTATCCTCATGCTATAAACAGACTACGGTAATAGTAAACAAACTAGATTTATGATGGTCCGATCATCAAATCTAATTAGCATAATTGTAAAATACTTAAAGAAGAGGATAAATAGATGATATATAACTCTCAGCTAAAGCATTTTAGACAGAAAACATATTCAACAGAGACACTATCTTCAAAAGAGATAAAACATTATAAGGAAATAGTTAAATGGTACAAGCACCTAGATACATAAAAATTACAAAATATTATTTTTGTTATCAGTTAGGACCGAAGAAATTCTATTCAATAAACCAAGAAAGTTTACATGTACATATATATTCTAGAAGTGTACCAAAACTGATTGAAAAGAAATACCTGTGTAAGAACAAGCTTAACTGTCAAAGTGAACAATGAGAAAAATGTGCCTACATGGATTTCATAAACATAACAAAGAAAATGTTGAATAGTAGGAGAAATACCTTTACAAGTATTGTGAAGGCAAAATTATATTACGTAACTGTGGGGAATAAACGTCAACAAAAACTAATACAGAACATAAATAAAAATCCCAAATGATAACCAAGGGAAATACCAATTGGTTTAGGTGTAAATGTACATTACTGAACCAAGAAAAATATGCATAATATACTACATAAGTTTTTCCTTCTTAACGAAGTGCACGGAAAAATGATGACATGAAGAAAATAATAAGATAGTTCCTCAAGAACCGTGAAGATGGTTATTAATCCCTAAATAAACCTTCAAACCCTCATCAAAACTGGAGAAATTATTCAACGGTGGTAATACCTATATTCGGGGAAGAATGTAGGTGTGATGGTTATTCCAGAGTCGGCATAGCCTTACAAAAGTTACGATCAAGGACTCAAATTATATTACCTATGTTACAACAGGAAAACATTAAAATACAACCCTGGAATATACAAAATTGATTCAAATATTAAAATTTAACACCTATAGTGGGAATGAGGGTTACTTGAGTAGAAGAGAAACCAAGCCTGCCAAAGGGGCGCGACCTACACAGTAGACAAGGCAGGGAAATGGGGTTACCATTTAAATCCTGAACTTAGCCATGGAAAACAAGTTAAAAAAAATAGAAGAATAAACTGTAACTATATTAACATAAAGAATTACCTGAACAATCATGGTGGAGAAGGTGGCTTGTACTCCCAAGGGTAACAGAGTTGTTGCTCCATACCATAACCTTGCATAATGAATAACGTAGTGGATTAAGTTTTGAATAGGAAGGCTGTAGGGGGTTTAGTGAGAAACTCTCAACAAATTCTCATAAGTAGAAAGAAAAATGGCATACTAACTATGAGAGCCAAGGCGGTATCAAGATTATAAACAAAACCATAACTTTCATGAACTATGTTTTTGATTCAAGGGTATAAGTCGTGAGGCCGTGGATAGGAACATAGACTTGTGCATGGGATGAAATCAATGGAATGAAGGCTACAGAGAAGTAGAGTTGGAGGCAGCCGGAGCTTAAGCAAATCAGTGAGATGGTTAGGGTTGAGGGAGGGTGACTACCTTATCCCTCAACTGGTGTTGCTCCTATCGTTGATCAATCCAGATCTGACGACGATTAGAACCCCCATGTGTGAATTAACCGCATGTCATATGACACGGTGAAATCAATAGAAAAATCCCAAGCTTACATAATAATTAAACTTCATATTGAGAATCACATGGCTCAGGCCGGCCGAATTAATATGTAATTAAAGCATCATCAATTAAAATCGATGGGTATGGATAAGTATCACATATATCAATGTTGGTACAATGATAAGAAATATATGCATTAAAAATTGAATGTCATATGAATTGTTTCCTAGTCGAAGTCAAGTCTATAGACTTAGAAAAATATAAATTTGAATTGGTATAGAATAAGAACTATGCCATCTATGTGCAAACAGATAAGTAATGGTTCATTTAATGATAGGTTAGTCTATTAGCCAAATCTAGGTATAGGTAAAAATTTTAAAGTTATAGGTAAATAGTAAGGTTTTTTGTACCATAGATGCAGGTGACACACTTGACACAGGTGAACAGCTACTCCCAACTCACGCAAACTATGAAGATCCCCTATGAAATTCCCCACCTGTAGCAAATCCAATCACTGCTATTGCCTCACATGATCCTCACAGAAAAATATATCAACTAGATCCAATAGGATTGGTGTCACCTGACCCTGACCATCACCTCACCCTTACCTCCATTAATGAGCATGATGCATAATCAACAAAGCAGCCACACCTACCCCTCTGCACCTACTCCACTGCTTGAGCTCCATATGCAGAAATGTGTGAAGATCAATTATTTCCTCTGTGACATTCCTCATCTACAATCCTATATATCCTCCCAATCTCGGCTCCTTCACTCCCTTATCTGCTCTCTATTACAGCCAGCTCTTATGATATGGATTCTCACTGATTCCAATCAGTTGCGAAGAATAAGTCCTGGAGTGGAGCTGCGCAACCCCCCTCTGCCTGGTGCATTGCATCCTCCACACCTCGTGCCCAGCCTCTGCAGCTTCTCCTACCATTGTGTATTCCTCGCCACCCCTCCCATGTGCCTAATGGCACCCAGGTTGCGCCAACGCACAATTCGTGGTGGACAACAAGGGGTTTTTCCAAGCCGCTATCATTGTGGCAAGGACAACCTCCTTGAATGGATTGAAGGCTCCTCGTCAAACTCTCTAGTTAGCCATCATTCAGTTCCTGAGTAGTGCATAGAATCCTCCAAGAGCCCTGTGCAAAGGGGCAGTCATGGCGTGAGGAGGTCCACAACCACCCCCAGAGCTCCCTCTCTGTAGAGCATTCCAGCTCCTCTGAATAGTCCTGCACAGGCTGATGAAGACACTGATATTTGGATCATGGATTTCGATGACGTTTGTACGAAGCTTCCGGGAGGATTAGATCTGGACTCCCCCATCCTATGGACTCCTTCAAATCTCCCCAAATGTACTGCTGCTAAAGTGGAATCTGCAGTGGAAGCAACTATCGCACAACCCCCTACCTGTCCCATCCTCAAGGAGACTCCCCACCACAGTGATGATGAGGATTAATAATGTATGCGTAGTTTTTCAGTCTTATTTTGTTTTTTTTCATCTGTGTCTACAGGGATTTACCGTCATGTCTTACTCCTATGATCCTAAATGTACCAATGCTACTACGCGCAAATGAATTCTTGCTCACGAATTTTGTTTGGGCTAGCCCCCTCCCTCGCGGCACCCTAGAAACAATGTAACAAAGGCAGGGATTGGTTAAGCAAAGCTCACCAACCCTGCCTGTAAACTATGTACTTTTATGTTTTTGAAATTAATAGATTAACACAACTTACCAAAGAAAAAATAAGTTTTTTTTGTACTGGATGTCACAATAACAATATTAATAAATTTTCCTTAAAAGTACAAAAAATCGTACACTAAATAGATATATAAGATTATTTCATTTATGGAACAAGTGATAGTTTAAAAAAATATTAATATAAGCTCTTTGAAAATATTAATAAATAATTTTAAATAATATTTATATGGTTAAAACATCTTAATTTTAATTGGTTTAATCCTACCATGACATAATTTAATTTTTAATTTTCAAAAATGACAAAATATATGTTATGACCATAATTCACTCGACATATATTATATAGATTATTAGAAGTGTTATTACATATAAATTTAAGGAAAAAATTATGGTGTAATAAAGAACTATAAGATAAAAGAAAGCTAATAGAGTAGAAGCAAGTTGTCAACCCTAATTTAAAATATTAGAAGTATCTCTATGTTCTAACAAGCACAAATATGAAAAAATAGCATTACTAAAATCGAAACAATCGACATGAGCTACATTAAAAATCTAGGTGTTCGGCAATCCCAACAATACTATTAGATTTGAAAATATTCCATCTTTGTGATATTAATGCGGTTCGTACTATATGCGAAGGAAAACAAAACTTGAATCCTTTGGACCTCTCTATCTAACCAGTGAAAAAACATTGGTTTTATTTAAATCAAACTTTTTCTCTAATGGATTGTATATCCTAAACTCAATAAGACAACATCATATGCATACATGTCATAAAGAAGGTTTCCAACCATTGGATAACTCAAAAGTATTTCTAGGAACTTCTTTAGTTCCAACCTTGTTTGGAATATATACAATGGTGTTTAAAGCCTCACTCCATAGAGATAATGAGAAAGTCGAGTTACTTCATCGTAATCCTCACCATGTTTATTAGTGTATGATTTCTCCTTTCAGTTACACCATTTTGATGTGGTGAGCCAGACACCATGTATTGAGAAATAATGTCTTCTTTCTTTGGAAAATTTGTAAATGTGGCCAATATTTATCGTGTACCCATGTACCTTCCATAATAATCATGAAATTTATAGTTTTGAAAGCATCCAGTGTCTTAACTTTTTCAAATAATAGATAGAGATACAAAAATCGCTTGTGATCATCTATAGATGAGATTAAGTATTTCTTACCATTTATACATGGAGTTAGTAATGGTCCACATATATCGATATGTACGATTTATGATATTTTCAAACTCATCATAGCACCTTTCTTGGTTTTCTCGGTATTATGCCCATTTATACATCCCACACAGAACATAAAATAAGAGAAATCAAAAGTCTCAACAAATCCATAATTTATGAATATTTGGATTTTCTCTATGGATATATGTCCCAATATCATGTGCCAAAGTATGGAGGATTTTTCATTCATAATACTATGCTTAATGAAAACATTCCCATGCAAGGTTAAAAAATTGGAATCAAAAGTAAAGCCTAAATAGAGTCTATAAAAACCGTCAACAAGTGTTACACCACCAACGCCATATGAGTCTCTGATAATTCTAAAGTAAAATCAGTAAAATTGAAACTAAAACCATGAGAAACAGGTATATAAAATGAAACAATATTCTTAGAGAAATAAAGAATATAAAATTTCCTTTCAATATTTAAAACGAATCCAAATTTCAAGTTAAGTCTAAAGGTCCCAACACACTCCACATGTGCACTGATCATGTTTTCTAAATATATGAAACATTCACATTTCCTTGGTTTCCTTTAGATGATTAAACCCTTAATTTTATTTCCAATATGGATTGTATAACCAGAGTGAATCCACTAAGCATTATGAAAGATATCAACCATATTAAATTAATACCACACTAAAGGCACACGATCACCTTCCTTTTCAAGCCAACCTTTATATTTGAAATACTCTTTCTTGCCATGTACTTTCTTCTTGAAACTTTTTTTTAATGCTATCCTTATTATTCACTTTACCAGTTGCCACTTTCTTATAATTTTTCTTATAGTGAGCACCCTTTCCTATTCTCGAACGTTCCTGTCCACGAATCATTAAATGAGAACTTTTTCTCCTAATTAAATATCCCTTCCTCTTGAACACACATGGTAAATAATTCATTATTTGGCCATTTATCCTTATGCGTACTATAGGAAGTATTAAATGGACCATATTCTTTAGGCACAGAGTTGAGTGCAAATTGGACAAGGAAACACTCTTAGAATGTGACATCTAACATTTTCACTTGAGCGTCTCGCTTATTACCGAAGAGTTTCATAGATAATACTTATTTCATTAGGGTGTTGGCGAGTGCCCTTCTGGAAATCAACTTTTTTTTTTCAACAACATTAATTAATTTCCTTCTAGAGACCATTATGGATTATAACCTCGAATACCTTTTTGAAGATGGTTCATGATAAAAAATAAACTTAGGAAATTAGATTGCTCCCACTACTCATATATTGTACTCTCTACTAGTGTACTAGATTCCTTTGGATCGGTGGTTCATTCTCATGAAATTCCAAATCTATGTCCATGCACCCTATTGTAAGGAGAATTTTATCCTTCTAGTTCTTGAGATTTTAACAATGAAAGATGAATTAACTTCAAAACTAAACAAAAAATTATATGATTCATGTATTTCCATAATTTAGATTATTAATCCATATTAATAATACTAAAAGGAAAAGCAACCCCTCATCTTAATTCTCCTGCAAGCTGAGATTGCAATATGCCTATTTTCTTGCTCAATAAATGTATAACGCAACTGATAGATCAAACATCAATAGGGAAATGACCCATTACCTATGGGAATTTAGAATCATCTCTTATTTGATTCCCAAGATATTATCATATTCCAATTAATTCATGAATTGTGATTTTTCTCACTGATCCAAGGCATATCATTTTCATTACTTAATCTCAATTTTGATGTTATTAATTAATATACTTATTTTCATCTAATGTGTGATCTATACTTTATTATTGAATTATTATTTTTTTGGCTACTCTATGAATCAATTAAATGTTACAAGCATATAATGAAATTAAGAATTAAAAAAAATATAGAAATTGTGCTATCTAGTCTTGAGGTAAATGCATCAAAATTATTAAAATTAGTATACATTAAATAATAATAATATAAATGCATTAATTTTAGTCATACACAATCAAAATATATGAAATAGACATATGCAAATAACAATAGAATGATCATATCAAAAAAATAATGCATATCAACATGTTCATTCATGTGCATATATCACATGATGATGCATAACCGTAAAAATTTAAAGCCATATCATGTTATATTGAATTAACTTAAAACATGGTATGCATGTTTGTCATGATACATGGAAAAACATATAAATATCTATTTTTCTTGATACTGGGTTGAAAGAACATTATGACATGAATTAAGTTTCAATTAAAATTTTAATATATGCATAATTCATAATTGTGGATTATATTTCTATCACATATATGCACAATGGATACATTTTGTCATGAAATTCATATACATGTTGGTTCCTTTGATATTATCGTGTTTGAGATACTAAATTGTGCCCATATCTCATTATTAAATAACTCAAATAATCATGAAGTATCTTCATATGCATATATTAAAACTCACATATGTGTAACTTTATATTTATATCATAATTTAATTATCTACGTTATTTATTTCTTTAAAAGCACCAATATCTTAGCGCAATTTATGGGCTTACATTCTCTAAGAAATCAAGATTTTAGATAAAATCAATGAATATGTTTCTCTACTATTAAATATCTTAAATGTAAAAGTTCATCATAGATAGAAAACTTAATTTAGAGAGAGTAGACTATTTAAATCAATCACCACATTCCAAAGGAATTCTCTAATACCAAATATAAGCTTAAAATTCAATAGGAAACAAAATGGAACTCATCTCTAGCCATGGTGATTAGATTTGATGTATGAAATTATTTCCAATCCAATAGAGAGCTCTTTTGATTTATCCAAAATATAATATCTCAATGGAAGGAATGATAAACAATTTATTTCTTAAGAGATAAGGGGCCCTTCTAATCCGCCCATTTTTATAATGATATTTCCACCAAATATCATTAACCAACTTGGAGTCAATAGAGTGTCTATTTCTGGCCAAAACCAACATTTCATGGCAAGTTGCACAACCACATATATGGGTTTGTAGTAATTTCGACCACAATGGGAACCTTGCACTCATCAATGGAAAGGCAAGTAGCTTAATGAAATATTTGTTTGCAAGGACATTTCAGATAACTCGTATTGTTGGATTTTGGATATATAAGTGATATGTTCAACAATACCATTAGTCTTTCTTATTACATTTAAATAAATATATATAATTGATAATAGTTAGTTCTTTAAATAAATTTTAACCCTAATAATATTTTGCATTCAAAACCTTTCATACTATGGTTTGAAGGCTATGTAGCTCTATGATACTATGAAGTGGACAACCACAATATTCTCATACTTCCCCTTTCTCTTTAATGTCACAATTTTAATGAATAAATAAAATTTTTTTTTTATTAAAAAAAACAATATTTATATTTAATTTGCAATTATTTATTTATTTGATTATTATTATTGTACATTATTCATATTATTAATGATGTGATATTTTAATTAATAGTGCTTTAAATTTATTTAGTGAATTTATTTAAATTGATTTGGTTAATTAATTTATTATTATTAAATATGAATAAATTCTATTAAATATAAAGCGATATGTTATTTTAATTTAAAATTATTTAAATATATTAAATAAATTTTTTTAATCAATTTACAATAATTAATTATTTGTAAACATTTTTATTTAAAAACTATTTATTCAAAAAATTTCATAAATATAAGAAAATAATTTAAGAAAATATCTGAAAATAAAATATTGAAAGTTAATCCATCTTTGTTTTAATCACACTAGTCGCTTCTTGGAAAAATGTTTTGAAAATAGTGTCATGATAATCTGAAGAGAGGTATTTCTAATTGATATCGTGATATTAGTTTGATTTCAAAATAGACAATTTTTTAATTTTTAATTTCGAAATTTTTGAATCCTTTTTATTATATTGGTCATTTTTATTTGTTTTATTATATTTATTTTAGTTGATTTAAAATTTTATTGAATATAACATTTTATTATTAAATAATAGTCAACTAGGTTACAATTACGAATTATGAATTATCTTGATGTTTAGTAACTCTCGTGAACCATACTATTCCTTAATATCGAAATTTGAAATGTTTGATGACAATGTTGTAAAAAAATTTAGATTTTTAATTATTTTATATTAGAGGATATATAATATTGGTGATTTTGAAAGTAAAATAATTTTATATTATATTATTTTTCTCTTTTAATTTAGAAATTTTTGAATTTTTTTTACTATACTTATTTTTATTTGTTTTATTATTATTTTTTTTGGTTCATTCAAAAGTTTATTGAAATATATTATTTTATTATCAAAATAATAGTCAATTAGGTTATAATTATTAATTATGAATTAGATTACTTTTTATTTTTAATAATAAATTTATTTTTTTATAAATTAAATTATTATATTATTTTAATATAGATAGTTTTATTAGTACATCGAGTTGAGGATGGACCTTGTAAGCAAGGCCATCTAGAATCAAATCTTATGGGGTGTTTGTGGCATGTGATAAGGAAAAAAGACATGGTAAATAATCGAGTGAGCCTAAAGTTGGTGTGGTCCAGGCCAAATGACTTTGACTAATTAGAAACCCCGAAATCAACCTATATATATAATGTTACAATTTATTTTATAAATTTCAAATCATTATAGAAATTACCAAAAATACTAGTTAAAATTATTATATTTAAAAAAAAATAACAATTTACACCATTTAATTTTGGTTTTTAGAATTTAAAATTATATTGAGAAAATGTATTTAAAAAAGCCGTAGTCTAACTAGCCGGAGGAATTGCCCTGAAAATCATGAAAATTCTGGTAAGATTTTCAGAAAATCCGGTAGGAATTTTTCCAAATCCATGTTATAAATATCAAAGTTTAATATTTTGGGTGTCCTACAGGTTTTTGATGGTGCTAAATCCATTTCCAATGTTAAAATCAGAATTCAAGCACTGTTTCTGCAAGATTTTTAAAAAAAAATTGGCCCGGATTCCGGCCAATTTTGACCATCCGGGCAATTCCTCTGGCTCGTTAGACAACGCCTTTAAAAAATCTTAACTCTGTGTGTGTAACCATTTATTACCAATATAAATTTGAAGAAGGACGTGCTCAAAACACACACTTGATGCTAAATTAAATTAAATTTAAAAATAATAATTTATAAAATATTAAATAAAAGTTAAAATCTTGGAAAAACAATATAAATTATAAAATACAAAATTAAAATTTGAAAATAATTGAATTTGAATTTGAGGACATTTGAATTTATTATTTTTCATGTTAATAAATATATTATTTAGTTTATATTATATCAAATTATCTTACATAATAATATATAATAAGATATTATTTAGTTTAGATTACATGATTAGAAATAATTTTATTATTAAACTTTAAATTACTTAGAAGTGGTTTAAAACCATTTATTAAAGCAATTACTGATAAGCACAAGGGAAGAGATAAGATAAGAATAAGTTAAGAACTTTATGGATTCTTAAGCTATGTTTTATGTAAGCAAGAAATTTATCATAGTCTATAATAATTTGTGCTTTTCCAAACCATTTATCATTCCTAATAAAAGTAATAGGAAAATTATGGTAATTTATTACTCGTAGTAAATGTCAATAATAATGATAAAAAGGAAAAGAAGAAAGTCTAATATAATCACTTTTGGTGTTCCTATCATCTTAATAAAGAGGCTTTTAATTTTAGTTTATGCATATAAGAGGTTTGTGTGACAGCTTGATTAAAGTTAACTAGTTTTAACTAGTTAAAGATAATTTGTTTTATTTTCTTTTATCTAGCGAAGAAAAATTAAATCCTTATTGTTGACAAAACAAATTATTTAATTGTTGAATTATTAAAATTAAGAGAAACTAATTCATGAAAAGGAATTTTTCTTCTAAACTGATGGTAAAAATGTTTCCAAGAATAGGAGGTGGTTGGGGACAGTTGGAAAAGCAGTTACCTATTCCTCTGAGTGTAAAGCTGAATCCCAGAGGAGGAGTAGGGGTTCTGTGAAAAAAGGTAAAGGGGGAGTATTTTCTAGAGCTAGTTGGGGGACTAGTTGAAAATAGCTCACAACAACCCTTGTAAAACCCAAATTTCTGAGTGTGACTGGATTGGCCATCCAGAGGTCATAGCAGAAAGAGAACTATTTCCACTGTTAACCCGTGGCACCGTCTAGATTCTGGAGCTAGGGGACAAGAGGAGGACGTCATAGTCTCCCTTGATGGTTGGGAGGACCACAGTTTGAAATAATAAGTTCTAGATAAGTATAAAGAACTTTAGTATGTTGAGTTATTGTCTTAATACGAAATTTTAGAGTGTTTTAGATTTACTGATATTACAATACATTCGTAGAGGATTGAATATCGAAGTTCTGTTAAATGGTAGTAATGTATTTTCTGTGTAAAGGAAGGGAAGGTACTATTGTTGAAAATTACTTATACATCATGTATGGACTGTGGTATGTATTTATTTTTTTACCCTATAAAGAACATATAGGAATTCATTTGTGAACTTCAGGAAAGTAAATGGTATTTCCTATTGCAGCTATAACCCTATTGTACGCACAGATACATATATGCACACAATAGGGAAGCCACCGGTAAAACTAATAATAAACAGTTGAAGACAATGCATAATGTAATATATATAGATATATAGATTGAAATTCTTGACGAATGTTTAATGTAGCATTCCAGAAAAACAAGAACGTAGAACTTGAGGTCTGGGGTTTGCATGGAAACCCTACCCTTGACCATTTGTTCCTTATAATCCAAACTCTATACTCAGACCTTATCTTGGTGGTCCCGTCACCGATTAACCCTATGGTAGAGGCTTACGAGCAAGTAAATAAAATATTTGGTGGAGTAAAGGTTAATAGTATAGCTTTATTATAGAGACAAAAACAAGAACATATACGAAAATTCCATAGAAACCCTCGTCTCTGTATCAGATGGCGAGTAAAAAATCTTTGGTAAATGATAAAGATAAATCGAGAAATATCATTTAAGAAAGTAGTAAATATAAGCATTATTTCTCTTCAAGATGCAATGTATGCTCAACAATGTATGCATGCATGGATTAAAAACCCTCACTATTATTATTATTCAAATAAAAATCAAAACCAAGGCATTTCGACCGGATTTACAAATGCGTCGTAGAGAGAAAACGAGAACTGAACCAAACATGTAAATATATTAACTCTGTTATCAATGTAAATGTACATAAGAGCATAACAGAACAGCTAAATGGAAACCCTTTTCCTTTTTATAAATCCTGGAATAAGTTGGAGGGTTAAACCCTTCATAAACATTCCAAATGGAGTTCGGACCATATCAACTATCAAAAGAACTAAAAAATACAAAGAGTCTCTGGACTCTTAACATTTTTATCAAATAAAACTAATGAGAAGAAATAAACGACCCAATGAGGGTTTCCGAAAAGATATGAGACCAGATCCCTAGGGTTTTGGCTCCCCCTGTAAAACATGGTACCTTTATATTAACGCACTGCAAGGAAAGCATTCAAGGACCATGATAAATGTAAACGCATTCAAATAATAATGACAAGTAACGAACTTGCCATAGTTAAAAACAAATCAACCTATGAGATAAGAGGTTGTGCACAATAACTTAACCAGAAAAGAGGATTGAAACCCTCAGTGAATAAAATAGCTGGTAAAAGGATTTACCTGAAATCTAGCAAAGGAATTCATGATTGCGAGGCCTGTAAAGCATAAAAAGGACGCGAATAGTATTAAAACTTTCAGAATATAAGTTACTTAAAACAAATAGCAGAGACTGTAGATGGATCCGAATAACACTATAATCATATGTGCAAGAGACGATAATAATCATTCCTTACCTGAGAACATTCTTCTGCAAGTATTTTCCTTAGAGTTTTCAGCTCTCAAACCCTTGCAGCTAGGCACGGTTGAAGTTTTAAACACTGCAATTCTAACCAGAGAAAATTTAACATTCGACAACTAATAAAGAGTCGAGCCATACCAATAAACTTCACCAAGAGAACTAGGCAGAAACTGGAAGAATTTATGAAGATCTGGGGTGAAGAAACCATAAGGTTTCAGCGATATCAAGCTCGAGTTGTGACTCCCGCTCAACGAAAATGCTTGGTGTAACTAGCAGTCTTGAATTGATGAATTCGATAGACCTCCGCAACAAATCCTGAGGTTAATATCAAAGGATATGGTAGCTTTCCAGGTTGCATGAATGCACAGTACTATTGGGTCAAGTGGAGTTGACACCAACTCCATAAGATTTTAATGTCCATTGCCAAGTGCATCGCCATCAACCCAAAAACAAACAAATAGCATGGATTTATGCATATGAACATATCAATTCCAAATAATCCGAATGTATTACAACTGGAGTAAACCAAAATAATCATGCGCCAATGATTATGATAGACATAGTTCATGATTGGTACATTTAGCAAGGATTATGTTAGAGTAATATAATCCGTAAGTTTATATTCTATTGTGTAGGGAATAAATCGATAATACCAATAATGAATGATTAATATTTCATTCTTGTAGATTTATTCATATCCAGTACCTTAATAATTACCATAGTCAGTGTTAAAAGAACTCGGAAACAGTTGCATCGATTGGTTAAACAATTTGGTTATATGTATTGAATAGTATGGTGCATATGAGTAATGTTTATAATGATAGTGGTAAGTAAATTTTTTTTTTTATGATAGTATTTTTTTAAGGATGAAGGTGACAGTTTTCATCTCAAAGATTTGATCCCTAGCAATACTTGGTAGATCCAAATTTAAAATGGATCTAGACTAGTTATTAATATTTCAAAACGAAATCATGATATAACTTTTTCTTTTTCTTTTTTGTATGTTTGGTAGTACCTTTCAATTTTTCACTTTTTTTTTTTTTTACTCCATTTTCATAACATGTCAAGATACATCACCCTGATTGGGGAAGGGAATTGAAAGTGTGATGAGTGCTACAACAATTTGCCTCGGAAATTAAACTTGTGATGAGTGTTACAACATCCTGCCTCATCACCACTTAACCAAGACCCCACAGACAATCACAATATAAATATTAACCAGTGTTAAAAAATAAATTAAAAATTAAAAATAAAAATACCAATATTTTAAAATTATAAATTCTCATTTTTAATATAAATAATAAACTTCATATATAACATAATCATAAAAAATTAAACTTAGATTATGAGAAAAAGACTTAAAGCTTAAGAACATAAATTATAAAATACTAAATCTAATAACAAAATACAAAATTTATCTTTTAACTCCACATTTATAATTTAAAAATAATTGAAGTTTAATTTGTCTCTCCTAAATTATTCCTTTCCATTTTAATACATAGATTATTTAGTTTCTATTACAACAAACTATATTACCAATAATAAATAATAAGATACTATTTAGTTTATATTATATCATTAGAAATAATTTTATTATTTGACTTTAAATTTCATATAAGTAATCGAGAATCGTGAATAAAATACACACAACGGAAGAGATAAGATAATAATAAGGTAAGAAAGCTATGGAGTCCTGAAGCTATGTTTCCATCTAAGAACGACATCTATGATAATTTACCATGATATATTTTTCCAAACCATTTATATTAGGCGAAAATTATGGTAATACATATATATATATATATATTATTTATAGTAAATGTTAATAATCATGATAAAAAGGAAAAGTAGAAATTTTAAGGGAAATACTTTTGTTGTTTTTATCATTTTAATTAAAAAAAAAAATTATTTTAGTTTATGTATATAAGAGGTTTGATTTTCTTGTGGATGCTTGGTAAATTCAAATTTAAGATAAATCTAGATTGATGATTAATATTTCAAAATTGAATCACAATAAAAATATTAACAAACATTAAAAAATAATTATTAAACTAAAATTAAAAATTTCAATATTTTAAAATTAAAAAATTTCATTTTTTATATAAATATTAAACTTCATATATAACATAAATTATAAAAAATTAAAAAAATTTAAATTAAAACATAAATTATAAAATACTAAAATTAATTGAGTTTGAATTTATCTCTCCCATAACTCATTCCTTTCCATATTAATAAATAGAGTATTTAGTTTATATTATATAAAATTATCTTACCCAATAATAAATAATAAGATATTATTTAGTTTATATTACATCATTGAAAATAATTTTATTATTGGACTTTAAATTGCTTACATGTTGTAACAGACCTCCTACGTAAACAATATGGTAAATCTATTTTTTTACTTTAACGGTTTTGTCAAGAAAATAAAGAAACAGTTGAATGAATTCTTGATTCGTTTGAAAACTGATATAGTGTGGGTCGGTTTCCGCATTTTGGATATATACTTTGAAGTCTTGATAAGAAGGGCAGACCCAGACCCTTATGTTCTCGAGGGATTCGAAATGGTTTTCATTGCATAGCCACTGCTTTAGGATTCTTTTTTTATTATTATCGATCATCGTATGTTCTGCATTCTTGACGGAATGACAGAAAGTGATTGCGATCCAGTCTTTGCCTAGCTCTCAGAGTTGCGAGAAAGTATATGATTTCACTGTTGGAGAGATTATACAGCTGAACTTCACCAGCCTAGAGCTTTGGAGTAGGAATTGAATGACAGAATCAACGGCGAACAAGACCTTGCTACAAATTTTCCAGACCTACACGTTGATGTTATTCAAAGACAACGTTTATATACGGTGGAGTCAAATGGAAAAAGGTAAGTAAATTCTGTTTTATGGATTTGGATAGCTGCAATAAAGTTTATTTTAAAACTTGAAATGAGCCTCCATGAAGGAGGGTTAAATATATTTGATAAAGATGAGTATTACTCAAAATAATAGTTTTCTTTTGAATACCTTACTCATTTTCTGGAAAGAAAATGAAATATGAAATATTTCTTATAATTTGTTATAAGCAGAAATAATTACATTTAACAAAAGTTATAGAATTTTTTCTGGAAATAATATGTTGTCTTGTGAAGTGAAAGATAAGTCCATTGTGTTAAAATAATATCTTTATCTTTATCTGGTGGGTAAAAGAGAAGTTATTATTATGTTATATATTGGGTATTGTGATTTAATTGCATGGGCTAATGTATAAAAGATTAACTTTGTTATTATTTTAAAAAGGTATTCTTATTCCTTATGCACAATATAAGGATTAATTATGGTACCTTCTTGAGAAGGGTTACCTATTGAAAAGATTGCATCTTAGGTGTATAAAAGATTAAGTAACCTTGTTATGGTTCCCTAAGTTTTGTGCATAAGGAACTACATAAAGTAACTAAGTTATATTAACCCCTTTTTGAGAAAATAATTCAAGGGAAATAAGTTGAGCTTTTCCTTCTTAAGATAAAAATATGTTTTGGTGGACTTATTGAGATTAAGGCTTTGGTAACCTTATATGGAGATGTTTGAAATGCATGCATATTTATAAATAGGCATGTGTCTATTGTGTGAATGCATGTTTGGATAAATATACGTGTTTTCATATTCTCTCTATGCATTGTATTTAATGCATTTAGATAGGAATTTTTAATTAAAAGATGATTAACCACGTGATTTTGGTGGTTATTTATTTCCTAAAAAGAATCTTTGTTGTCTTTTCTTGAAAAGACTCTTACTTTAATATTTTAGAAAGATAATGTTATTAGAGAGATGGAATAGTGAAAGGGAAACTTATTGGCGGGTTTTTTGGAAAGGAATCCTTGTTGTCTTTTCTTGAGAAAATTTCTATTATGTTATTCTTTGCTATTATGCCAATATTTTACATAATAGTTAAAGAGTGGTAGTATACTAAGAATTTTTTGTAAAGAGAATCCATTTTGTAAATAGTAATTAATTAATATATCCATGGATAGTTTCATAAAACCATGGGTAGTTTTTCCATGGTGTTGATAGAGATTAATTGTTTTATAAAACCATGGGTAGATTACCATGGTGTTTGCAAATATTATTTATTTAATAAATCCATGGATTGTTTACCGCGGTGTTGGTAAAGTTAAGTTATTTATTAATGGTTAAAGGAACAAACGGTTTTATTCCTTAGATGAATAAACTAAGTGATTATTTTACATTATCGTGATTATGATGTTAAATTTTTTTTGGAGGAAGATATTGCATATACATGCAATATATGTATTAAATTTTATTGAAAAATAATATACACATATGTATATAGAAAGATAGCTTGTAGTATTAAAACTACATTGTATATGATTATTAGTATAATCTTGAAAATGAGACATGTATTTATACTCTTCATTGTGCATTTTCACATATGTTTACATGCTCACTAGCATTGAGACTTTCTTTGGAAAGACTTGTTAAGAAGGTTATGTTCTTCGTTGTGTAAGCACTCCTTTAGGGAGAGTCTTTTGGAATCGGTATGCATTCGCATGTAGGGAGGAAACCATTGTTATGTTAGCTTTCATTCCATGCACTAAAGATAATAGCTTAAGGGTTAGCTATTATTATTAAACTTATGTAAATCACATGCATAAATATCTTAACTGATGTATCAATTTATTTTAAAGAAAGCTTGGGAGATGTAGCCATTGTGTTGGAGGAATGTGCTTATGTGACGTAAGCATTAGTTATTATGATGACTTATAACCAGCACATATGAGGTATGTGTTATTAAAGAGAGAATGACAAGGTACTTTACTTGTTTGTCATGATTACACATTGATTAATACTTTATGAATATTGACACCATTTATGTTGAAGGCATCATAGCAGGGAATGATGGTGACATGTAGGAAGGAATATTATGCTTGTCCTGGTGGCAGGTAAATGATTAATGTTTATGCAGATGAGTGCGAGTTGCAGGAAGGTCCAATGTACGATGGTCCATTGGAGGTACATCCATGCCACCAAGATCTGAAGATCTGAAGATAGGAAGACCAGAGGGTAAATGGTATCATATTTATTGTAATGGCTTTAAGCTAGATATTTGCATATTTCCTTGTAAGATTATATAAACGATGGTTAAGGGATGGTCTCCCTTATAAGCCATTGAGTGATGGGCTGAACACCCTCACGAGCGTTTAATAATAAAATTAAATGTTTGCTGGTTTTCACCCTACGGGGTTTCCAGGGTATATTGGTGTTCAATGATGTGATTGATTATTGTGTCAAGTTGATGATGTTGATTCCCTTTCTTGTTGTGATATTCATAATGTCGTATGTGATGACAACATGGAAAATGAAATGAGTGGAATTTTACATCATATGGTATTATATTAATGAATTGTAAAGGAAGCTATTAATGGTTAAGGAGCTTACTATCCATATTCTAAAGTTACATTATGAACTGGTAAAAACATTCTAGGTAAGGATGAGTAAGGAATATTAATAGTGAATGGGTAATTACATGTGAGTAACATGTATAAAATTTTTTAACTCCTTACTTTTCCATGTGAAGTTATTGGTGTATGTTACAAGTGGTATCAGAGCTAAAGGTTCAAAAACTGGCACCTTTGGGATTTAGGAAAAGAGATTGAGGGACTCGAGATGAAATGCGTAGATGTGAAGGAAGGCATCACATCTCTAATCCAGGTTGAACAATGAGTTTCAAGAGATAAGTATTAATATCTTTCTTGACTTGAAAGTAATAGTTATTTCATTTATGGAAAATACACTGCTTACAAATAAATACATGTTGAGTTAGAGTTTCTTTAAAAAGGATATGTATTTTTCATGTACGTAAAACTTCTATTGTTGTGTTGAAGTTTCCTTGAAAGGATTTGGGAATTTGGTTTCTTGAAAAAGAAACATGTGTGTGCTTGAAAATTTAACTAATATACATTTGATTCTTCTTGAGAGAAATATGTATATTTTGAAAATAAATCTTGCATGTGAATCTTGCAACTAAAAGAGACAAATATAGAGTAAAATGTGGTTTTAATTAATATGCAAGAGTGTGCTAGTTCTTTTGGAAAGTGATAAAGCATTTCTAATATGATAATATTTTAGAAAGATATACCATGGTAAAAGACCAAACTACTATGCTCATTTTGCTGATAAGAACCCATGTGAGTCTTGCAAGGATTACTAGTATGTATCTTGAAAGGTGTGAGCAGTAGTAAAACATAAAGAAGTAAAATTGTTTGTCCTTATATATATCTTATTTAAGAAAATATGGGAAGCTTGTTTTCTTTAAAAGGGATGTCGTACCGGTGTGTTAAGTGAAAATGAATCCAAGTTCTTTTCTTGAAAACAAATACAATCTAAAGAGAATAACCTCTTGAATATAATACATTGCTAGATGGATTATGTCAACTTCTTGATTTAGGTTAAATTAACCTTGTTAGTGTTGCATAGTTTTTATGCATAAAACAAGCTATCTATGGTAAATTCCTGGAAGCAAAGCATGAGCAAATTTCATGTAGAATCATAGAGGAACAAGGTTCTTTGCATGCCATTAAACTTCATTGAAAAGAACATAGGTTTATATGTGGAAAATGATAACATGTTTTGTTATCATACTTTAGAAAATATTCTTTGGAAAAGAAGATGAATTACATGTACAAAAACTAAAGTAATGTTTGGGTTTCCCTAAAATATATACATGGTTAATGTGGGTATAATATTTCAAGAATAAGGTATGTATTCTTATGTTTTATTCCATTAGTTTTATGGAAAAGAAAACCATGTTTTGCATGCCTATTATGTTATGTGTCCTCGAAGAGGGATCATGAGTTTGCCTACTCGATTATGTTAAGTACTTTGTTGAGAAATTAAGATTAGAATCTTTGTGCATTGTATGCATAGGAACGACAACCAATGTGTTAGCTTTATTATATTTTCATGTTCCAAAGGCAAAATCTGAAGTGGTGGGTCTTTTGTAAAAGTTTAAGTAAAGCGAATGCACATTGTGTTATTTTCCATTAAAGGAATTTTTGAACATAAATAGTGATTTGTCTTGTATGAATGAGTGTGTGTGTGAAAAATGTCATAATAATGTGGGAGTTATTTGACATGAGTTGATAATTAGTTACTCACGCTAATGTAGAGATGTTAGAAGAAAGCATGTTGTGACATTGCATTCACATCTCATATATGCACATGAATAGGTGTTAAAGGACCACTCAAAGATTGATTATTTATTGATTAAGGTTTTATCTAATCATGCTATAAAATCTTTTTGATGCTGCTAAAAGAAAACATTGCTATAGAGGAGCAATGTGCAGTAGAGAGAAGTTCTTCAAATGAAATAAATATTAACTATTTTATTTTATTTTATTTTAAGAAGTCTAAGCATATGCATGTTGTGAAAGTTAACTAAATGACTTGTTGACTGACCAGTTTTTGCATGAGACGTCATCACTGCATTAAGATCATAATGGCATGGAATGACTAGTTTTAGTGTGACTCTGTCATGAATGCATTCAAATTATTAACAGCATTGATTAGTTATGAATGAATAACTAATGAGAGTTATATGCACGAATAGATTTTGACTAAGGCTAATTGAAAGTTGTGAATAAGTGATTAAGATAATTACTTCGTATGTCAGTCTGTTAGGAATTGGAAATGTTTGCATAAGACAATATGTGCCGGAGAAATGCATATTTATGATTAGCATTGTTTCTTATAGTAATCATGGGTATGTGCCAGAGAAATGCATATTTATGATTAGCATTGTTTCATATAGTAAGCATGGGTAGCTTAATGGAAACAGAAAAATTGTGAAAATAAAACATCGCAAACATGGAAATGTGGATTGCAACATTAAATGTTAAAGTATCATGTTTTAATGTACGACACATGTATGTTACTTCCAGGGGGGAGTTGTGACAACTTCATTAAAGTTAACTAGTATTAACTAGTTAAATAAAACTTGTTTAATTTTCTTTTATCTGGCAAGAAAAAGTTAAATCATCACTATTGATAAAGGAAATTATTTAATTTGTTGAAAATTAATTAATGAAATAAAATCTTTCTAAGCTAATGGTAAAAATTGTTTCCAAGAACAGGAAGTGGTTGGGGACAGTTGGAAATACAGTTACCTACTCCTCTGAGGATAAGCTAGATCCCCGGGGAGGAGTAGGCGTTCTCTGAAATTGGTAAAGGGGGAGTATTTTCTCGAGCAGGTTGGGACCAGTATAAAATAGCTTCCAGCAATCCTTGTAAAGCCAAAAACATCTGAGTATGACTGGAATTGGAGAATTGGACCGGATTGTCCCAAATTTCTCTTCCAGGCTTTTCTGAGTGTGAATGGATTGGAAATCCCGATGTCACAGCAGAAGAATCCACTGTTGACCCGTGACACTGTCCAGATTCTGGAGCTAGGGGGCAAGTGGAGGAAGTAATTGCCTCACTTGATGGTTGGGAGGACCACAGTTTGAAAGACTAAATTTCCAGATAAATATACAGACATTTTAGTGTGGAAAGATTGATTGTCTGGATGTGAAAAATGACTTCATCCTATGGATTAGGAGGAGCATTTTGTTACCATTGTGGTTCTCATAGTAGAACAATTTAAGTAAAATCTGTGTTATATTAAAATGAATTATTGAATGTATAAGTTCATTTATATTATTACTAATTGGTTTGAATGTCTTAGCAGATGCGAGGATATGACCATGGTGTATTGATTGACCATTGGCACGATTAGAGAGCTAGATGCTCTCTGAGTACTTTTTAAAGTATTGTATGGATGTCTTTAGCAGGAGCTAAGATAGTGTGCATGTGATGCATTGATGAGAGGGTTGGTTCTCTCTGAGTACTTATGGAAGTAATTTGATTAAAAAATCTCCTTATATTGCAATAATGCTTGGTAGTTGCAAGTATTTTCATTTTGAAAACTATGTGACTAATTTGATTGAATTATTAGTCATACATTACAGGCTCTTTCCAGGAAGTGTTGATGGGTGTTCAACCATTCGATGAGAGGTTGCGTAAAAGCCATCAATTCTACCAATAGTAATTGGTAAGTTTGTATAGATATTTTTCTATACTTTTGTGAATTGAATAAGGGATAAGTAGTAGAAATGGAAATGAAATTTTTTTTGCGCTATACATGCTTATGAACATGGATATAAACATTATTGTTTCAATTAATTGCATTTAAGGAAACCAAAGTGTTCCATTGTGAAGGGGAAGGACTCCCTTTGGGTTTTTTATATTATTATATCATGAGTATAAGTTTAAAATTCAGTGAGAGAAGCAGACCGAGGACGGTGTTCTCTTAAGGGGGGGAGTATGTAATAGACCTCCTACGTAAACAATATGGTAAATCTATTTTTTAACTTTAACGGTTTTGTCAAGAAAATAAAGAAACAATTGAACGAATTCTTGATTCGTTTGAAAACTGATATAGTGTGGGTCGGTTTCCGCATTTTGGATATATACTTTGAAGTTTTGATAGGAAGGGCAGACCCAAACCCTTATGTTCTCGAGGGATTCGAAATGGTTTTCATTGCATAGCCACTGCTTTAGGATTCTTTTTTTATTATTATCGATCATCGTATGTTCTGCGTTCTTGACGGAATGACAGAAAGTGATTGTGATCCAGTCCTTGCCTAGCTCTTAGAGCTGCGAGAAATTATAGGATTTCACTGTTGGAGAGATTATACAGCCGAACTTCAGTGGCCTAGGGCTTTGGAGTAGGAATTGAATGACGGAATCAGCGGCGAACAAGACCTTGCTGCAAATTTTCCACACCTACACGTTGATGTTATTCAAAGACAGCATTTATATACGGTGGAGTCAAGTGGAAAAAGGTAAGTAAATTTGGTTTTATGGATTTGGATAGCTGCAATAAATTTTATTTTAAAACTTGAAATGAGCCTCCATGAAGGAGGGTTAAATATCTTTGATAAAGATGAGTATTACTCAAAATAATAGTTTTCTTTTGAATTATTTTATTTACCTTCTGAAAAGAAAATGAAATATATATCATATGAATAGTAGTTTTCTTTTGAATACCTTACTCATTTTCTGGAAAGAAAATGAAATATGAAATATTTCTTATAATTTGTTATAAGCAGAAATAATTACATTTAACAAAAGTTATAGAATTTCTTTTGGAAATAATATCTTATCTTGTGAAGTGAAAGATAAGTCCATTGTGTTAAAATAATATCTTTATCTTTATCTGGTGGGTAAAAGAGAAGTTATTATTATGTTATATATTGGGTATTGTGATTTAATTGCATGGGCTAATGTATAAAAGATTAACTTTGTTATTATTTTAAAAAGGTATTCTTATTCCTTATGCACAATATAAGGATTAATTATGGTACCTTCTTGAGAAGGGTTACCTATTGAAAAGATTGCATCTTAGGTGTATAAAAGATTAAGTAACCTTGTTATGGTTCCCTAAGTTTTGTGCATAAGGAACTACATAAAGTAACTAAGTTATATTAACCCCTTTTTGAGAAAATAATTCAAGGGAAATAAGTTGAGCTTTTCCTTCTTAAGATAAAAATATGTTTTGGTGGACTTATTGAGATTAAGGCTTTGGTAACCTTATATTGAGATGTTTGAAATGCATGCATATTTATAAATAGGCATGTGTCTATTGTGTGAATTTATTTCATGCATTTTTGGATAAATATGCGTGTTTTCATATTCTCTCTATGCATTGTATTTAATGCATTTAGATAGGAATTTTTAATTAAAAGATGATTAACCACATGATTTTGGTGGTTATTTATTTCCTAAAAAGAATCTTTGTTGTCTTTTCTTGAAAATACTCTTACTTTAATATTTTAGAAAGATAATGTTATTAGAGAGATGGAATAGTGAAAGGGAAACTTATTGGCGGGTTTTTTGGAAAGGAATCCTTGTTGTCTTTTCTTGAGAAAATTTCTATTATGTTATTCTTTTATATTATGCCAATATTTTACATAATAAGTAAAGAGTGGTAGTATAATAAGAAGTTTTTGTAAAGAGAATCCATTTTGTAAATAGTAATTAATTAATAAATCCATGGATAGTTTCATAAAACCATGGGTAGTTTTTCTATGGTGTTGATAGAGATTAATTGTTTTATAAAACCATGGGTAGATTACCATGGTGTTTGAAAATATTAGTTATTTAATAAATCCATGGATTGTTTACCACGGTGTTGGTAAATTTAAGTTATTTATTAATGGTTAAAGGAACAAACAGTTTTATTCCTTAGATGAATAAACTAAGTGATTATTTTACATTATCGTGATTATGATGTTAAATTCCTTTTGGAGGAAGATCTTGCATATACATGCAATATATGTATTAAATTTTATTGAAAAAGAATATACACATATGTATATAGAAAGATAGCTTGTAGTATTAAAACTACATTGAATATGATTATTAATATAATCTTGAAAATGAGACATGTATTTATACTCTTCATTGTGCATTTTCACATATGTTTACATGCTCACTAGCATTGAGACTTTCTTTGGAAATACTCGTGAAAAAGGTTATGTGCTTCGTTGTGTAAGCACTCCTTTAGGGAGAGTCTTTTGGAATCGGTATGAATTCGCATGCAGGGAGGAAACCATTGTTATGTTAGCTTGCATTCCATGCACTAAAGATAATAGCTTAAGGGTTAGCTATTATTATTAAACTTATGTAAATCACATGCATAAATATCTTAACTGATGTATCAATTTATTTTAAAGAAAGGTTGGGAGATGTAGCCATTGTGTTGCAGGAATGTGCTTATGTGACGTAAGCATTAGTTATTATGATGACTTATAACCAGCACATATAAGGTATGTGTTATTAAAGAGAGAATGACAAGGTACTTTACTTGTTTGTCATGATTACACATTGATTAATACTTTATGAATCTTGACACCATTTATGTTGAAGGCATCATAGCAGGGAATGATGGTGACATGTAGGAAGGAATATTATGCTTGTCCTGGTGGCAGGTAAATGATTAATGTTTATGCAGATGAGTGCGAGTTGTAGGAAGGTCCAATGTACGATGGTCCATTGGAGGTACATCCATGCCACCAAGATCTGAAGATCTGAAGATAGGAAGACCAGAGGGTAAATGGTATCATATTTATTGTAATGGATTTAAGCTAGATATTTGCATATTTCCTTGTAATATTATATAAACGATGGTTAAGGGATGGTCTCCCTTATAAGCCATTGAGTGATGGGCTGATCACCCTCACGAGCGTTTAATAATAAAATTAAACGTTTGCTGGTTTTCACCCTATGGGGTTTCCAGGGTATATTGGTGTTCAATGATGTGATTGATTATTGTGTCAAGTTGATGATGTTGATTCCCTTTCTTGTTGTGATATTCATAATGTCGTATGTGATGACAACATGAAAAATGAAATGAGTGGAAGTTTACATCATATGGTATTATATTAATGAATTGTAAGGGAAGCTATTAATGGTTAAGGAGCTTACTATCCATATTCTAAAGTTACATTATGAACTGGTAAAAACATTATAGGTAAGGATGAGTAAGGAATATTAATAGTGAATGGGTAATTACATGTGAGTAACATGTATAAAAAATTTTAACTCCTTACTTTTCCATGTGAAGTTATTGGTGTATGTTACACATGTGATCTAAAAACATTCATGAAGTAATTACTGGTATGCACAAGGGAATAGAGAATATAAGAATAAGGTAAGAAAGCTATGGAGTAGTGAAGCTATGGTAATTTATATATATTATTGGTAGTAAATATCAATAATAATAATAAAATGGATAAGATAAGAATAAGATAAGAAAGCTATTGAGTAGTGAACTTATGGTAATTTATATATATTATTAGTAGTAAATGTCAATAATAATGATAAAAAGGAAAAAAAAGGTCTAAGAAAAATATTTTGTTGTTCCTATCATTGTGAGATTTTGTATTTTAGTTTATATATATATATATATATGAAAAGCAAAGAATTTAATAGAAATAAAATTATTGTTCGAGCTTAAAATGTTTACAAATGGCCAAAATAACTAATCAAATTTAGACCTGGTAGCAAGTAAATAGAGTAGAAATTTAAATAGCACTCAAAGTCCTCACCAAACCCTTTTCTTTAGAATAAAGGAAAATTTATTGGAATTTTATGCCTTTTAATATGTTACATTAAAGAAGAATACCATTAGGAAAGCCATAGGTTGTGAAAAGTAAAAAAACTAAACAAAAGAGTACAAAATATAGTATAATTGATTTGAGCCTTTGATTTTATTATTTTACATTTTACATTTATATATGCTTTAATTTGAATATTAATAAAAATATATAGTCCAAACATTTTTAATATTTTATTTTATTTACCCACATTTACAAAATGTTGACATACATACATTATGCCCCACATATCTCTTATATGGGGTTGTAGAGTGCCTTTTCAAAGAGTAACTTAAAAAAAAAAAAAAATGTTAAAACATATTTATTAGAATTGCTTGAATCTTGTTATGGCATAATTTGGTTTCAAATTTTTATTGATCTCAAAAGAGACTTCATGATTACAATTTACTCCACATATATCAAATTCCTCTCCTACAAGTTATTAAAGAAATACCTATTTATGCTAAAACCATTAAAGAATTATGTGTTAAGAATCCTCAGAGGAAGCCAAAATACTATCCTGCAGTCCATATTTTATGGAAACTCTTTGACCTCATCCCGCTGAAACAAATACCCATTAAATATGATGACCCTAGAAACCCTGCAGTTACTATCTAGTTTCAGAGATATAATTTCCCAAACACTTTGGTGGACTTGGGAGTGGCCACAAATATTATAACACTTGAAACTTATAGACTCATTGGAATAAATAAATTTAAAATGACTCCAAACATGTTAGAAGTAACTAACCTATCCATAGCAAAACTAGAATGGAACTTAGATGGTATCATTATTTTTGTGCATTCTTGGGAATCATGGTGGATTTTTTGGTCCTCAATCCTAAAAATAAACTAGAAGGATGGCTTTTGATACTAGGAATATCATGATTTTCCACTGAATATACATATACAGGGTGTCAAACTAGAAGTATGACCTTTGTTAAATGACCAGCTATCAAGAATATTATATGATACCCTCCTACTAAACCCAACATTTTGATTGATGATTTTATATGTTCCCCACTGGAATATGAGGAAGGTAATTTACACTCTCCTCTCACCACTGACAATGCCCTTATTTTTAGAAGACAAATCGAGGATCATGTAATTAATGGATTCATTGATGAACCTTCCATTATCAAGAACCCACCTTGTCAAATGATGAAAGGTGTGCTTGATATTGAATCCCAAGGAGATTTGCTAGAGGACTTAAACATCAAACATATACCCACGACTATAGTTCACAATGGCATTCCTATTGAAATTTAGCCTAGAAAGACCTTCAATATTAATGCCAATCTTAACAACCTCCAACGTGAAAGGATGATTCAAATTATTCAATAATATAAACAATATTTTTCGTGGGAATATTTGAAGGGCATTGATCCACAACTTTGCACACATCATATTTATATTGGGAAATATGTCTGAGGCTTTTGCTGGGCTGAAAGAAGACTAAATCCACACCTCAGAGATATAGTAAAACAAGAACTTCAAAAACTTATTGATTTTAATTTCATATATCCTATTTCTGATAGTGAGTGGGTTTTTCCACTGGTGGTAGTCCCTAAAAATAATGGAAAATGGATAATTTGTGTAAACTATAGAGAACTAAATAAGGCCACATAGAAGGATAATTTTCTACTGAGAGGCTCTGTATTTAGCACAAAAGTGAAACTGCTCGAAATTTATTAGAAACTGAATGACAGCAACCATCCTGTATCCAAGAATCCAACACAACTCCTTTCATCAGAAACTGAGTTCAGATGAAGAACTTATAGTCTGCTGACCACCGTTCAGAACAAACAACATGCAAGTAATATTATTCATATTATACCTAGTGGCACCATGACAAGTATCACAACTGGATTTAGCATTTTTGTTTGAAGGTGAATTTATTTTTAGGATTTCTCACATAAGATTGAATTTTATTTTCTTTTATGTGGGAGGATAGCCCAACCAGAGACCGCCACGTATCTCCTCTGGTGGACCCCCTCTCCAAGGTCAAGTTAAAATTTCATATGATATGGTGGTCATATTTTAAGTCATGGGTGTGTTTTATTAAGTTTCAATTAATTTTATAGTGCCATTTGATATATATTATATTAAACCCAAAGATCTGCACCTTATATTAATCCAAGGTCTAAGTTTATTAAGCATTGGTGTAGCAGTTATATTATTGGCAGATTAAACAATAGTGGGAGCATATATTATTGAATGGAATGACATATATATATATTGAATATTCCAAATTCCAATGTTATATGGAGCATATATCATATCCTGGTGGCTTTCAAACATTGGGTTATATCATGAATTAAATAGTGGAAAAATATATACGAGTTGGAGGGGAGGTCAGGGTCTAACCCATGACCTCTCTCCACATAACTGCGTGCCTATCCAATCAGCCACAAGAAGTACTGGATATATGTTGGCCACAAAATTATATTTGAATGTATATGCGGAATTCGATGGTGGAATGGAGGGGACCAACCCGCAGGCCAGCCCTCCTCCCATATGACTTTTCCACATGACCTTCCACCAAGCGCCAAAACAAAATGTGCTTAGTGTGTAATTAATTCTTCATCATCCCCATTAATCCACTGATTAATTTAATTAAAATCGAGTTCAAAACAACGTAAAATTTGGAGGTACCACCAAATTCGGTGGGAGATGCCATTTTGTCGAAGCTAACTCGAGACTTCTCGAAATTTGGAGGAGGAATCTAGGGAAAAATTAAATGATGCATATCTTGAGAAATTTTTGACCAATTTTGGCCCAAGAAGAGTCATTCCTAGCATATTGGAATGTGATGAATACATTGTAATAGGTTTCAGAGGTGGTGGAGAAGTTCTATAGGTTTTTTGTCAATTTGAATAATTTTTTCGCCTAGGGACACCATGAAGGAAGGCCATTCCTAGATCAGGTGAAGGCCAAATTGAGTGAATTAACAGTCAATTATGATATATTTTGACATTTTAAACTCATTAGAGTATGTTTCAGGAGCATTTGATGCATGTAAACAACAATTTTTTCACTATTGAGCTAATACATAAACCTGAGCCATGGAAGCTGGACCAAGGAGATGTAGCCCAAGACCAGTGAGCTCCTTCATCAAAACTCTATTTTAATGGATAAATTGTCAGGTTTACTATTCTTTATGTTGCTATTTTTCGATATTTTAAATTCATATATTATTCTCTAGAATTCACTCACAAACACTCAGTTAAATTACCTGTTTGACACACATAAGAAACAATGAAACATATGCACCTCAAGCATAAGATAAAAAAGTAAATTTTAAATCTAAGGTTGAAATAAGAACAAAAAAACTAACATTCATAATCAGATCAAGTTCTTATCAGAGCCTAGTTTAAAAATTTTGTTGAAAGGAAATTTTATTTTCTTGGTAGTTGCTTGAAGTTTTGTGCAAGTTTAATGGCAAAAAATTTGTGATGCTGACAAGGTTAAACTTGCAGAAAGGTGAAGGAAAAAATATTGGTTGCAAGTCTTTAGATTAGGACCAGAATAAGGAGAGCTACAAGACCACCATATTCACCCAAATTTCCACTCATAGCTACACTTCAAACACCTCAATTGTTTTCTCAAGGAGCTGATATTGAAGAGGTACAAGTTGTACAATAAGCTGAGTTGATTGAAGAAGTACAAGCATCAAAAGTTGAGCTTGAATCCATATAATTTATGTCGGGTGTTGGAGAGACTCAAGGAAATTAAGAAGAGGATGATGTCAAGAGAGACTTCAATGACATAAAGAGGATGGTTAAAATTATGTTTGATTCATTTACTATTGGGATGGCAGGAGAAGGTTCTAAGCCTCCACATGGAGAAGGAAATTCAGATGATAATAAGGATGAAGAGAAGAGTTCAAAGGGTAGTGGAGGAAATCCACCTCCATCTCCACCATATTCATCATCCTCATCACCTCCATCAACATCATCTTCCACTTCCAACACAAAAACCACCCACACTCACTCAAAATCCACAAAAGGAAAGACACCCTTACTCAAACTAGATGTCAAATTTGAGCTTCCAATGTATAATGGCGAGATAAATGTAGAAATATTTGAGAATTGGATACGTCAATTGAAGGTGTACTGTAGGATTCTGAACCTTCATGAATATGACATAAATATTCAATTGGCTTGTTTGAGGATGCAAGGATCTCCACTTGTATGGTGGGAAGCAAGGAATCAAGAAGAGATAAAGAAGAGATAAAAAACTGCGGTAAAATATGTGTGCCTTGGTAAAGTTTTATTATTACCATTAAAATCAAATTCTATCCCTTATCTTATATACAAAAGGCAATTATGGATTGTCAAAATTTTATACAATTGAAAGGGAAAAGTGTACAAGATTATACTCATGAATTGATGAGAAGAGCTATAATTTGGGGTATTAATTTATATTCTCAAGAAACTTTGTTAAAGTATGTTGGGGGTTTGCACAATTACAATAGGCACACTATGCTTTGTTTAATCCCACAATAATATATTAATTTTGTGCTCAAGCCACACACTTAGGCAAGAGGGAAATAAAACATAGATGAGAAAAGTGAAAGTGAGGTTAAAGGAAAGGGAAAGTTTTATGGAAGAGGAAAGAGAAATAGCTCTCAAAAAGGAGAGAAGGAAAAAATCACATGAAAAAATTGTTCAAATATTGGCCAAGAGGAAGACCATTGTTGGAAACTTCATCGAGATTTGAATCCATTAAAGAAATTGAAAGCCAAATAGAAGGGTAAAATTGTTGCTATAGTTGAACATGACTTATGGTCAAATTCAAGAGATGAGACAAAAATTTCAGCCATGGGTTTGAAAGGTAAACATATTGCAAGAACTATTCATTTCAATTTTTGAAATGTTACTCATGATGAGGATACGAGAATATAACTTTTCCATATTAGAGTTGTCTCTAAACATACCAAGATTGATACACCTTTTGATAGTGGATCAAAAGCTAACTTGATTTCCGAATACTTGGTTAAGCAGCTTGTCCTTGAAACTATTATACATCCAAGACCATATCCTTTGGGTTGGATATGCAAGAATAAAAAATTGTAGTTTACAAGGGAGTTCTTACTGAGATTCGCCATCAATTCAAACTTTATTGATGAAGTTGAACTTGATGTGGTGCCGCTTGAGATATCATGTACTTTATTGGGAAGTCCTTGTCTTTATGATAGGAAATAATTATTTCATCGCCATGAGAATAAGTATCACTTGTTTAAATATGATATTTAGTACATAGTTAGAGAGCATAATAAGAAGACAATTTTGTCTCTTATACATGCAGGAGAAATGGAGAGGATTATGAATGCAAGTCAGAATTTAAAATTATTGATGAAAAAACAAAGAGATGTTTTCAATCAAACCTTTCAAAAGGATGCTTATGCTTCTAATTAGATGTTTCGGGATTTTAATATATTTCCTTTGAAAGGAGGTGAACAAGATGTAAAACATTTGTAGAAGTCAACATCAGTGTTGAGCAGTGTTGGAAACAAGATATCAGTGCAAGAGAGTGCAAAGGTCGAAGAGAAAGCGACAAAGGATCTTGGAAAAGAAGGCATGGGTTCAAAAAATGCTATTTTTTGGTTTCCAAAGGGTACATGGAAATGGTGAAGATACTTGCTCAAGATTCAACACAAGTACAAAGCAAGATCAGCTAAGAATCTCCATGGTGATAGTGTGCAATGTGAGACAATTTTCAAGTTTACTTTGATTAAAACCAAGGTAGGAAAAAGATGGTTTCTACAAGAATATATTTCTTCTCTACAAATTCATAGAAATTAAAGCATGACGATGTCAATGACAACAAGAAAAGGTCACAAGAATTAAGGAAAATGTTCACTTTTTGTGAAAAGCTCCAATTGATGAAATTGGGAAAATTTCAGTAGATAGAGACTAGAAGGGTGGGGGAATAGTACCCTCATCCACATAATTAGTAATCCAGGAGATTTTGGAGTCCAAAAGGCTTTTAGTGGGGAGGAATGATCAAAAGCTTAGTATTTATCTCAAAAATGAAACTACTCAGAATTTATTGGAAAGTGAATGAAAATGAGTGGCTCGTCAGTAGGAATCCAACGCAATTAATTTCGTCGAAAACCAAGTTTGGATGAAGAAGTTATAGGCTGTTTACCATTGTTTAGAACAGGCAAATTTTTTAAAAAAATTGAAGGACAGTGACAGGTTGATGACATGGAAGCCCAATTAGTACACAGGGAATATTCTTCAACTTATGTCTAGTGGCATTGTGACAAGTCTCACAACTGGATTTGCTAGTTTGGTTTGAAGGTGAATTTTTTTTAGGATTTATCTCCTAAGGTTGAATTCGATTTTTTTATGTGGGAGGACAACCCAACCAAGGACTGCCATGTGTCCCCTCTAGTGGACCCCCTCTCGAGGGTCATGTTTGAATTTCATATGATATGGTGGTCGAATTTTAATTCATGTGTGAAATTTATTAAGGTTGAATTACCTTTATGGTCGCAATTGATATATATTATATTAAAACCAAAAATCCACACCTTATATTAATCCAAGGTCCAAGTTTATTAAACATTGGTGGAGCGGTTATATTATTGGCAGATTAAACAATGGTGGGAGCACATATTATTAAATGGATCGACACATATATATATATATATATATATATATATATATATATATATATATATATATATATATATATATATATATATATATATATTGCATATTCTAAATTCCAATGTTTTATGGAGCGCATATCATATTTTAGTGTCATTCAAACCTTGGGTTATGGTGCGAATTAAATAGTGGAAAAATATATATGAGCAGGAACAGAGGCCGAAGTCGAACCCATGACCTCCCTCCACATAACCATGTGCCTTAACAATAGGCCACAGGAAGTAATTGTTATATTTTGGCAATGAAATAATATATGAATGCATATGTTGACTTCTATGGCAGAATGGAGATGGCCAGCCCATTGGCCAACCCTCCTCCCATATGACCTTTCCACGTGACCTTCCACCAAGTGCCCAAACAAAACCTACTTAATGCGAAGTTAATTCGTCATTATCCCCATTAATCCATTGATTAAGTTAATTAAACTTGAGTTTAAAATGACAGAAACTTTGGAGGCGCCACCAAATTCAGAGGGAACTGCCATTTTGTTGGAGTTAACTGGATACTTCTCCAGATTTGGAGGAGGAATCTAAGGGAAAATTAAATGATCCATATCTTGAGCAATTTTTGACCAATTTTAGCTCAAGAAGAGTCATTCCTAGCATACTCGCATGCTCTAAACCCATTGGAACATATTTTAGAGGTAGTGGATCAATTCTATAGGTGTTTTTGTCACCTTGACTAATTTTGAAGCCTAGGGCCACTAGGAAGGAAGGCCATGCCTAGATCAGTTGATGGCCAAATTGAGTGAATTAACAGTTATTTCTAATAGATTTCGACATTATGGACTCATTGGAGTATGTTTTAGGAGAATTTGATGCATGTAAATAGTAAATTTTTCACTATTGAGCTAATAAAGAGGCCTAATACATGGAAGCTCGACCAAGGAGATGTGGCCAAGGAGGGGTGAAATCCTTCATCAAAACTCTGTTTTAATGGATCAATTGTGATGTTTTTCTATTCTTTATGTTTTTTTTGTTCAATATTTTAAATTCATACTTTATGCTCTTGAATTCACTCAAAAAAACTTAGTTAAATTACCTGTATGACACACATAAGCAACAAGGAAACATGTGTACCTCAAGCATAATATCAGTGAGTAAGTTTTAAATCTGAGGTTGAAATTAGCACAAAGAAAACAACATTTGATGACAGGGTAAACCCACAGTCCCAGTTTTCGGATTATTTCAATCTCAACCTATGTGTAAAATGCATCCAAATTTTCTTGCCCAATCAACTTCACAATCTGGGAAAACACAACATGCTCTTGTTTCGGGGACTGGAAAATTAAAAAAATAAATATGGGAGCCTTAATATCTCAAATCTCAGAGATTTGAGATATTAATTTCAAGGTTTATTAAATGTAGGTGATACCTCATACAACACAGCTAGATTCACTTCTCTTTTGTGGGAGCTCTACTCTCAACCAATGGTCAATGTCATATTCATAACACGTCCTTGACATGAGCCTACCATACTAGATAGACTCTCTCCATTAACTAAAATGTTATTCCCCCGCTAGCATATACCATTTTTATATGCGCACTGTAATATATCAATATATATATTACCGCCTTCCTCTATTATCGGAAGCGCTATGACAAAAACCCAACAAACGTTGGACCCCACTTACCGTTAAAGGCTCGACCTCGCCTTGGTTAATACCGTGGTTCGGATTCAATTAAGGGGAGCTCTGTCATACTTAACTCGCCACCACATACGCCCATTCACTTTATAACGAGGGACCTTATATGAGGTTCGGCTACACAGATAAAATTATGTCAGTGTAAACACACGTCATACTTTGTTAAACCCGCAGAACTTAACAACAATCAGTACATATATATGCATGGGCCCCAATGATAACGGGTTGTCCCCATCCAATGGCGGGTAGCACGTCACATTGGTTCGAATGTTCTGACGTCCCCAATCAAATATCGTGCGACTTATATGCATGAGCTTTAATTCGCGATGACAGTGGGTTTTCAAAACTACTCAGGGACACGCGTCACCCAGTTTATGGGATCACGTTAATTTATTAAATACTACTTACCACTTTCTAACTCATGAGATACTGCTAGTTAATTTATGAACCCGCTTCTACTGTTCATTTCATGTTCCACTTTCATGGTTCCGGTTCTGCTATTGCATTCAATCTCGCCTTTCCACAGTACATACAGTTGAATAGAATTTGAAGGCGAGGTGTTTCTCCCTTCTGTTGTAGCTCGATAACTAATGATCGATTCCCACCGATCTCGACCAGTGAACCAGTCTCAAATTCTCAATCTTTGCACCCAATCTAAATTCCCTCAATGCCAAGAGGTTTGTTAATCCCCCACTCAGCAACCAGGAACAACCATTACCTGCATCCTTCATGAACCCTCATCCATTCCCATTGGTCTATTCACACAAGGTTAGAGCATATTCGGGATTCGATTGTCAACAAGTTATGGGGTGTGGCTTCCATACAAAATCTAACATCGGTTAATACAAAACTTTGACCTGTGATATCTATGCACACCCTCATGGAACTTACACACACAATTCATATATTAGTTTTAACACAGGGGTTATCACGCATAGGTTTCACAGTCTCCTATTGAGCCTCAAGGCCTGTTCACACAGGATTAAGTTGAAATTATACACATTCTTATACTCTTTCTTGTGAAATTCAAGCCCACTCACACAGGAAATTAAATTGAAAATTGGACATACAAGACTCAAAAATTTCTTATTTACACAGTGAATTAACTTACAAGCCTTTTAGCTGGCCAGATCTTCGATTAATTGGCCCTTCTCCTCTACTCTGTCTCCACTATAGTCCTATGTAGCCTATGCAGGTTCTAAGCCAATATCCCTCAGGTCTCTGCCACAGAGACTTATTTAAACATTTAACATAAATTGTTTCATATTCATTCAACACTCAATAAAACTTTGCAATTCCTGCAGTCCTAATTTTAGCCTAACTATCTGACAAACAGAGACGGACTGTCTCTTCCTTTGCCCACTAATCATTCGGGCAGTTACACTTTCTCTACAATTAGCTAAAAATAATTCAAATATCCATAATCTAATAGGGAACCAAAAACATGAGGCCCCTTTATGCTTATTTATGTACAAAATGTTGTCCTAAGCATAATGCTCCTACATCAACATTCATAATCAGATCAAATTGGTATGGGATCCTGGTTGAAAACTTTGGTTGAAAGGAAAGGTTAATTTCTTTATAGTTGCTTGAAGTTTAAAGGTTACTTTCTTTATAGTTGCTTGAAGTTTTGTGCAAGTTTAATGGTTGCAAATTTGTGATGTTGACAAGGTTAAAGTCGCAGAAAGCTGTAGGTAAATAACTGGTTGCAATTCCTCAGATTAGGACCAAAGGACTGACAACTACAAGAGAACCATATTCACCCAATTTTCCACTCATATCTTTACTTGAGGCACCTAATGTTCTGTCTCAAGACGTTGAGATTGAAGAGGTACAAGTTGTACAAGAAGCCAAGTCTATTGAAGAGGTACAAGCATCATAAGTTGAGATTGGATCCATAGGCATTATGTCAGGTGTTGGAGATACTCAAGGACATTCAGAAGAGGGTTGATGTCAAGAGAGACTTCAATGACATAAAGAGGATGGTTAAAATTATGTTTGATACATTTAGTGTTGGGATGGCAAGAGAAGTTTCTAAGCCTCCAAATGGAGAAGTAACTTTAGATGATAAGAAAGATGAAGAGAAGATTTCAAAGGGTAGTGGAGGAAAGACACCTCCATCTCCACCATATTCATCATCATCATCATCTCCATCAACATCATCTTCCACTTCCACCACAAAAACCACCCACACTCACTCAAAAGCCACAAAAGGAAGGACACTCTTACAAAAACTAGATGTCAAATTTGAGATTCCAATGTATAATGGAGAGATAAATGTAGAAATATTGGACAATTGGATATGTCAATTATAGGTATACTGTAGGATTCAGAACCTTCACGAATATGACATAAAGGTTCAATTTTCTTCTTTGAGGATTTAAGGATCTGCACTTGTATGGTGGGAGGCAAGGACTCAAGAAGAGATAAAAAACTATGGTAATATCTCTATGTCTTGGTCAAGTTTTATTTCTTCCATCGAAAGGAAATTATATCCCTTAGGTTACATACAAGAGGAAATTGTGGATTGGAAACATTTTAGACAGTTGAAAGGGAAAATTTTGCAATATTATATTAAGGAATTTAGGAGAAGAGCTCTAATTTTGGGTATTAATTTATACTCTCAATAAAATTTGTTAAAGTATGTTGGGGGTTTGCATTGTTACCTTAGGAGCACTTTTCTCATGTTTAATCCCACAAACATAGATGATTTTTTTGGTCAATCCACACACTTAGAGGCAAGAGGGAAACAAAACATAGATGAGAAAAGTGAAAGTGAGGGTAAAGGGAAAGAAAAATTTTATGGAAGAGGAAAGAGAAATAGCTCTCTAAAAAGAAATAAGGAAAAACTCACATGAAAAAAATGTTCAAATACTGGCCATGATGAAGACCACTATTGGAAACTTCAACCAAATTTTAAGCGAAACAAACTGAAAGCCAAAGAGAAGGGTAAAATTGTTGCTATAGTTGAACATGACTTAGGGTCAGATTCAGGAGATGTGACAAAGATTACAGAAATGGTTTTGAAAGGTAAACATACTACAAGCACTAGTTCTTCAAAATTTTCAAATGCCACTCTTTATGAAGATACGAGAATATAAATTTTCCATATTAGAGTTGTTTCTAAACATACCAATATTTATACACTTTTTGATAGTGGATCAAAAGCTAACTTTATTTCTGAATACTTAGTTACGAAACTAGGCCTTGACACTACTAGACATCCAAGGCCAATCCTTTGGGTTGGATATGCAAGAATGAAAACTTTCATGTTACAAGGAAGTGATTACCAACATTCGCCATCGATTCAAACTTTATTAATCAATTGAACTTGATGTGGTGTCACTTGAGATATAAGGTATTTTATTGGGAAGTACTTATATGTATGGTAGGAAAGAAGTATTTCATCACCATGAGAATAAGTATCACTTGTTTAAAAGTGGTATTGAGTACATAGTTAGAGCGCATAATAAGAAGACAAGTTTATCTCCTATACATGCAGGAGAAATGAAGAAGATAGTGAATGCAAGTCAGAATTTGACATTGTTGATGATCAAACAAAGAGATGTTTTGAGTCAAACATTTCAAAAGGATGCTTATGCTTGTAATTAGATGTTTTAGGATTTTAATAGGTTTCCTTTGAAAGGAGGTGAAAACGATGTAAAACATTAGTAGTAGTCAACATCAGTGTTGAGTAGTGTAGGAAACAAGTTGTCAGTGCGAGAGAGTGCAAAGCTAAAAGAGAATGCTATTTTTTGGTTTCCAAAGGGTACATGGCAATGGTGAATATACTTGGTTGAGATTCGATGCAAGTAGAAAGTGACATCAACTGAGAATTACCATGGTGACAGTGTGCAAGGTGAGTAAATTTTTAAGTTCCCTCTGATTAATGAACAAGGTAGGAACAAAATGATTTCTACAAGAATAGCTTGTTGCTATGCAAATTCAAAAAAATTGTAGCATAACTGTGTCAGTGACAACAAGAAAAGTTCATAAGAATCAAGGAAAAAGTTGATATTTTTATGAAAATGTCCAATTGGTGAAATTGGGAAAATTTCCATGGATAGAGACTCGAAGGGTGAGGGAATAGCACCCTCATCCACAGGCTCAGTAATCCAAGAGATTTTTGGGTACAAAAGGCTTGTAGTTGGGAGGAATGATCAAAGGCTCAGTATTTAGTTCAAAAATGAAAGTGATTAGAATTTATTTAAAAATGAACTATAGTGATCAACCCATCATCACGAATCCAATGCAACTAATTTCGTCGAAAACCGAGTTCGGATGAAGAAGTTATAGCCCATTGACCATATTTTAGAAGAGATAATTTTTTAAAAGAAATTGCAGAATAGTGACAGGTTGATGACATGGCAGCCGAGTCAGAATGTAGGGAATGTTATTTATTTTATGCCCAGTGGTACTGTGACAAGTATCAGAATTGGATTCACCAGTTCAGTTTGAAGGTGAATGTTTTTTAGGATTTCTCTCCTAAGGTTGGATTCGAATTTGTTTTATGTTGGAGGATAGCCCAACTAGGGACTGGCATGTGTCCCCTATGGTCGAATTTTAAGTCATGGGTGAATTTTATTAAGGTTGAATTAATTTTATGCTAGCATTTGATATACATTATATTAAACCAAAATATTTTCACCTTACATAAATCGAAGGTTCAAGTTTATTAAACAATGGTGGAGCGGTTATATTATTGGTGGATTAAACAATGGTGGGAGAAATTATTATTTAATGGACTGACAGATATATATTTTGCATATTCTAAAGTCAAATGTTATATGGAGCACATATCATATTCTAGTGGCATTCAAATCTTCGCTTATGGCGCAAATTAAATAGTGGAAAAATATATATGAGCAGGAGTGGTGGTCAGGGTCGAACCCATGACATCCCTCCACATAATCGTGTGCCTTACTAATAGGCCGTGGGTAGTAATTGCTATACATTAGCAACGAAATTATATTTCAATTCATATGCGTACTTTGATGGTGGAATGGAGGGGTCCAGCCCTCCTCCCATATGACCTTTCCATGTGACCTTCCACTAAATGCCCAAACAAAACGTGCTCCATGTGCAATTAATTTTTCATTATCCCCATTAATCCGTTGATTAAGTTAATTAAGCTCGAGTTTAAAGAAACATAAACTTTGGAGGTGTCACCAAAATTCGGTGGGAACTACCATTTTGTCGGAGCTAACTAGAGTCTTCTCAAGATTTGGAGGAAGAAGAGAGAGAAAAATTAAATGTTCCATATCTTGCAAAATTTTCGACCAATTTTAGCTTAGGAAGAGTCATTCCTAGCAAATTGACATGCTTTGAACACATTGGAACATGTTGTAGAGGCAATGGAGTAATTCTACAGGTGGCCTAGATCAGCTGAAGGCCAAATTGAGTGAATAAACAATTATTTCTGATAGATTTCGACATTCCAAACTCATTGGGGTATGTTTTAGGAGCCTTTGATGCATGTATATAAAAGATATTGCACTATTGAGCTAGCACAGAGGCCCAAACCATGGAAGCTAGACCAAGGAGATGTTGCCCAAGTGGGGTGAAATCCTTTATCAAAACTTGGATCCATTATGATGGTTTGTTGTTCTTTATGTTGATGTTATTCAACATTTTAAATTCATACTTTGTGCTCTTGAATTCACTCACAAAAACTCAGTTAAATTGTCGGTTTGACACACATAAGCAATAATGAAACATATGTACCTCAAGTATAATATCAAGAAGTACATTTTAAATCTGAGGTTGAAATTATCATAGAAAAACTAGCATTCATAATTAGACCATTTTCCCCTTTCATTTGTGAATTAAGCCCTTGACACTGTTACCAGAAAGAAACATTTTGCTTTCATAGAATATTTCATCAGATATAATCAAATTTAGATTTCCCCTGAAGATCAAGATAAAAATATGTTCACCTTTCCATGGGAAACATTTGCATAACGATTTTTACCATTTTGGTTGTGCAATGCACCAACCACTTTTCAAAGGGAAATTCTTAGTATTTTTTTTATTTCATAAATGAAGGACTTAAACAAGCCTTGCACAATCTTCAGAAGGTTCTTGCACGATATAGAACTACCAGGTTGTGCCTTAGTCACGAAAAACGTCATATGATGATGACAGAGGACATGGTTTTGGGACATTTTATTTCTGTTACAGGCATTCAACTAAGATCAAGGTAATTCTTAAAGTCTCTACTCCTTAAACATAGACAAAGGTACGTAGTTTCCTCGGTTGTGCCCATTATTATTGTTATTTTGTATACTTTTTTTCAAAAATTGCAGCACCTTTGTATGTATTGACTGGACAAGTGGAATTTGAGTGGACTGCTAGATGTGAGACTTCTTTTGCATATCTGAAAATGTTGGTCTAAACAACTCCTATGTTGCGAGGACCAAACTAGAATATGTCATTCCATATATCCTTAGACGCATCACATATGGCGATAGGATCAATCCTCGAATAGCAAGAGGATAAAAAAGCCTTCTGCCATTTATTACATCAACAACAATCTTACACCGAATGAGTTAAATTATACTATGATAGAAAAAGAATTTTTGGTTGTTGTTTATGTCATAAATAAATTTATCCATTACATAATAGGATATCAAGTTTTTCTGTACACTGATCATCCGCTCATTCATTATTTAGCTAGCAAACCTGTTATCAATAGTAGAATAACTCATTGGTTAGTGTTATTGCAAGATTTCGACATCACTATAAAAAATATATTTTTGAATATACTAGAACATGGAATATTAAAACTAGTTTTTTTTTTATGTAAATGATTCTCACCATATAATCTATATTTTTAATATAAATTATTTATCTTATTAAAAAAGAATTAAACATTAAATATATTTATTAAACATAACATTTAATATATTTATTAAACTTTTGTTTTATTTTTATAAATTATATTTGATAATAAATATTTCAAATTATAAAATTTAATAAATATTTATTATTGAATATCATATTTTTAAGATTTAATAATAATAATAATATTATTATTATTTTAAAAATTTATTGATACGAAAATATAAATAAAATTATAATTTTAAATTTATAAAAATTTAATTTTTTATTAAAAAAATAGCGTCAAATATAAATACTAAATTATCTAATTTGCATTTATTTAAGTCTATGAAATTTATTTTGAAATAAATATTTCTATATAATATTTTAATTTGAAAATATATATAAAAAAAATGACAATTTAATGAATAAGTCATATAATTATACTTACATAAATTTTAGCACACTCACATAATAAACAATATTATATATATGAGAGAAAGTTAAATATATATACATCATAAAGAAAACATATATCATTTTAACATATATATAGACTGGGTGCAACGGGGCATTTATCCGAAGGGGAGACCGCTACCATATGACTTTCTGCCCAGGAAGGAGCCGTACACCACCTGGTCCCATAATCTTAAAATGAATACATATTAACATTACCTTCTTCAACATGGTTGAGAGAAGGTTCGTGGAATGAAAATCCTAAGCCTTCGTAGCTGGACTGAACTTCTCTAAGATATCTAACGGCCGAGATGGTGCTTTGCAGCCAGGCCATAGCGTTTACTAAGAAAATGGATTAGTGCACAAACACGAAACTCCATATATTGAATCATTTACTGCATATATATGCTTATTTGCAAAGCACATAATCTCCTAGTGTGTTTCATATCTGATTCTAACGCCACATACATTAAATGCACGATGCTTGCAGATTCTGTGTTGACTTACCCACGAAAAATCCTCTTACAGGCTTGATGACCCTTGCATGAACGTAAATTGATAGATATGTCCCTTGCATGAACGTAAATTGATAGAACATATCTATGGTTTGGTGTTATTTATTAAATGGTAATTTTCTTTGGTTAGTTTGGTAGTTCATTTCACTTTTCATTTTTTAACTCTACTTTTATTAACATGTCTAAATACATCATCTCCATCGGGGACAGGGAAAATTTTAGGGGCTAATATTCACACGTGGGCTAATTTTCCATGTTTTTTTCATGAAACATCAAGATAATTTTGCATCCTTAAAACTATCCCTGATCACGGAAAAGAATTTAACCTGTGATCAGTGCTATAACAACCCGCCTCATCACTGTTTAACCAAGACCCCACCGACATTAAATGGTAAATTTTGGAGAGAAACAACCCTTAAATATATTTCAAGGTGATTAATTAAAGTACTATCTTAAATTTTAGATTTAAGATTTTTGTGATCTAAAATATATTTTTGTTTTATGTTTTTTAGATTATTCATGTATTTTGTTGAAGTTTCCAGCCAAGTAATGTGGTTCATTTTCGTGATAAAATAAAAACGATTATCAATTTTTATGAATAAATAGTATAGATGCACCATTGTCTAGAGATAGCCATTAAAAACTAGCAGTTAATGAATTAGGTAATTAGTTAATTAACTATTCAAGGGAACAAAATTAAAATGAATTGTTACAAAATATTTATTAAATAAGTTAATTTCAATAAATAATCTTTAAATAATACCATTTTTTCCATAAATAAAATTTATTATAATAATGATAAAAAGGAAATTATCATATAATCATTTTTAAGAATCTTTAAAAAATCTAGGAAATTAGAAGTAGATATATTTGTATCAAATAAATTAATGTAAAAAATAAGGATAAAGGGGTTTAAAATAAAATCAAAATAATAATGAAAATATTATAATAATAAGGATATAGGTTTAAGAATATTAATAAAAAACAAAGAAATTGTTAGAGGATTTTAAATAAAGCAACCAATAAAATAAGAAAAATAGAAGGGAAATAAAGAAAGAAAAATCTAGCCCACTAAGATCTAAGCTAGACGTTCAGGAGTCACATAGAGAGAGTTAAAGTAGGACTTTCACTCAATTTCCAACCATCATTCGTATTGAGATTCTTAGCATGTCTATCAATTTCAATAGCGGCTCTAACCTTTCTATGGTGGAAATGATCAACCCTAGCAATTACATTGAAATACTAAATACAGACATGGTGAGAATATTTTTTCGCATGTTCCGGAAGAGATGATGTGCGGGAAAGATTGTGCTTTAGCATGTTGCCCAAGAGATGATATAATGATTCCAATATAGGGAATACCACGTGAACAAGGAACATATCCCCCTTTCTTATCTTTAAGATCCACAAGGTCCTTGAAAAATCAAAGAAAATTCCTATCTTAAAATAATAATAAATAAATAAATTTTATATCAAATTGACCACTCAATAAAAAAAAAAAAAATTTGATATCACTACCTTGATTGTAATGAACATATCCACACAATCCATCACACAAACATAACCATATTCAAAACCATTATCATATTTATCAAAACACTAAAAATTAAACGAATCAAAATTTAAGAAATTAAAACATTCATGAAAATTACAGCTAGTGAGATTATAGAAACATTTGAATTGTAATTATAATAAAAAATATGATAAAACTTAAATTTAAAATAGTCTAATAAAATTTATAACCAAATACTATCTTAACTAACTATGAGAAAAAGTAAATTAAAGCTTAAATTTAAAATATATTCTTAAAATTTATATCCAAATAATATCTTAACTAAAATAAAAATACATCTTAAATTCAAATATAATACTTCACAACGTGAAATATTTAAAAATCACACTTTCATCCGATAAAATTCAAAATCCTGGACGTGGAAATAGCATAAACATAGAATGCAGTTTATAGGCTAAAATTCAAAATCCAGCAAATCGTTTGTTCTTGGAATTAACATGATGTGCTCTGACCGTTCGCTTTTTCACTGTCCTAATGAAAACCAATTGCAATTTCTGAGAAAAAAAGCAAACGTTCCAAAAGAAATGCTACTCCACTGATCCTCTGCTCTTGAAAATCTAAACAGAACTGCACAGGAGGCCAATGAAAATTTAAAACAATCACAACAAATATGAGCTTTCCCAATTGCAATTTCTCGTGTCACAATGCAACTCCTCCAGGTAGACATGCGCATGGTCAAATCAAGAGGGTTATGAGTTTCATTAAAGGTGGTCAAATTTAAGGATCCGCAAGCTTCATTTACAAACAGAGTACGATGAATGCCGGTGCTAATTAATAAGCATTGGAACAATGAAAGGTGGCAGGGAATTTGGCCAACTCAAACCGCAATCCCAAAGAAAAGCTGTGGTAGAGATTTTGTGGTCGGTCATTTTCATTTTGGAAACGAACAAAACAGCTGGAAGCAACACCTCTTTTGCATTATATTAATTGAGCCAAGGTTTTGAAAATAAGCATAACAGTAGTGGGCATAAAGTATTACCGTTGGAAGCAACTCTCTTCCATGATATTAATTGGGCAACGTTTTGAAAATAACGATAAAGTCGACAGACTGGCAATGTTACCTACTTTGATTTGTTCCAAAGAAATTGACTTGTCAAACAAGTTATCAAAAAACTTATTTAATTAGTAAATCTTTTATGACCATTAACATTAAAATGAATTAAAAAATATACTATAGACATTAATATTATTATGCAATTACATACTTTGTGTCTACACATATGAGAAATTACTTTTATCATTAAATTTTTTCCCTATGCTTAACTAGTATTTATATTAATTTTTAGAAATATTTTAATTAGATATATAACCAATTAAATATTTGGTTTTTATTTTTATTAAATATATATTTAAATTTATTTTTAAAAGTGTAATATATATCTATCTATCTATATATATATATATATATATATATATATAATTTTAATTTTAATTTTATAATTATTTAGATTTTATAAATTCAATTTAAACATATAAGATTACACGTTACTTCAATTGGAGAGTTTTTTTGTTAAAGTTTTTTTTGTTATTGAGAAGTTATGGGTTCAATTCTCTAGACATCCTCGTGGTGAGGCTCCCTCTCAACCCCAAAGAAAGAGAGTACTACTCCATGGAATCACAACCCCTCTCAACTTGAAGGCAAGAGAGAGGTGAGGTTGTTGGTACTAAGCCATAGACTCACAACTCCTCTCAACCAGAAGGCAAGAGAGAGGTTGTCCTAACTAGGCCATAGACTCAAAACCCTTCTCAACAAGAAGGCAAGATAGATTGTTGGTACTAGGCCATTAACTCACTTAAGGGCCCAACAAAGTTACTTTGTTCCATAACACCAACCTATCATAGCAACTATTAGAAAGATACAAACAATTCCACCTAAAAAAATTGCATTAATATTTACTATCAAATACAATACAATACAGTTTTTCTAAGATATATATATATATATATATATATATATATATATATATATATATATATATAAGAATATAAATATAATATTTTCTTAATTTTAAAAAATTAAATATTTTTAATGTAAATTATAAATTTATAAAAAAATATTTAAAAATTATAATATTTATGCTATAAACTATAAAATAACAAATTATCTAAATTAAAATTCATTTAATTCTATAAAATAATCAATTTTATGATATTAGTTATTTTTACCTAATTTCATCTAATTATGATATTGATTACAAATAAATCAAGATCATTAAAAATAAAAATAAAAAAATAATAACCAATATTATCAAAATTATAATAACGAATTTTACGATTTTGGTTATTTTTCTAGTTTTCAAACAATATTTATATTTTTTTTTGGATACATGAATTAATATTACTAAATTTATTTAAAATGAAAATATTTAGATGAAATAGTTTAATTTATAAGTGAAATGATTTTTTCATAATATTTTTTCTAGTTAGTTTTTATGATTTTGATTATTTTTATCTAATTTTCATCCAATAATGACTATTTTCGAATACATGAATTAATATTATTAAATACATTTAGAATAAAAAAATTTAGATGACATAGTTTAATTTATAAATGAAATGATCCTTTTCATAATTTTTTTTTGTCAATTTTGAATATTTTTAACAAATTGAGTTTAAATTATTTAATTTGTAGAATTCAAGAGCCACATGATTTTTTTACCGCTGTAACAACTATTACTACAACATAAAAACGACATTAAAAAAAAAAATTACATTCATCTATTTAACATTAACTTAGCACCACTTTATTTACCTTGCATAATTCATATGAATGTCCGCACTGTCTAATAACATCATTTTATGCTTGTTTCATAGTAACATAACTGACAAGAAATATTTATTTACATGCGAAAACCTCCATTTGGCTATGTAATTAATTATCTGTTTATTACGGGTGTCATACCCAGAGCGTTAAATTCTTTGTACATATAATGGATTAGGCGAATCACACGTGGTGTCTTAACCTCATGTATAATCTAGTTATGGTTTAATGGCAATGTGTATATTTTAATGTGCTCATCCTGGCATTAAGGACTTCGAGCTACGGTCTACAGTTGTGCCATGATCTGGTTTAATATTATCATGACATAATTTATTTATTTTTATTTTTCATAGATTACAAAAAAAAATATTTTATGACCATATTCAATAAACATATATAATATATATTATTAAAAATATTATTACTTATAAATTTAAGAAAAAGTTGGGATGCAATAAAAAATGATAAGATAAAATTAAGCCAATATAGTATAATTTGTTTACCCTAATTTAGAATATCATAACTATTTACTGGTTCTAATTAGCAAAAAAATGAAAAATAACAGTGCTAAAATCCAAACAACATATATGAATTATATCCCAAATCTAGGTGTTGGAAAATCCCAAAAACACTATTTTATTTGACAATATGTCATCTTTGTGATATTAAATGGGTTGAAAAATAAAAATAGTTTCTCAGATAGTGCTCTACACACATTCCAATTAGATCACAATTTAAAAATACCTATCACAATATTAACTTTCCCAACCTCTTAGGTCATCAAAAATATGGTAACCTTGAAACATGTATCTTAATGATTTTTTAGCATATAAATGAGATTTTAAAGAAATATAAGTAATCCCTTACCTTTCCTAAAGTATAGACCAATTCCAGTTCCAATGAACATTAATTGTCATCATTAACATTGTCATTAGAAAACTATAGAAGGGTGTTTGCATATTATTGATGGTCGAAAATGTGCAAATGGGGCCATTAAGAATGTGCACTCATATAAACATGTGCACGTTCCTAATAACAAGCATGTGTTCATGTGCGTCCACACTTTGAAAGGCCATAGTATAACTAGTCTGCTTTTCCCCCCCTGAAAATCATGGAAATTCCAGTAAGATTTTAAGAAAATTCGATAGGGATTTTTGTAAATCCACGTTATAACTATAAAAAAATTAATATTTTGGGTGCCCTAGAGGTTTTTGATGGTGCTGGATCCATTTCCACCATCAAAATCATGATTCAAATGTTGTTACTGTAAGATTTATTAAATTTTTTGGGCCCGGATTCTGGATAATTTTGGCCATCCGAGAAATTCCTCCATCTCATTAGACAACTCCCTTTATAAGCCCCAAATGACTAAATGGGATTCGAGGTGGGCATGATGCACAAAAATTTATGCATTCATGGCACATCCTATTTTTATATCCCTATGGCTCATGTTTTTCATACTTTGGACCGTGCATTGTGTTTTAAGATCTCATGGAACTGAATTTCATCTCTTTGGTATACATCTTTTCTAAGACAACAGAGTTGATCTCCTTCAGATTTTGGGTAACCATTCCAATGCAATTTCTTTTCTTCTTTTTTTATTCTTTTGAAAATTTGGTTTGAAAAAAAAAATTATATGATACCCTGGAACAAAATAACCATATTGAATTACAAGAGACTTGGTTACCATTGAGGTTAATGAGTAAACACACCCAACATCTCGAAACCACAACTCCAAACAACCAAACTCGAACTTAGAACAAAGAAATCCCAATATCAAAATTGGTACATATTTGAGTACTTTGAGAGAAATCATACATAATATCCAAAACACGAGGTACCCATCACGATTGTCTCTAAGATGTTCATCAAATTCAATTGTATCATCCATTTCTAATGCCAACGACCAATTAAATAATATTTTCAATTAAAGGGATCGGATGTATGATAATATAAATCTAGTCTAAATAAAGTCTAAATTAGAGACTTAAACATTTCCAAACAATATTTTCTATTAATATTCGTTGACCAAAAAAAATCCAACAAATACTAGTCAACAAGAAACACATTTCTATGGACTCACACACCTACCAACCACTCTAATACCATTACAGGGATAGGATGTTCAGATCTTTTGATATACCTCCTTGTAACAATAGGGATATTCCTATATATTTCTTAAGAAAATTATTGGTAGAGTTCATGTTAGAACTCCTTGTCAACTTCATTAAAATAGGAGACTTGTAGGGAGTGGTGCATAGGTATTCCCAAGATAGAGGTGCATCAAAATACTACGTCCTTGTCCACCTAAATGAAGGCCTAATCCCTTGATCAAGAATCCTGTAGTAGCATAAAGAAAAATTAAAATCCATTTCAAAATAGACACCTTCAATCAAACCATAGTGTGGCATGGAACAATTTTGTTTGTTTGTCAAGTTTTGTGAGAACCTCTAAGCTTAACCTGTGGCTTGAAGAGATATGATTCAGGGGCATATAATTCATCAAATTCACCCGGGGATCACACCCGGCCTCGACCACACCAGCCCTTAGATGAGACAATTTTTTAGCATGTCTCCTCCCCTTAGTACAAGGCACAACGACACCCCATGAGGTTTGATCACAGGTCGTATTGCTGACGAGGCCTGTCCTCTAGTAGTTGTGCTAGTGGGACTTGACATAGTGTGGCATGGTACCTTAATTACATCATTGTGCTAAGATTAACTAGAAGTTGATGTTGTACGAGAAATTGGACCATTAGATTATATAGTAAGTTTGCCAAAAGAGGCTACATGGAGGATCATGTGAGCCTCATGGATGTACTAGCTATAGATATACTTGTTATGGGTTGATGCATTTCAATGACAATAGTGTTATGGATGAGGTTACTATCCTCACCATCTCTAAATTTTTCATTATAATATGTGGGTGTTTGTGTGATATTTATATATCTAATTATATATTATTATTAGTTTCTATACCCTGATAACACTCCCCCCACTTCTATGTATATACCATTTTAAATTTCCATCACTATTGTATTAATGTAAATTATTAGTTTCCTCAGTGTGTGAAACATTTAGGTATGGTAAATTAAAATGATCGCTCGAAGAAATTTTCATATATTTTGAATCCATATTATATATGCTTTTAGTTTGGTTATAGTTGTAGTGTTCCTTTAATGTTTCTATAGATTGGGGTAACACTAAGAGAGGATTCATTCCCCTAAAATATGGAAATATCATCCCCTTTTCGGGTGTGTCAACTTAAATTTGGTTAAAATGTTTATTTTTTAATCTTATTTTGGTTAACTAATTAAAATATTATAATTGTGTATGGAGGTTGGAAAATTTTTCCATTAGTTTTATGCCTCGCCAACATATTATTCACCACCACCAACTCTTACCCCATTATATATCCCTCTTATCATCACATTTCCATGGTTTTTGGTATCACCAGTGAAAGTCCATAATTTTTGTAAACAATGGGGGTTAGTCATTACCCACCTCCACCACCTTTACCATCCCATTCACCCACAAAGACCACATCCATAGACCATCCCATACTCCACCCTATTTTTTCTACTACTCTTTCATCCCAATGGTCACTCTACATAGCCCCCATGAAACCCCTTAACCATCATCCCATGATGGTAGTTTAGTGGATATTACAATGGATGTCACCTCTAAGAAGGTTATTTAGCTTAATATTCTACTTACTATTCAATCTCCATAATTTCTTGAGAAATCCATGATGAGATCATTCATTAAATAAATTTGGTATTTATCCTAAATGGAATTGATTTTAGGATTTTTTTTTGCATTACATTCTTTTACTTTTGTAGCTATGGGAGCATAGTATAGGAATGATGTTGGGCTCATAGAGAAAAGGAGCATCCTTGTGATTAATTCTATCATATATGATCGTTTTTCTTAGCTTGAGTTATAGAGTATCAAATGTAAGTGTGATAATTCATTATGGAAAAAATATGACAAGAATTTCCGTTCTTTATATAGTCCTTGGAAAGATGAAGCACACCCAAAGAGAAAAACAAATTGACCTCCTTCTTTTAGTAAGAAGTGAAACATTGACATTCAAGGTGTACATGATGGTCATGACGGTTCTAATGGAAAATCAATGACTAATGGGAGCCATATTGTGTATAAGGAATTATATGCCATACATTTATTTTTAGGAGTGAATCTATATTAATGCCATTTTATATAAAGGGCACGCGTTCTATGAATTGAAGTGTTTTTTTATTTGATCTTGAAGTGTTAGATTTCTAGTTTGGATTTTCATGTAAGTTAGTTTAAAGTTTCATAATTGAAATTGATTTCCTTAACAAGAAGTTGAAATGTTGACTAGAGAATCAAACTCCATTCAAGAAAAATATGAGATTATATATTATACATTCAAATTTTCATAAAAACTAACAATTGTGATTATGATTATAATATCCATGAATTATAAATGTTTACTTGGATATATTAACTTTCTTTCCACATGTTATATGGACACATGGAATTATTGATGAGTGTATTATAAGTATATGATTACAACCATTTAATACTACATTTGTAAATATTATATAATTTACATAATTATGGATTCCTCTCGAGAGTTGTGCATTTTTTCAATCACAAGACATCATCATACTTAAATAACATGAGAAGGAACCTTACCTACAGCTAAATTACATCAAGTTCTCATAATGCATAAAGTTTAATGCAAAATAAATTATGTCACTCAAAATTCTTACCAACCTAAGTTTGTAATTTTCATCAACATGTACCAATTAATTTTTGACATTGCATAATAAATCAAATTACAAAACCACACCTCGTCCAATTATAAAACCATTAAGGTGATAAAATTTAGGAAGAATTTATTCTTGTTGTCCATACAATATTGACATGAACACATTAATCACATACACAACAACACACATGGTTAGCATACATCAACCATGCCACCAAGAAGTATGAAGCTTGTTTAGGCCCCGATTATCTAGCTATCTTTGATATAACAACCTATTCTACTCTGGCATCTCCCACCATAACCAAGGTTGCCCTAATTTTACGTTTTTTTTACGTAGTTTGAACCATTTTACCATTTTGAGGCTAAAAAACGACTCCAATATTCCTCATAGAAGGATTGTGATATTATAGAGAGCTTAGAATTAATTCTATTCCAATTAGACCAATACCCTATACCTAGGCTTCATCCACATGTTAGTGACCATGGGAATAAAATGAATTGTAGACCAACCTTGTCCATGTATTTGGAACCACCAACTATCTCTTGTATGAAAACATCGTGAAGCCTCCCCACATTAATTGTAAGGTTGTGTGGTGCTTTGTTTAACCTTCAACCACTTAGATACAATTTATAATTCTCATTAGAATAACTAAAAATAAAACTACCAACGACATCATTCTTATCCACACACAAAAATTGAAGAATTGGTGACGTCCCTATCCACATTTACATTATGTTTTAGAATTTATTCCATTACCAAAACCCTCAGCATGAAAATATTAGAATTGGTCTTACTAGGATTCAATAGGCTTGGATTAATCTTCATGAAGTTTTCACTATTTGGAACCATATTTTCCATACATTCCACCTCAACTTCATCCCATCCCATCATTTTATCTGTATGTAGTTGGTGGATTCCATTTGGACATTTGAATAAGGTCCATTAAGGAAATTGTGCTTATTGAATCATATGCATGAGTTTAACGGACTTCAAGAAGAATGTAAGTAATAATAGCTTCATAGGAGTAACTTGATTAATAATTACAACTAACAACAATAATCACAAACATAATCTCAAAGGTTTCTTACCAACCTCACATGTTGATAATTTCATATTAATGAATTTGATTACAGGTACAAAATGTTGATTACTTGCATTGCCAACCAAGCATATGTACTAAGGTATCATAATCACATAATGAAAAAGCAATGTTTTGATATACAATTGAGAGTCTCCTTCCACTTCAAGTGGAAATACTGAAGTAAAAAAGCAAGCCATCAATATTATCCATCCATTCGCTAACCTGTTTCATTAGAGGAAATTTCATTCTAAAAGTGGCCTCCTAATGTAAAATAATAAAATAATATTTCAAATAAAAAAATACAAGTTTGAATTTTGGAGGGAAAAGAACAAAACCACTTTTTTTAATTGTATGTTTGGCTTATATCCTTATCTCTATACCCAAATTTCAAGTGTATACATTCATTGGATGCAGAATGAAATTCCAAATCCAACGAGTACCCATTATGCATACTTTTGAGAAGACCCATAATGATAAAAATTGAAGATACATTGAAAAAGTGTGCTCACCACACATTTCTAATTTATCTTCTTTTTTTTACCAATGTGGGTCTTATCAAAAGCATGCATAATGGGTACTCATTGGATGTAGAGTTTAATTCTGCATCCAACGAGTGTCTACAGATGAAATTTGGGTAAACCTATAAGGAGAAAAGCTAAAAATACAAGTAAAAAAAATAGTTTTTATTTTTTTCCCTCCCAAATATTTACATGTACCTCTTTTTACATTTAAAAAATTTTGATGCGTTTACATATTATGACAAGGAAATTACATGAAAATTTCATGGGCACTTTTAGGATGAAATTTCCTCTAATGCATGTATTTTAAAAAATTCCTTTGGTGTATCTAACCACTCACTGAAATAATACAACATAGAGTAAATATTTTCTCTCATGTAGCTCTAATTATTACTAGTAATTATTGCAACTCCAATAATTAGTCATTTTTAAAATCTCCTCTCTAATTGTTGAAAATCTAACTTAGCATGGGATCCAATAAATTCTAGCCATGACCTTGAGCATGTAATCCTCCATGTACTCAACAATGTTGGGGGATAACCAAATTTTCCCCCTCAAGAAAGAAAAAAACTCATAGAAAACCATATTCTCTTATATGTTATTTTATTTTTTTCTAATTTTTCATTGTTTTCATGAATGCATAGGTTAAAATCTTATTGGAGGATTTTTTGAAGTTATGGAAATGTAGATGTTCTCAATAGAAGAGAAGTCAATGGAAATGTAGATGTTAAATTACCTATTTGACACACATAAGAAACAATGGAACATATGTACCTCAAGCATAAGATCAAAAAGTAAATTTTAAATCTGAGTTTGAAATAAGCACAAAAAAACTAACATTCATAATCAGATCAAGTTGGTATGAGAGCCTAGTTGAAAACTTCTGGTGAAAGGCAAGCTTATTTTCTTGGTAGTTGCTTGAAGTTTTGTGCAAGTTTAATGGTTACAAATTTCCAATGCTGACAAGGTTAAAGTTGTAGAAAGGTGAAGGAAAAACTACTGGTTGTAATTCCTGAGATTAGGACCAGAAGAAGGAGAGCTACAAGAGCACCATATTCACCAAAATTTCTGCTCATAACTGCACTTGAAACACCTCAAGTTTTTTCTCAGGGAACTGATATTGAAGAGATACAAGTTATACAATATGTTGCATTGACTGAAGAGGTATAAGCATCAGAAATTGAGCTTGAATACATAGCCATTATGTCGGGTGTTGGAGAGACTCAAGGACGTTAATAAGAGGATGATGTCAAGAGATACTTCAATGACATAAATAGGTTGGTTAAAATTATTTTTGATGCATTTACTGTTGGGATGGCAGGAGAAGGTTCTAAGCCTCCACATGGAGAAGGAAATTCAGATGATAAGAAGGATGAAGAGAAGATTCCAATGGTAGTGGAGTAAATATGCCACCATCTCCACCATCTTCATCATCCTCATCATCTCCATAAACATAATCTTCCACTTCCAACACAAAACCACCCACACTCACTCAAAAGCCACAAAAGGAAAGACACCCTTACTCAAACTAGATGTCAAATTTGAGCTTCCAATGTATAATGGCGAGATAAATGCAGAAATATTTGAAAATTGGATACGTCAATTGAAGGTGTATTGTAGGATTCTGAGCCTTCATTAATATGACATAAAGATTCAATTGGATTCTTTGAGGATGTAAAGATATCCACTTGTATGGTGGGAAGAAAGGAATCAAGAGGAAATAAAAAACTGCGGTAAAATAGTTGTGTCTTAGTAAAGTTTTATTGTTTCCATTAAAAGGAAATTATATCCCTTAGCTTACATACAAAAGGAAATTATGGATTGGAAAAAGTTTAGACAGTTGAAAGGGAAAAGTGTACAAGATTATACTCATGAATTTATGGAAAGAGCTATAATTTTGGGTATTAATTTATATTCTCAAGAAACTTTGTTAAAGTATGTTGGGGGTTTGCACAGTTACCATAGGCACACTATGCTCATGTTTAATACCACAAACATGGATTAATTCTCTGCTCAAGCCACACAGTTAGAGGCAAGAGGGAAACAAAACATAGATGAGAAAAGTGAAAGTGAGGGTAAAGGAAATGGAAAGTTTTATGGAAGAGGAAAGAGAAATAGCTCTTTAGAAAGAGAGAAGGAAAAACTCACATGAAAAATTTTTTCAAATATTGACCATGATGAAGGCCATTGTTGGAAACTTCTTCGAGAGTTGAAGCCATTAAAAAAATTGAAAGCCAAAGAGAAGGGTACAATTATTTCTATAGTTGAACATAACTTAGGGTCAAATTCAGGAGATGAGACAAAGATTTCAGCCATGGGTTTGAAAGGTAAACATATTGCAAGCACTAGTTATTCAAATTGTTCAAATGTTACTCATGATTAGGATACGAGAATAGAACTTTTCCATATTAGAGTTGTCTCTAAACATACCAAGATTGATATACTTTTTGATAGTGGATCAAAAGCTAACTTGATTTCCGAATACTTGGTTAAGCAACTTGGCCTTGAAACTATTAGACATCCAAGTCCATATCCTTTGGGTTGGATATGGAAGAATGAAAACTTGTAGGTTACAACGGAGTTCTTACTAAGATTCGTCATCAATTCAAAATTCATTGATGAAGTTGAACTTGATGTGGTGTCGCTTAAGATATTAGGTATTGTATTGGGAAGTCCTTATTTGTATGATAGGAAAGACAAATTTCATCATGATGAGAATAAGTATCACTTGTTTAAAGATGATATTGATTACATAGTTAGAGAGCATAATAAGAAGACAATTTTGTCTCTTATACATGCAAGATAAATGAAGAGGATTGTGAATTCAAGTTAGAATTTAACATTTTTTATGAAAAAACAAAGAGATGTTTTGAATCAAACCTTTCAAAAGGATGCTTATGCTTGTAATGAGATGTTTCAGGATTTTAATAAATTTCCTTTGAAAGGAGGTGAACAAGATGTAAAACATTTGTAGCAATCAACATTAGTGTTATGCAGTGTTGGAAACAAGATATCAGTGCAAGAGAGCACAAAGGCCAAAGAGAAAGTGACAAAGCATCTTGGAAAAGAAGGCATGGGTTCCACAAATTCTACTTTTTCATTTCCAGAGGGTACATGGAAATGGAAAATATACTTGGTCAAGAGTCGACACAAGTAAAAAGCAAGATCAGCGAAGAATCTCCATGGTGACACTGTGCAATGTGAAACAATGTTTAAGTTTCCTTTGATTAATATCCAAGGTAGGAACAATATGGTTTCTACAAGAATATATTTCTTCTCTGCAAATTCATAAAAATTGAAGCATGACGGTGTGAATGACAACAAGAAAAGGTCACAAGAATCAAGGAAAATGTTGAATTTTTGTGAAAAGATCCAATTGATGAAATTCAGAAAATTTCAGTGAATAGAGACTAGAAGGGTCGGGGAATAGTACCCTCATCCACATGATTAGTAATCCAAGAGATTTTTGGGTCCAAAAGCCTTCTAGTTGGGAGGAATGATCAAAAGCTTAGTATTTAGTTGAAAAATGAAACTGCTTAGAATTGATTGGAAACTGAATGAAAGCGAGTGGTCCGTCACCAAGAATCCAACACAATTCATTTTGTCGAAAACCAAGTTCGGATGAAGAACTTATAGCCCATTCACCATTGTTTAGAACAGGTAAAGTTTTAAAAAAATTGAAGAACAGTTACAGGTTGATGACATGGAAGCCCAGTTAGCACACAAGGAATATACTTTAGCTTATTTCTAGTGGCATTGTGACAAGTATCACAACTGGATTCGCTAGTTTGGTTTGCAGGTGAATTTTTTTTAGGATTTATCTCCTAAGGTTGAATTCGATTTTTTTATGTGGGAGGACAACCAAACTAGGGACCGCCACATGTCCCCTTTGGTGGACCCCCTCTCCAAGGTCATGTTTGAATTTCATATGATATGGTGGTCAAACTTTAATTCATGGGTGCATTTTATTAAGGTTGAATTACCTTTATGGTCGCATTTGATATATATTATATTAAACCCAAAAATCGACACCTTATATTAATCCAAGGTCCAAATTTATTAAACATTGGTGGATCAATAAACAATGGTGGGAGCATGTATTATTAAATGGACTAACATATGTATATATATATATATATAGATGTTGCATATTCTAAATTCCAATGTTTCATGGAGCGCATATCATATTCTGGTGTCATTCAAACCTTGGGTTATGGGGCGAATTAAATAGTGGAAAAACATATATGAGCAGGAGTGGAGGTCGAAGTCGAACCCATGACCTCCCTCCACATAACCGTGTACCTTAACAATAGGCCACAAGAAGTAATTGTTCTATTTTGGCAATGAAATTATATATGAATGCATATGTGGACTTCTACGGTGGAATGGAGGGGGCCAGCCCGCGAACCAACCCTCCTCCCATATGACCTTTCCACATGACCTTCCACTATGTCCCCAAACAAAACCCACTTAATGCGCAATTAATTCGTCACTATCCCCATTAATCAGTTGATTAAGTTAATAAAACTAGAGTTTAAAACGACAAAAAATTTGGAGGCACCACCAAATTCGGCGGGAGCTGCCATTTTGTCAGAGCTAACTGGATACTTCTCCAGATTTGGAGGAGGAATCTAGGGAAAAATTAAATGATCCATATCTTGAGAAATTTTTGACCAATTTTAGCTCAAGAAGAGTCATTCCTAGCATATTTGCATTCTCTGAACACATTGGAATAATTTTTAGAGGTAGTAGATCAATTCTACAGGTGTTTTTGTTACCTTGATTAATTTTAAAGCCTACAGCCACTAGGAAGGAAGGCCATGCCTAGATCAGTTGATGGCCAAATTGAGTGAATTAACGGTCATTTTTAATGGATTTCGACATTATGAACTCATTGGGGTATATTTTAGGAGAATTTGATGCATGTAAATAGTAAATTTTTCACTATTGAGCTAATAAAGAGGCCCAATCCATGGAAGCTCGACCAAGGAGATGTAGCCAAGGAGGGTTGAAATCCTTCATTAACACTTTTTTTTAATGGATCAATTGTGATGTTTTTTTATTCTTTATGTTTTTTCTGTTCAGTATTTTAAATTCATACTTTATGCTCTTGAATTCACTCACAAAAACTCAGTTAAATTACCTATTTCACACACATAAGCAACAAGGAAACATATGTACGTCAAGCATAAGATCAGTGAGTAAGTTTTAAATCTGATGTTGAAATTAGCACAAAAAAACAAAATTCATAATCAGATCAAATTGGTATGTGATCCTGGTTGAAAACTTTGGTCAAAAGGAAAGGTTATTTTATTGATAGTTGCTTGAAGTTTTGTGCAAGTTTAATGGTTGCAAATTTCTGATGTTGACAAGGTTAAAATCACAGAAAGGTGAAGGTAAATTGTTGGTTGCAAGTCCTGTGATTAATACCATATGACCGACAACTACAAGAGCACCATCTTCACCAAAAGTTCCACTCATATCTGCACTTGAGGCACCTCAGGTTTTTTCTCAAGAAGCTGATATTGAAGAGGTACAAGTTGTAGAAGAAGTTGAGTTGATTGAAGAGGTAAAAGCATCAGAAGTTGAGATTGAATCCATATGTATTATGTTAGGTGTTGGATATACTCAATGACATTTAGAAGAGGGTGATTTCAAGAGAGACTTTAATGACATAAAGAGGATAGTTAAAATTATGTTTGATACATTTAGTGTTGGGATGGCAAGAGAAGGTTCTAAGCCTGCACATGGAGAAGTAACTTTAGATGATAAGAAGGATGAAGAGTAGAGTTCAATGGGTAGTGGAGGAAATCCTCCACCATCTTCATCATCATCATCATCTCCATCAACATCATCTTCCACTTCCACCACAAAAGCCACCCACACTCACTCAAAAGCCACAAAAGGAAGGTCACCCTTACTCAAACTAGATATCAAATTTGAGATTCCAATGTATAATGGAGAGATAAATGTAGAAATATTGGACAATTGGATATTTCAATTGCATGTATATTATAGGATTCAGAACATTCATGAAGATGACATAAAGATTCAATTTTCTTCTTTGAGGATGTAAGGATTTGCACTTGTATGGTGGGAAGCAAGGACTCAAGAAGAGATAAAAAAACTATGGTAATATCTCTATGTATTGGTCAAGTTTTATTGCTACCATTAAAAGGAAATTCTATCCCTTAGGTTACATGTAAAAGGAAATTATGGATTGGAAAAATTTTAGACAGTTGAAAGGGAAAAGTTTGCAATATTATACTAATGAATTTAGGAGAAGAGCTCTAATTTTGGGTATTAATTTATACTCTCAAGAAACTTTGTTAAATTATGTTGGGGGTTTGCATTATTAACTTAGGAAAACTTTTCTCATGTTTAGTCCCACAAACATAGATGATGTTTTTTGTCAAGCCACACACTTAGAGGCAAGAGGGAAATAAAACATAGATGAGAAAAGTGAAAGTGAGGGTAAACAAAAGAGAAATTTTTATGGAAGCAGAAAGAGAAATAGCTTTCTAAAAAGAAATAAGTAAAAACGGACATGATAAAAATGTTCAAAGTCTAGCCATGATGAATACCATTATTTGCAACATCATCCAGAGTTGAAGCCAAACAAATTGAAAGCCAAAGAGAAGGGTAAAACTGTTGCTATAGTTGAACATGACTTAAGGTCATATTCATGAGATGTGACAAAGATTATAGAAATGGGTTTGAAAGGTAAACATACTGCAGGCACTAATTATTTTTCAAATGCTACTCTTTATGAAGATATGAGAATATAAATGTTACACATTAGAGTTGTCTCTAAACATACCAATATTGATACACTTTTTGATAGTGGATTAAAAGCTAACTTGATTTCTGAATACTTAGTTAAGAAACTAGGCCTTGACACTATTAGACATCCAAGGGCATATCCTTTGGTTGGATATGCAAGAATTCAAACTTTAATGTTACAGGGAAGTTTTTACTAACATTCGCCATCAATTCAAATTTTATCTTTGAAGTTGAACTTGATGTGGTGCCGTTTGAGATATCAGGTATTTTATGGGGAAGTACTTATCCGTATGATAGGAAAGAAGTATTTCATCACCATGAGAATAAGTATCACTTGTTTAAATATGGTATTGAGTGCATATTTAGAGCACATAAGAAGAAGACACGTTTGTCTCTTATACATGCAGGAGAAATGAAGAGGATAGTGAATGCAAGTCAGAATTTGACATTATTGATGATAAAAAAAAGAGATGTTTTGAATGAAACCTTTCAAAAGGATGCTTATGCTTGTAATTATATTTTTTATGATTTTAACAGGTTTCCTATGAAAGGAGGTGAAAAAGATGTAAAACATTTGCAACAGTCAACATCAGTGTTGAGTAGTGTTGGAAACAAGATGTCAATGCGAGAGAGTGCAAAGGTAAAAGAGAATGTTGGTTTTTGGTTTCCAAAGGGTACATGGTAATGGAAAAGATACTTGGTCAAGATTCGACACAAGTAGAAAGTGACATCAACTGAGAATCTCCATGGTGAAAGTGTGCAAGGTGGGACAATTTCTAAGTTTCCTATGATTAATGACCAAGGTAGGAACAAAATGGTTTCTATAAGAATAGTTTGCTGCTATGAAAATTCAGAAAATTTGTAGCATAACTGTGTCAATGACAACAAGAAAAGTTTGTGAGAATCAAGGAAAAAGTTGACATTTTTGTGAAAATATTAAATTGATGACAATGGTAAAATTTCTATGGATAAAGACTTGAAGCATGAGGGAATAACACCTTCATCCACATCCTCAGTAATCCAAGAGATTTTTGAGTCCAAATGGCTTTTAGTTGGGAGGAATGATCAAAGGCTCAGTATTTAGGCCAAAAATGAAAGTGATTTGAATTGATTTGAAACTGAACGATAGCGATTGACCCATCATAAGGAATCTAATGCAACTCATTTCGTCAAAAACTGAGTTCAGATGAAGAAGTTATAGCCCGTTGACCATCGCTTAGAAGAGGCAAATTTATAAAATAAATTGTAGAATAGTGACAGGTTGATGACATGGTAGCCCAGTCAGAATGTAGGGAACATTATTTATTTTATGCCCAGTGGCACTATGACAAGTGTCACAACTGGATTCGACAGTCCAGTTTGAAGGTGAATTTTTTTTTTAGGATTTCCCTCTTAATGTTGAATTCGCATTTGTTTTATGTCAGAGGACATCCCAACGAGGGACTGGCATGTGTCCCCTATGGTGGACCCCCTCTCGAAGGTCAGGCTCGAATTTCATATGATATAGTGGTTGAATTTTAAGTCATGGGTGCATTTTAATTAAGGTTGAATAAATTTTATGTTAGCATTTGATATAGATTATATTAAACCCAAATATTTTCACCTTATATAAATCCAAGGTTCGAGTTTGATAAACATTGGTGGAGAAGTTATATTATTGGTGGATTAAATAATAGTAGGAGAAATTATTATTAAATGGACTGACAGATATATATTTTTCATATTCTAAAGTCAAATGTTATATGGAGCACATATCATATTCTGATGGCATTCAAACCTTGGGTTATGGTGTGAATTAAATAGTGGAGAAATATTTATATGTAGGAGTGGAGGTTAGGGTTGAACCCATGACGTCCCTCCACATAATTGCATGCCTTACCAATAGGCCACGGGCAGTACTTGTTATACGTTAGCAACGACATTATATTTGAATTCATATGTGGACTTCGATGGCAGAATGGAGGGTGCTAGTCGTCCTCCCATATGACCTTTCCATGTGACCTTCAACCAAGTGCCCAAACAAAATGTGCTTTTTTTACAATTAATTTGTCATTATCCCCATTAATTCGTTGATTAAGTTAATTAGGCTCGAGTTTAAAATGACGAAAACTTCGGAGGTACCACCAAAATTCGGTGGTAACTACCATTTTTTCGGAGCTAACTGGAGTCTTCTCGAGATTTGGCAGAAGAGTATATGGAAAAATTACATGATCTGTATCTTGCAAAATTTTCGACCAATTTTGGCTTAGGAAGAGTCATTCTTAGCAGAATGACATGATTTGAACACATTGGAACAGGTTGTAGAGGCAATGGAGCAATTCTATAGGTGGCCTAGATCAGTTGAAGGCCAAATTGAGTGAATAAACAATTATTTCTTATAGATTTCGACATTCTAAACTCATTGGAGTATTTTTTAGGAGCATTTGATGCATGTATATAAAAAAATTTGCACTATTGAGCTAACAAAGAGGCCCAAGCCATGGACTTTGGACCAAGGAGATGTTTCCCAGGTGGGGTGAAATGCTTCATCAATACCTTTTTTTAATGGATCCATTCTGATGGTTTTTTGTTCTTTATGTTGATGTTATTCAACATTTTAAATTCATAGTTTGTGCTCTTGAATTCACTTACAAAAACTCAGTTAAATTGTCTGTTTGACACACATAAGCAAAAATGAAACATATGTACCTCAAGCATAAGATCAACAAGTAAATTTTAAATCTGAGGTTGAAATTATAATAGAAAAAATAGCATTCATAATTAGACCATTTTCCCCTTTCATTTGTGGATTAAGCCCTTGACACTCTCACCAGAAATAAATACTTTTCTTTCCTAGACAGGTTCATAAGATATAATCAAATTAAGATTTCCCCTGAAGATCAAGATAAAAATATGTTCACCTTTCCATGGGAAACATTTGCATAACGATTTTTACCATTCTGGTTGTGCAATGCACCAACCATTCTTGAAAGGGAAATTCTTAGTATTTTTTTTTATTTAATAAATGAAGGACTTAAACTGTATACAGATGACTTTACCCCTTATGGTAATTATTTTGACCAAGCCTTGCACAATCTTCAGAAGGTTCTTGCACGATGTAGAACTACCACGTTGTGCCTTAGTCACAAAAAATGCCATATGATGATGATAGAGGACATGGTTTTAGGACATTTTATTTCTGTTACAAGCATTCAAGTACACCCAACTAAGATCAAGGTAATTCTTAAAGTCTCTACTCAAACACAGACAAAGGCACGTAGCTTCCTCGGTTATGCTAGTTATTATTGTTGTTTTGTAGAATTTTTTTCCAAAAATTGCAGCACCTATGTATGTATTGACTGGGCATGTGGAATTTGAGTGGACTTCTAGATGTGAGACTTCTTTTGCATATCTAAAAATGTTGGTCTCAACAACTCCTATGTTGCGAGGACCAAATTGGAATATTTCATTCCATATATCCTTAGACACGTTAGATATGGCGATAGGATCAATCCTTGGACAACAAGAGGATAAAAAAGAGTTATGCCATTTATTTCATCATCAACAATCTTATGCCGAATGAGTTAAATTATACTATGACATAAAAATAATTTTTGGCCGTTGTTTATGTCATAAATAAATTTATCCATTACATAATAGGATATCATGTTTTTCTGTACACTGATAATCCTCTGATTCGTTATTTAGCTAGCAAACCTATTATCAATGGTAGAATAACTCGTTGGTTAGTGCTATTGCAAGGTTTGGACATCACTAGAAAAAATCTATTCTTGAATATATTAGAACATGGATGATTAAAGCTAGTTTTGATTTTTTTGATGTAAATGATTCTCACCATATAATCTATATTTTTAATATAAATTATTTGTATTATTAAACAAAATTAAACATGAAATATATTTATAAAACATAACATTTAATATATTTATTAAACTTCAAATTATAGCATGTTTTATTTTTATAAATTATGTTTAATAATAAATATTTCAAATTATAACATTTAACAAATATTTATTATTGAATATCATATTTTTTAAGATTTAATAATAATAATAATAATAATTTAAAAATTTATTGGTATGAAAATATAAATAAAATTATAATTTTAAATTTATAAAAATTTATTTTTTTATAAAAAAAATTAGCATCAAATATAAATATTAAATTATCAAATTAACATTTATTTAAATTTATGAAATTTATTTGAAATAAATATTTCCATATAATATTTTAATTTGAAAATATTAAAAAAAAAATTATAATATAATTCATTAATGAATAAGTCATATAATTATACTTACATAAGTTTTAGCACACTCACATAGTAAACAAGATTATGTATATGAGAAAGTTAAATAGATATACATCCTAGAGAAAATATATATCATTTTAATATATATATATATATATATATATATATATATATATGGACTAGCTGCAATGAGCCATTTATCCGAAGGGGAGACCCTTACGATATGACTTCTTGCCCAGGAAGGAGCCGTACACCACGTTGTCCCATAATCTTAAAATGAATACATATTAACATTACCTACTTCAATATGGTCGAGAGAAGGTTCGTGGAATGAAAATCCCAAGCCTTCGGAGCTGGACTGAACTTCTCTAAGATATCTAATGGCCGGGATGGTGCTCTGCAGCCAAGCCATATTGTTTACTAAGAAAATGGATTAGTGCACGAACACGCTACTTCATATATTGAATCATTTAGTGAATATATCTGCTTATTTGCAGAGCACATAATCTCCCAATGTGTTTCATATCTGATTCTAATGCCACATACATTAAATGCACGATGCCTGCAGATTCTGTGTTGACTAACCAAAGCAAAATCCTGTTACAGGATTGATGACCCTTGCATGAATGTAAATTGATAGAACATATCTATGGTTTGGTGTTATTTATTAAATGGTAAATTTTTGAGAGAAACAACGCTTAAATATATTCCAAGGTGATTAATTAAAATACTATCTTAAATTTAAGATTTAAGATTTTTGTGATCTAAAATATAGTTTAGTTTTATGTTTTTCAGATTAATTATATATTTTGTTGAAATTTGTTTTGTTGAAATTTGGAACCAAGTAATGTGGTTCATTTTTATGATAAAATAAAATAGTTGATTAATTTTTTATGAATAAATAATAAAGATGCATCATTGTCTAGATATAGCTATTGAAATTTGTTTTGTTGAAATTTGGAACCAAGTAATGTGGTTCATTTTTCTGATAAAATAAAATAGTTGATTAATTTTTTATGAATAAATAATAAAGATGCATCATTGTCTAGATATAGCTATTAAAAACTAGCAGTTAATGAATTAAGTAATTAGTTAATTAATTATTTAAGGGAATAAAATTAAGATGAATTATTAGAAAATATTTATTAGATAATTTAATTTCAATAAATAATATTTAAATAATACCTATTTTTTTCCATAAATAAAAAGTTATTATAATAATGATAAAAAGGAAATTATGATATAATCATTTTTAAGAATCTTTAAAAGTTTTGGAAAGTTAGAAATATATATATATTTGTATCAAATAAATTAATATAAAAACTAAAGGTAATGGCGTTTAAAATAAAATCAAAATTAGCAGCTCTAACCATCCTATTAACCCTAGCAATTACCTTGAAATACTCAATAGAGACATGGTGACAATATTTTTTGGCATGTTCTGCAAGAGATGATATGTGACAAAGATTCCAATATAGGGAATACCACATGAACAAAAAACCAAGGATACTCCTTTTTTATCTTTAAGATCGACAAGGTCCTTGAAAAACGAGAGAAAATTTCTATCTTAAAATAATAAATAAATAAATTTTATATCAAATTGACCACTCCATAAAACAAAATAATTTGATACCACTACCTTGATTGTAATAAACATATTAAGACAATCCATCACACAACCATGACCATATTCAAAACCATTATCATATTTATCAAAACACTTGAAATTAAACCAATCAAAATTTAAGAAACTAAAACATTCATAAACATTTCATAAAAATTACAACTAGTGAAATTATAGAGAAATTTGTATTGTAATTATAATAAAAATATAATAAAACTTGAAATTAAAAAAGTCTATTAAAATTTATAACAAAATACCACCTTAACTAACTATGAGAAAAATTAAATTAAAGCTTAAATTTAAAATACACTCTTAAAATTTATATCCAAACACTATGTTAACTAAAATAAAAATGCAACTTAAATTAAAATATAATACTTCACAAGGTGAAATATTTAAAGTTCACACTTTCATCAGATAGAATTCAAAATCCTGGACATGGTATTAGCATAAACATAGAATGCAGTTTATAGGCTAAAATTCAAAATCCATGAAATCGTTGGTTCTTGGAATTAACATGATGTGCTCTGACCGTTCGCTTTTTCACTGTCGCAATGAAAACCACTTGCAATTTCTGAGAAGAAAATCAAACCAAAAGAAATGCTAGTCCACTAATCCTCTACTCTTGAAAATCTAAATAGAACTACGCAGGAGGCCCCATCACGATTGTGTCTAACATGTTCATCAAATTCAATTGTATCATCCATTTCTAATGCCAATGACAAATTAAATAATATTTTCAATTAAAGGGATAGGATGTATAATAATATAAATCTAATCTAAATAAAGTCTAAATTAGAGATTTAAACATTTCCAAATAATATTTTCTATTAATATTCGTTAACCGAAAAAATATGCAACAAATACTAGTCAACAAGATACACATTTCTATGGACTCACAACCTTACCAACCACTCTAATACCATTAGATGGATAGGCAGTTCAGATCTTTTGATATACCCCCTTGTAACAATAAGGATATTCCTATATATTTCTTGAGAACATTATTGGTAGAGTTCATGTTAGGACTCCTTGTCAACATCATTAACATAGGAGACTTGTAGGGAGTGGTGCATAGGTATTCCCAAGATAGAGGTGCATCAAAATACTACGTCCTTGTCCACCTAAATGAAGGCCTAATCCCTTGATCAAGAATCCTGTAGTAGCATAAAGAAAAATTAAAATCCATTTAAAAATAGACACCTTCAATCAAACCATAGTGTGGAATGGAACCATTTTGTTTGTTCGTTTGTCAAGTTGTGTGAAAACCTCTAGGCTTAACTTGTGGCTTGAAGACATGTGAGTCAAGGGCATATAAGTCGTCAAAGACACCTGGGGATCACACCCGGCCTTGGCCACACTAGCCCTTAGATGACACAATTTTTTAGCATGTCTCCTCCCCTTAGTACAGGGCACAACGACACCCCATGAGATTTGATTGTAGATTGCCTTGCTGACGAGGCCCATCCTCCACAAGTTGTGCTAGTGGGACTTGACATGGTGTGGCATGGTACCTTAATTACATCATTGTGCTAAGATTAACTAGAAGTTGATTTTGTACGAGGCATTGGACCGTTAGATTCTATAGTAAGGTTACCAAAAGAGGCTACAATGAGGATCATGTGAGCCTCATAGATGTACTAGCTATAGGTATACTTGTTATGGGTTGGTGTATCTCAATGACAATAGTGTTATGGATGAGGTTACTATCCTCACCATCTCTAAATTTTTCATTATGATATGTGGGTGTTTGTGTGATATTTATATGTCTAATTATATATTATTTGTAGTTTCTATACCATGATAACACTCCCGCCACTTCTATGTATATACAATTTTCAATTTCTATCACCATTGTATTAATGTAAATTATTATTTTGCTTAGTGTGCGAAACATTTAGGTATTGTAAATTAAAATGATCCCTCCTTGAAGAAATTTTCAGATATTTTGAATCCATATTATATATACTTTTAGTTTGGTTATAATTGTAGTTTTCCTTTAATGTTTCTATAGATTGTGATAACACTAAGAGAGAATTCATTCCCCTATAAGATGGAAATATCATCCCCTTTTTCGGGTGTGTCAACTTAAATTTAGTTAAAATGTTTATTTTTTAATCTTATTTTGGTTAACTTATTAAAATATTATAAATGTATATGGAGATTGGAAATTTTTTCCATTAGTTTTATGCCTCACCAACATATTGTTACCCACCATCCACTCTTACCCCATCATATATCCCTCTTATCATCAGATTTCTATGGCTTTTAGTATCACTAGTGAAATTCCATCATTTTTGTAAACAACGGGGGTTAGTCATTACCCACCCCCACCACCTTTACCATCCCATTCACCCACAAAGACCACATCCATAGACCATCCTATATTACACCCTATGTTTTCTACCACTCTTCCATCCTAATGGTCACTCTACATAGCCCCCATTGTAATGTCTCTCATTCAAATTTTTATTTTTTTTAATGTTTATTTATCTTAACTAAGTTAATTTCATTCTTCTTCGATTTATAGTAACAGAAGTAATTAACTAAGTTAATGTCATTCTTCTTCACTTTATAGTAACATGAGTAATATGAATTTATAACCTTAGTAAAATTCTTTTATAATGGCTAGAACGTGTCCATGCCCTTATAACCTTAAGGTATATTCCTTACCTAAAATATCCTTAAAATTTCCTAACTTAACTTCTCTCTACCCGCTATTTAACCTTGGAAATTATTCGAATGTTTATGGAACATATTTATATATATACAATACACATACATAAATGTATTACGAGTATAACTTTCCGAGTACCCTAATCTTCATCCCCCTCTTAAAAAATAACACTTACTTTTAACGAGGGTTTAGGTTAAATATCTCCATTCGTAATCACTATTAGTTACTCTAATACATGTTAGAGATTTCTTTATCTCCGAGGCTATCATTGAGGTTACCATGATATTCTTTGAAATTTGAATTCTATGTCATCATAGAGTTTTAAACGTATTAATTTGGACCCTAAACCTTTTGCGAATTATTGGATTTATCTACCTTTAGGGTTGTATTTTCGTCGCCACATGTCGAGAAAGATTAACGAATGCATATTCTAGACAATTCGTATCTTCATTGTACAAGGGAGTTAATGTAAGAATTGAAAATTTATGATAGGCTTATGACCATTACTGCAGCTCGCTCATAAAATCTTAATTCACAAGCCCATCAAAATCGATGCCTATCAACACGTATTCTCCAACGTTCAGCTCATTTATGAGGCTGAAATTTTTTCATTAATTTCATCTTGTATGAGATCAAAGGTCTCGGATTCCTCAATCATTACTCATCGATCCACACAGAAAACGTCTAGATTGTGACACTTGTATGTTCATGATGAAATAGGGTTTTATACCATGACGGGTTTTTAATTGTGAAATTTCTAAAGTAGTCCTATTCTTTTTGTTCGCTGAAGATTCTGATTCGGATTCGGTCTTTCCTTCAAAATTTACGAACAAGGTAAAGGAGCATATCACGGTTCGATTCCCTTCTTAGGCAACTAGTGAGATTTGATTACTTGACTTTTTTGGTATTCATACTGATTTAGAACTCGAATTGCTAAGCGTTTTAGCTTTGGTGCTTCCAAATTTTGAAGTCTTTCTGTATAGTCATTAAGTCTCTGACCATTTTTATTTTTCTTCGGACTTGATCCAAAACCCCCAGCATCTTCTTTCAGTTCATTGTGACCAACAATAATAGTCGTCTTTGCCTTATGGGATTTACAGATAGTTGTTTAGGAATTTATTTCTACGGTTCGTAATATACAAATTTCGATGGTGCTACTACTCCTGTGTAACTGTATAACATTTCGTCGCCATTATACTATCTCTATGGCATATTCGAATTCAAGTTTTAAATCGTTACCAATGAAATTGCTGACTATTTCGAATAATGGAAAACTCCAAGTAAGGATTTCCCATCAATTTCGACATAATACTTGTTTTGGTTATTCTCTAGTGTTTATAAAAAAAATCCCAATGATAAATTGCCAAAATCGATTCTCCACTGTTTAACACACTATCCCAAAAATTTATTTGTTGATAATGGATTTTCCTCTCTCATGAATGTTCTATTGTTTTCGAGGTGGCGTAGTCATTAATTTTACCCATAGCCATTTCTTTCACATTCCTTCTCCCTTCAAGACAAAGGTTGAACCGGTAAGTGATTCCTCTTGGCTATCTTCCATGCTGAATGACAAGAGCTTTTACTTTCATTTGAGTTGATCATTACTCAGATTTGTTTCATTGATATGGCCTTTTTATTTTCCCAACGCTTGAATCTTAACATTTCCAAATTTTGTTTGAAGGATTTCAGTATGAACGAAGGTATACCATTCTAGTATGGCCCAGGTGAGGTGCGGGGCCAACACCCTCATATCTTCCCAAATTTTAATTCTTGGTTGCAACTTTTTTTTTCTTTCTTCTAATACGCAACTACTGTGGTTTGTAGGTAACGTTCAGCAATGACTCCTAGTTTTCCTTGTTCAATAATGCCTTTCTCTTTGGCATTTTATACAGATTTTAATTCTTCTTTCTATTTAACTCAGGTTGGTCATCTCCTCTTCGAGGATTTTCAACATTTCAAATTTCTGACATGAAATCTAATGTCCTCGTTTCTAGGTAGATCGATTCTTAAGGTTTTTTTTAATTAGAAATTTAACAGATTCATCTTGTATGATTAAACAGTGATTTATTTGGCCTACAGTCAACACACTGATGTAATTATAAGTGGACTGTGTGTATTTTATTCATCTCATACTTCTATGTTCGGTTTTCGAATTTTTTAAATCCTATTTTTCTAAGTTTAAGTGGATTTATATGAGAAGTCAAGGACGAATATTCTTACGCATATTGATATCATCATTAGCTTTATAATAGCTTATAATTATTGTTACTGTTATACTACTAGGTTTTCCTTTTTCCAAAACGAAAGCTTAGACATACCCTAATGCTGTTAATTTAAGTTCATAGGTATATTATATAAATATATATCGGTTTTCAAACTTTTCTCTTGTATGAATGTATATTCAAATGTTAAATTTTGCCAAAATGATATACGTCGATCTGACTCATTTTTCAATGTACAAATTTTTTTATTCTAATCGGATTTCTAGATTAGTTTAACACTGGATACAGTCTCTCTATAAATCGTGAAATTTCTATCAGTTACAGTTTGAAATTATATTTTAATTGCATTCATTTTCATAATTCATACTTATTCAGGTTTTTGTGCTCTCGATACAGAATTCCAATGCAGTTTCTGGGTATTTCATTATTTCTAGTGTTATAACTTAGCATAGTAATATTTTCTAACTCATACTTGTCACTAATGTCTGGGAGAATACTATGTTACACATTATCTCTTTTTTTTCTATTGATATCCATATCCATTAAAAATCTAATATAGATTCGGATATAATTCATACTAGAATTGAAGCATGCTAAAATTAACATTTAAATACTTTATAGAAATTTCTTACCATTTCTTTCATTCTAAGATGCACGATGATAGTATACTAGGATTGTAATATTTCTATTTAATATTTTGTTCCTTGGGTTCAGAAATCTAAGCTTTGATATACATGTAACTACCTGATGCGTACAGATGCATATAACATTTTCCTATAATGAATTTCTTACATTGCTCCTAATGTATACTAGTAAGGAAACTCCTTGAAACTGTAGCAGGTATTTTATCTTGAAAACTATAGTTTTTCTAATTAATTATAACAGTAAGAAAATGCTCAAAAGATCTATATCTACCAGTAATTTCTTCTAATTTATTTAATTTTTGTATTGCATATTCATTTATATTTATGATAAATCTATATGTTTAAAGTAATAGTTTTATATTTTATTTCCTAATACTCATATTTAATCCTAACTTATGTTTAGACATTTTTATAGATGGCTCCCGTCAGGTAACTCCTATTCAACAAGGCAGATTATTGAAGTATTTATATACAAGTAATTCTGCTAAATGCATGGGAAATAATTCACTCACCATATCAATTTATAACTCATTAATTTTCTCAAAACTCTATCTATTCATTAAAATTCTAGTATTACTATAAAAACATAGTAGTATGGTGTGCATACAAAATTATTTGACTAGTCCTCCCAACCATAGATTTTTATCTCCTTAACTCACCCCCGAGCTGAGATCTTTGCTTCCATGGATAGACAACCATTTGTCTGTCCTGGAGCATTCCTTCCCAAGCTTGCTTCTAATTTTTGCGTCTAGAAATTCCACGATTCTTTCTTCTTGTCTTTGCCTAGGCTTTCCTCATTGGTAATTTAAAGCTATCATTTCTACTTTTCCATCTTTTCTTCCTCTTCCTAATTACTTTCCTCTTCATTGGGGAAATAAAATTTTTCTCTCCCAATCTAATTTAGTAAGATTCCTTGCAAGGTTTTCTGAAAGGTTTTGGGAAAGTCTAATATTATCCATATCCTCATGGATCAAGGTTTAGGATCTCCAATCTCAATCTAGTCATAGTGCACACATAACTATTTCATTTATTTTTATTAATAATTATTTAAATATATGCACACATTGCTTCTCCATTGGGGTCCACTTCCCTTTTAGATTTGTTCAAATGTCAAATTAAAAAGCATAGCAACTTGGGGTTTTACACATTCCCCCTCTAAAAACAGACACTGTCCTCGGTGTTGACAAAATAAATTGAAGCAGTTCACTCTGAAAACAGTGACGGATATTTTTCCATCATTTCAGTTTCTCTCTCCTAAGTAGCTTCTTCAACAGTAAAGTGCATCCATTGCACTTTTACTTGGCTACTGTTCGATTCCGTAGTTCAATTTCTTCTCGCTCCAAGATTTGAAGCGTCTCTAGAAGGAATTCCCCTTTTGGTTCAACCTGAATCAAATTCCAGTCAATAACATGAGCAGAATCATGTACATACTATTTTAACAAAGATACATGAAACACATAATGAATCTTAATATGAATGGGTAAGCCCAGTTTATAAGCCACTGGTCCCACCCTTTCCAGCACTTCAAATGGTCCACAATATCTAGGAGCTAATTTTGCACAACTACCAGTGTGTAACGTGCTCTTCTTGGGCTTAACCCACATATATACATGATCACCCACACTGAACTCTCGGTGAACTCTCTTATTTTCTGCATAATTTTTTGGTTGATCCTGAGCTGTCTTGATGTTTTTCTAAATTTGTTTTACAATTTTTACCATTTCTTGCGAAGTGTCTGGCCCAAGCACTAATTTATCCTCAGGTTGGCTCCAGCTTAAAGGAGTGTGGCATTTTCTTCCATACAATGCTTCAAATGGGCTCAATTTTATGGAAGTTTGATAGCTATTGTTATAGGTAAATTATGCTAAATGTATATAATCTTCCCCTTTAGTTGGCCTATCCATCACATACATCCTTAGCATATCTTCCAGAATTTGATTTGTTCTCTTGGTTTGACCATATGTTTGAGGGTGATAGGTAGTACTAAAATTCAATTTAGTACCCATGCCTCCAAACAGACTCTTCCAAAAGGCAATAGTGAACTTGACGTCTCTGTCTGAAATAATCATTTTAGGAACCCTATGTAGCCTTACAATGTCTTTCATGAACACATTTGCAACTTGGGCTGTTCCATAGGTAGATTGAACAAGTATAAAATGTGCAGCCTTCATCAATGTATCTACCACTACAATCATGGAGTCATGCTGATACTTGGTTCTTGGTAAACGAGTTACAAAGTCGATATAAATAGTTTCCCATTTCCATTCTGCAATTGGTAAAGGATTTAACAGTCCAGCTCGATGCTGATGTTCAAATTTTACTAGTTGACATTCCATGAACATTTCTAGCTAGCTTGCTACATCCTTTTTCATTCCTGGCCAAAATAATTTATTTTTCAAAGTTATGAGTAGTTTTTGATATCCAGGATGTCCAGAATAAGGTTTTTTATGATATTCATCTAGAATTTCCCTGTTCAAAGAGTCTACATTGGGCATGTACAATCTCCCTCTATAGAAAATCAGTCCTTTTTTATTTTGTGTGTATGCTTTCCTTTCCTTTTTCAACAATTGAGTTTGTAGTTTTTCAGAGCTTGGATCTTGGTCTACTACCTTTTGAACTAATTCCTCTAAACCAAAGTTGGCACTACTCCCAATGTTTCTTATGTTTTGACAAACATTTCTGTTTAGGGCATCAACAATTTTGTTTTATTTTATTTTGATATGTTTTATTTCTATGTCAAATTCACTCAGAAAAGGAAACCATCTAGCTTTTCTAGCATTCAAATTTGTTCGAGTGAAGAAATACTTTAGGCTGATGTGATCTGTCATCGGGATAAATTTCTTTCCTAGAAGGTAGTGTTGCCACATCTTTAGAGCATGGATCACAACAACTAACTCAAGAACATACACACCGTAATTATGTTCATATTTCTTAAATTTTCTAGATTCTTAAGCAATACCAGAATTTTATTGCAATAGTACTCCCCCTAATCCCTCTCCACATGCATCTGTACATACTACTAACTCCTGGTTCGGATCTGCAATCTTTAGAATAGGTGTTCTGATAAGTTTCAATTTTAATTGTTCAAAGCTATTCTGGCATTTTTCTGTCCATTCAAATTTTGTACCTTTCCTTTGTAATGAGGTTATGTGATAGGCTAAAGTGGAAAATATTTCTACAAACCTTCTATAGTACCCCACAATCCCCATAAATGATCTTATCAATGATACATCAGTAGGCATAGACCATTCTCTAATGGATTTTAACTGCACTGGTACCTACTTTTTGAGGTAGCAAGAAAAACACCTGATTTTGAAAAGTGGTGATTGAAAATCATAAAAAAAATTAATTTGGAGCATGTTTTTCGCACTTTAAGTTTTATTTTTTTATTTTTTTATTTTTTTTGTGATTTTTTTATGTCGGTTTTGGATAGTGGTGGTGTATCATCACCAACGTTTTTTTCTAGGATTTATTTTGACACTATAGATTTTCTAATGTCTTCTTCTTCTTGAGATGTTTATTTTTACGTGCATTTATGTACTTGTGTTTTAAAAATAAAAAAATAATTTAAAAAAAAAATAAAAAATTGTAATGATATCTTCACTTTTTCACATAGATAAAAAATTGAAAAAGGGTCAATATTCTAAAGTTTATATTTTCTACATGTTTATGTATTGTTAATTAATTTTTCAATGCAATTCAAATAATTGTTGCTAAAAAACCAATATTTTGAACCATATGACAAAAAAATACAAATTTTCAATATAAATAGAATGCTAAAAATACACTTTTAGAGACTTTTTGTTCAAAAAAACATGTTAAATAAGCTAATTTTTTGGGAGAATCTTAACAAAAAAAATTAATAAAATAACATTTTTATTGAATTTTATGTCAAAACATAAAGTAATCACATGTTTTTTGTGAAAAAAAAGGTTTTTCTCATAAAATATCAAAGTATAAACATTACAAGTAAAACTGATTAATAGATCTAAAAAATGAGCTTTGTTTGCAAGCATAACTTAAACATCATCAACAATATCAACTAATACATGTTCAACATCATTGATGGCTTCTTCCGCAACATTTTCTTCTTCATTTTTGTCATTTTCATCTTATAATGGATCTTTCATGTCTGCAAATCTTCCAAAGTGTCCCTTTCCAATTATTCCATATAATGGTGGTTGAGGTTCCTTTGCTTTTTTTTCCACACGTGATTCATTAAAATCCTCTTTCCTCAAACCAACTTCTTGCTTTGCATCTGGAAGGAATTCAAGAGCATTAATTCTTTGTTGAATAAATTTGCATTGCACTGGGTCTTTCTCAATGGCAATTCAATTTCTTTCTTTTAGTAGGCAACAAGGTAGTGTTGTACCTAATCATCAAGCAAAAAAGAAATAAGTAAGAAAATTAGTATGAAGACATAAAAAGTAAAAAATAAAATATTTAAATTTAAATTTGTATAATAAAACTTACCTGAACCTAATAATAAATCCAAAACCCATTCTCCTTCATTTGAGCATAGATCTATAAGATAGTTAATCAATGCTTGTGGTTTTTGATAAATGTTAACTATATCTCCTTTTGCATCTTTATCCTCATATGTTAGTTTTCTTACAACCACATCATGAACCAATACTTGACTATGACTCTTCCCATCTACTCGATTCATAAGAATACACTTATAGATATCCTCTTTTGTCCAACAGTCAACATGGATGAACTCAAAATAATTTATAATAGGCTGATCTTTGGAAGAAACAATATTTGACTTATTCTGGTAACATAACATAGTAAAATTTCAATTAAATTTTACATGAATAAATTTTTTTAGGAGTAATCAAACATACAATTATGATGTAAGTTGCATCCTTGATTTTGCTTTACCCTTGAAGCTTATTAATAACATTGGAAACTGTGTATGAATGAAATGTTACAAATCACCAAAGTGGTGATGTTGTCACTTCTTGAAAACCCATAACCACTTTAATAAAAGCTTGATCAGTATATGGTTCTCTATCATAATCAATGTCTGGGAAGTTGAAACCATGAGGAATATCTGTAATAACTACGGCATATTCCTGTTTAGGTATTAGTGATGAAATGTCTTAACAGTCACCTTGTATTATTTGATATTGGACATTGTCGAGTAGGATCAAATTCAACATTCATAATACACTTCTTTCTCATGTTTTCCAACTTAATTTTTTCAATAAATCTTTTGAAAGTATCTGGTACTCCATTTCCATCCTTCTTCGACATCTTTAATGACATATATATATATATATATATATATATATATATATATATATATATCTATATATGTATGTATAAGTAATAAAATAAAAATAGTTTAAATATGAATAAAATGAATGTATAAATCAACACACCTTATTGAATGAATTATAAGAATGTTTAAGTGTTGTTGTAGAACTTGCTTCTGGGTAGTGGTGCACAAAATCATCCCAAATGTCTTCATTCAACATTTTAACCATGTGTTCTTGTATTTTCATAAAAAAAATTCTGACTGAATAAATCAATTTAAAATCATTGATATAGTGACATGTATAAAAAATTCTACCAACATTAGTATGTTTTATTTAAAATAAAATTATAATGAAAGAATAATAAGAAATAATTCAAGAAACTTACTTTCGAAATTCTGCACACATTTCTTCCATCGATAATTCACCTGACTTCACATGGTCTAGTACTGATTTGACTAGTTTCTCATCCTTCTCACCTTGCATTTTTATCCAAGGCGTGATAGTCATATCCTTTGGAAGCTTCTTTATTCTAGGACTTGTCTTACTATTGGTACATATTATGGGTTTACTCTTTTTAACCTTCTGATTTTTTATGGAAATATTCTTTCATCGCTCAAAAATCTCATCAATCAAATCTCATATCTCCCCAGTTCTAAATGCCAACTAAAAAATGCTATCCATGCTTTTGAATAAATTTGTATTCATCTTTCCTTCTTTTTCTTTGATTTTTTCATCAATTTGTTAACCTATTTCCATTAAACATCCTTTCTGAAATGTTAGACTAACTTGTGTCTTATCCCCACCACATTTTTCTATGAATTCATTATGAATAAATCTAACCCTTTGTACGAAAGTCATTTTCATTATGTACTCATTATTTGAATTATGATCCCATGCCAATAATTTTGATTATATTTCTGTTAAGCCAGCGTAAAATGATGCATTTCATTATTTGAAAAAGGTAGTTATTTCGATATTCCTCAATCAATTGTCTTTTAGCCTCTACCGAATGGTGCCCTCCAATTACATAATATTTATAATCAAAACATTTTGTTTTTTCAAATGCTTGTTTGTTGGGAACTTGACATGGATCGACAAGAACCACATAATCCATCACATGCGCATATGGATTGAACCTGAACAATGTTTTCAGATTATGCACATGTAGCTGATGGGCCTTTCTAATTTGATATTGAGATTGTCCTTCATCTGGCCTATAAAATTGGCTAAAATTAAGCTCAAATGTTTGGCCACCAAGAATTAATTTATTCTTCCTCAACTCATATCGAATAGAATTTTTTTTTTTTTTAATAATGCCATCCTCTAACTCAGCACCTAGTGTTATGATTTCTCTGCTTCCATCAGAGCTTTCAGCTTGTTCTTCACTGTTTCTCATGACCTTTACAGGTTCTACAATATTTTATTTCCTAGTCTTATTGGTTAACATATCAGTTCTTTTATAAACAAGCTCTTCATCATCAGGTAAAAACAAAGACATCTTTGGAGATTTTTCTTTTTGGTGTCTGATTTGTTTTCTCCTTTTTCACAACAGTTCTAATATCCTCCTCACTATTTCTATCATAATTTTCAGTTTCATGTTCGACATCTTCAAAAGAAACATGTTTAAGTTTACTAGATTGACCCATCTTAGTGACTCTTGGTTGATCCCCTCTTTGTACTATTGCAATGTCACGAGCTATTGATCTTTGCTTCAATCTCCTTTCCTCTTTTTTTTCTATGGAAAGTGTTGATCACATGCATAACATTTGGCTCCAAATAATAAAGACCTTCAAACATGTTTGAAAGGCTTAGAAGAAAATCCTATGAAACAAAATAAAAGATGTCAATGATCAATAATTTATAAAAAATTGAATCATCCTTACAGTAATGCATAGTGGAAATAAAAATAAGGATACTTACAATGTTATTTGCAATGTTGCTTGAGATTTCTTCTGAAAACTTTGTAGATATTTCATCTGTGTCATAATTGAGCTTTGATAGACGATATATAACCTTCTCATGTTTATTAGCCTTCCTTGCAAGAACATATATAGTGTTTGTATTCGGGACCATACATATGTCTCGTACTCTGCACATCACATCACATGTAATGTCTCTCTCTCTCTCTTAGCCAAACAACAATTTTTTTTTTTTTTATAATAATTGTGATCCATTTTTCTATAGCCCTTAACCTGGTTCTTAACCAATTGGGTTATTACCTTTGCAACGAGTATCTTAACTGGTCTTTAGCCTATGGTTTAATTTTAGATTCGGAGTTGTGAACTCCCATTGTCCAACTTTTAATAACATGTCTCTATGCTTATGAACTTTGCGACCCTTCCTACGATATTATCCTAAGTTCAACATATCGATTTCTATTCCATATGCAATATAAATTTATGAGTTCCTTTGGAACCCTTGCGTATCTCACCATACATAACCTCACCATGTAAAAATCGCATTATAGTTGATGTTTTTTATATACGTGGATGTATCATATAACATGTTTCGAGGCGTTAATATGTCTGGCACTGGGTTATTTATGCGTCAATTCCATTGATTCTTCCGTATAAAAATCCCACGCTTATTTATGGTTGATCAGTACCTCTGTACACAAGATGATCCTCGAGCTAATTTTCCACATTATTTAACTCCCCGTCGTATTTCCTTGAGGTGGATTTGGGTACCATTGCGTCGTACCACATTTAACGGGCTAGATTTCTTTCATGAATTGTTATAGGCTTCATTAAATTTTTGCATATTCTAAGCAGCTATTATTAGCACGCCGTCCTCCCCTACGCAAATCTCGCCACCTGTAGGGTGATGATGCGCTAGGGTTTCGACCTAGCCGATGTTATTTTATGCGAAAATTTTCTGTATTCGCCTTCATTTGGTTGTGTTGGGTTCTCTTTCCGCCACTGTTCTTATTTTGTTGGTTCGAGCTCTCGAGGGTTCCACGACTTACCTCCTGCAATCTTCGTTCATTTTGGTCACCTCTTGCGTCCTCTTGATGAAGATTTCTTTTAGTTACTTACCAGGTAACACCCTTTTCCCATACGTCTTGTATTTTGTAGTTTCGCTGCTAGTTTCAATGTATATATATATATATATATATATATAATGTCTTCGTCTCATAACTTCCTTCGGGTATCGAATTCAAGAGATGTATCTACCCGAAGCGGGGTGCCAGGACTTAGCTTGACTTGTGAAGAGCGTTGGTTCAGAGTTTCAACTTTAGCCCTGGTGTTGATTATTCGTTCTTTGGTAAATAACTCCGATTTCAACTCGGCCATCTCTCTGTGCTCTTTATACCCTCTAGGTTTTTCGATTTGAGTTTTGGTGGAATAATTTTTCTTCTATTACGCCTATTTTCCTTCAGGATTCTCAATGAGAAAAATTTGCATTGAACTCCTCAGGTATTGTGAACACTTTGACTCATTCGTCTCAGTTTACACTTAGTTGGCTAGGTGGGAATAACTCCCTCTGTGTCATTTTATTCACGCTCTGGTTTGTCTTGTGTTTTTTAGGTACTATCTTATCGCATAACCTCATTCGATGTTATTCTCATCGCTTATGATTCGTCGAGTGACTTTGGTATTGGCTTGATTTCTCAGGTTGCTACCCTCTCATTCGGAGAATGTGTCATCTAAGAGTTTAAGTCTCCCATATGGGTTGACGCTAGATTTCTTTGGGTACTGCTGTGGTATTATTATTTTTTTGGGTTGGATGACTCCAGAATTCGACTATACGCCAACTCTGTGCATGTATTACAAACAATTACATTGGGACTGTTGAACTGTTATAATGATTTTAATTATACCCATTTTTACCTCTTACAGTGTTTATAAATATTCTCTCTTGACTTGCAGAGCCCAGTATAGTCATGTGTAAAATCTCCTCCTCTAGATGCTTAATTGCTAGCTACCGGGTATATGTTTTCCATTCTCTATATACAGGGTTATATAATGAACAATAGAAGTCTGGTGGCTTCTGGTTTGGTATAATCGTCAGCTTTGATTCATATTAGTTCCTACTAAATGTTTTCGGATTTTGGTACATGCATTCATATGTTTGATAGCCAGAGTTTTTTTTTCTTAGAATTATTCTGCGTCTAATTTAATTTCATTAGGATTTTCTGATATAATTCTAAACATATTTTAGAGACTTCTTTTGACATGCCACAGTTGGAAATATACTTATGTTTGTACTTTTTATGATCATACTAAATAATATTTCTCTTGAATAGTACTTCCCTTCTGTATTTATCTATGGCTAATAAGCCCTTTCAGAATACAAATGCATATTTTCCTATTGCAATGGAAAGAATTTGTCCCTCACAGGTCCATCGGCCAGTCTATGTTCTCATAATTTTCAGTGTATAATAACGACATCTTATAAACTATTTTGACATTAGATAGATCGATGATATCTACTGCCTCATAAAGAATTTTATTCCTGAATCATTGAGGTTTGCCATGGTTATGTGACACAGTTGAGTTTGTTTGTTTTTTTTCCTATCAATTAATTGTTCCATAATTGTAGCCTGGTTTCGGATATGTTTCAACTGGTTCCTTGTCTCCTAATAGGAGTAGCAAGGTTCGGTCATAGTCATTATCTTATTTTATTGTGTCTCTTTATGCTTTTACTATTGCAACTAGATGTTCCTCTTATACTCATGCTTCAATAATTTCTACCAATTCTTGATATAAAATTTAATTAACTACTAACCAACTCAGTTGATGTAATAGTTCTTATCACTTAAATTTCTTTCACTTATTAGTCTCAGCTTCATAGAAGAGATTATTTCACTATACTGAATATTTGTTGGCAGCCTCAGGCTTGTTATTGTGGGTGCTTGGGTTTTACCATTATAGCTTTGACTGTGCGAACTCCTAAACAGATTACTCTCATGGTTATTTCCTGATCTTTACTTCATTTTGTTATAGAAATAGATTGATACATGCAGGAATTAATTTCTGTTGTATTTCTATTTATGTATAGATGGTGTTTTGCTCTAGAACATCATGGGTTTTCATCCAGTTACTATACAACTTAGATTTTCATTCATATATTTCTATTTTAAACATTTGTACAGAAAAACTCATATTGATTTCTCCTATGCATACACATCAAATCATTCTATTAATTGAGAAGCAGATTAAAGTTAAATTTCTAATTTGACTATGGAGGAATATGTATCATCAGATTTAAACCAACCCTGGTTTAGAGATTCTGCTGGATTCTCCTCTACAGATTTCTATTTTTGAAACTATACAGAATTAAGAAGGTGAATTCCTTCAATTTAATTATGTTGAATGTAGAAACTAACAAAGCTAACATTCAAATCAGACAATTCTGCATAACCAATTTATACAACATTAAGAAATAAACCCCATGCAAATTAGAGATGTACCACTGTTGAAATTGACCAATCTCCCAACCTTAGAGTTCTTCTGTCTCCCAGAACTCACCCCCGAGCTGAGATCATCCCCTAGAATAGACCAACCTCTAATCTGTTCAGGACTAGCTTATTTAAGCTTTTTCTCCCCAAAGCCTGTTTCTAATTCTGCGTCCAGAATATCAGGATGCTTTTCTTCCTGTTTGCCTAGGCTTCCCATTTTAGGGACTGTTAAAGCTGCTTTTTGCTTTTCCCAGCTTTTTACCTCTTCGCAACTACTCTCCACATCATTGGGGAAACTAGATTTTCCTCAAAACCTAATTTGGAAATAATTTCTTTCAAGGATTTTTGAAAGATTTTTGGGGAAATATTTGCCTCTATCCATCCTCATGGATTTAGCAAGTGATCTCACAATTCTCATTTGGTTAATCTGCACAGCATTATTTTATTTAATTTTCATAGTGAAATATATAATTACATCCACAACATATACTTATCCATTTGGGGTCCACTCCCCTTAGGATTAAAGTTCAAATGTCTAGCTTTGAAAGAAAAACATAAACTAGGGGTGTTACATATTACCCCTATGAAAGAAAACACCATCCTCGGTGTTGATATCTAACTATTAGAGTTCATTTCTTTTCAAACAAAAATGGATATTTTCCCATCATTTCAGTGTCTCTTTCCCAGGTAGCTTCTTCAGCAGTAAAGTGCTTCCATATCACCTTTACTCTTGCTACCATCTGATTCCTCAATTCAATTTATTCCGGCTCCAATATTTGAAGTGGTTCTGGAAGGAACTCCCCTTCTGGTTCCACCTGTATCACATTCCAATAAATAATGTGAGAAGCATCATGTATGTATCTTTTTAATAATGAAACATGAAACACATCATGAACTCTAATATGGGGCGGTAAGGAGAGCTTGTAAGCCACTGGTCCCACCCTTTCTAACACTTCAAAAGGACCACAGTATCTAGGAGCTAGTTTCGCACAACTTCTAGCATAAAGTGTGCTCTTTTTGGGTTTGATATGCAAATACACATGTTCCCCCACTTTAAATTCTTGATGTACCCTCTTCTTATCAGCATAGTTCTTCTGGCGATCTTCTGTTGTCTTGATGTTTTTTTGTATTTGTTTAACAATTCTTTCCATCTCTTGTAAGGCATCTGGTCCCAACCTTAGCTTATCCTCAGGTTGGCTCCAACTCAAAGGTGTATGACATTTTCTTCCATAGACTGCCTCAAACGGGCTCATTTTAATGGAGGATTGATAGCTGTTATTATAGGAAAATTCAGCTAAATGCAAGTAGTCTTCCCACTTTCATGGTCTATCCATCACATACATTCTCAGCATATCCTCCAAAATCTGATTAGTTCTCTCTGTCTAACCGTCGGTCTGATGGTGATAGGCAGTACTGAAATTCAACTTAGTGCCCATGCCCCCAAACAGACAGTTCCAAATGTCTGCGGTGAACTTAGCATCTCTGTCCGAAACAATCACCTTTGGGACCCCATGGAGCCTTACTACTTCCTTCAGGAACACATCCGCTACTTGGGTTGTCCCGAAAGTAGATTTTACCGGTACGAAGTGTGTAGCTTTTGTTAAAGTGTCTACTACTACCATCACCGAATCGTGTTGGTATTTGGTTTGGGGTAACCCTATTATAAAATCTATAGAAACTATATCCCATTTCCATTCTGCAATCGGTAAAGGATTTAGAAGACCAGCAGGATGTTGATGTTCAACTTTAAGTAGTTGACACTCCATGCATCTAGCTAAATATTCTGCTACATCTCTTTTCATTCCTGGCCAAAAAAACTTCTTTTTCAAAGCTGTTAACATTTTCTGATATCCAGGATGCCATGCATATGGCTGTTTTTGATATTCATCTAGAATTTCTCTTTTCAAAGACTCTACATTGGGAATATACAATCTATTTTTGTAACAGATCAGCCCTTTTTTATTTTGAGTGTAGTCATCTAACTCTTTCTTTAGTAGTTTCACCTATAGTGTTTCATAATTTGGATCCTGGTTTGCTACTTGTTTCACTAATTCTTCTAACTCCAACTTTACACTACTTCCAATGTTGTTTATGTGCTGGCAAGCATTTCTGCTCAGGGCATCAACAATTTTATTTTCTTTCCCTCTGATATGTTTTATGTCCATATCAAATTCACTCAGAAAAGACAGCCATCTGGCTTGTCGAGCATTCAAATCAGTTTGGGAAAAGAAATATTTAAGACTAATATGATCTGTCATCAATGTAAATTTCTTTCCAAGAAGATAATGTCCCCACATCTTCAAGGCATGAATAACAACAACCAACTCCAAATCATATGTACTATAGTTCTGTTCATGTGTCTTTAGTTTCCTAGACTCATATGCAATAACAGAATTTTCCTGCAAAAGGACTCCTCCCAACCCTTCTCTACAAGCATCTGTACATACAATAAATTCTTTATCAGGATCTGCAATTTTCAATATAGGGGATGTGGTGAGTTTTAATTTTAATTGTTCAAAATTGTTTTGGCATTTTTCAGTCCACTCAAATTTGACACGCTTCCTTTGTAGTGAGGTTATGGGGTATGCTATGGCAGAAAATCTCTCCACAAATCTGCGATAGTAACCTGCAATCCCCATGAATGATCTCACTGCTAAGACATCTGTTGGCACATGTCATTCTTTAATAGCCTTTATCTTTTCAGGGTCAACAGCCAACCCTTGTTCAGAAATAATATGACCCAAGTATTGGATCTTATCCTTATAGAATTCACATTTACTGAATTTGGCATATAACTGGTTTTCTTTCAAAGTTTGCAATACTATTCTCAAATGCTCTTTGTGTTCTTCCTCACCTTTTGAGTAAACTAAAATATCATCTATGAACACAAGTACAAATTTATCCAAGTACTTGTTCAACACACTATTCATTAGGCACATAAAGGTGGTAGGAGCATTTGTCAATCCGAAAGGTAGGACTCCAAATTCGTAGTGACCATACCTGGTTCGAAAATTTGTTTTACTAATGTCTTCTTCCTTAATTATGAGCTGGTGATAACCAATCCTTAATTCAATCTTCGAAAACACTGAAGCTCCTCTCACTTGATCAAAAATATCATCAATTCTGGGCAAAGGGTATCTATTTTTAATGGTCAACTTATTCAGTTGACGATAATCAATGCACATCCTAAAGGTTCCATCCTTCTTTTTCACAAATAGAATAGGTGCTCCCCAAGGAGACACACTCGGTCAGATATAGCCCTTATCCAACAATTCTTGCAATTGCATTTTCAGCTCCATAAGTTCAGGGGGACTCATTTGATAAGGGGCTCATGAAACAGGTGTTGCCCCAGGCACCAAATCAATTGAGAAGTCAATCTCTCTTTTGGGAGGAAGATGAGGAATCTCATCTGGAAAGACTTCCTTAAACTCTCTCACTACTGGCAAAGCATCCAGCAGAATTTCTTCAGTTTTCTGTTCTATCTCTTCTACATGTACTGCATAGACTTGGTATCCTTTCCTAGCTGTTCTTTTTAATTGTAGCGCTGATATTTGTCTTACAGAGATAGGTTTTTGTTTTCCTTTGAGAATAAAAGGTTTCCCTTTTTCATCTATGCAATGCAGAGTTTTATCCCAACAATTCATCATCGCTTTTCTCTTTTCCAACCAATCCATTCCTATTAGCAAGTCATATGAGCCTAAGGGCAGAATGTTCAAATTCACCTCTGTCTGAAAATCATTTAATTTAATTGCTGTTTGAGGTAACTTATGAGTTACTTTTCTCTTGGTGCCAGTGGCTAACTGGACCAACCAAGACTGCTGAAATTTTTCTGTTTTAAGATTACATTTCTCTACCACTTGTGGACTAATGTAACTCAAAGAAGAACCCGGATCAATTAAAATTGTAACAGATTGGTCAGCGATCTTACCTTCTATTTCAACCATGGTAGCTTGGTGCTCTACTTGTCAATTCTCCAAGGCTGCATTGATAGTGGGTATATTTCTGGTTATGTCATTTACTGTGGTAGCTTCTCGATCTCTCATAATCATCTGAATGTTTCGATGGGGAAAATCCCTCAAAATATGGGGTTCTCCAAATCCCCAACATTTCAAAGGTTCCCTCATTTTGACTGTGCCTTCCCTCTTATTTCCTTCATCTAGTTGTTTGGAACCAATTTGAGACTGAGCTGTTTGAATTTCCTTTGGTTTATTAAACTTTTTCCTTTGATGGTCCCTACCAAAATTCCTTAAGTAAGTTGGTTTCTGTTTCTTTCCTTTAATTTCACCTTTGTTTAGCCAGCCTTTTCCATGCTCATCCTTTCCTTTAAACTTCTGATAGCATAATCTAGCTTTCATCACTGCCTCATCCATAGTTTTTGGGTTATCAAAATCAATATTCTCTTTGTACACAGCAGGCAAACAGTTCAAAAACCTTTGTACCTCTGCCTTCTCTTCCCTGATGTAAGGGACATATCTCAATAGATTGGTAAAATCGGTGACAAACTCATCAATAGTAAGTTGTCCCAGTCTAAGATCATGAAATTCTTTTGCTTTATCATCATAATAACATTCATTTAAATAGCAGTTTTTAAACTTAACCTAGAAATATTCCCAAGTAACTGTCTTCTCATCAATGGCATGAACCATTTTCGTCTCCTCCCACCACAAGGTAGCCTTACCTTGTAGCTGGTAAATAGCTAATCTAGCCTTCAAATTGCTTTCATATTCATAAACCTGGAAATACTTAATCATGTTCAACAACCAAGGGTCAGCATCTTCCTCCTCCTCCCCATCATAGGAGGGAGGTTTGATCTTTCGGAATTCCCCCTGTAATTCCTTTTTCTGCTTATACTGATGCCTAACTGCATCATCATCCTCAGACTCATCATTATTCCTCTTCCCTGAACCTTCACCCTCTTGGCTGTTTCGCGAAGTTAATTCTCTGATGAGATTTTCCTGCTCCTCACTGGCTAATGACAATCTGTCATTCTGGCTTCTTAGCTCAGCCATTTATCGTTGAAAACTGTGCAACATAGCCATCACCGGAGCATTGGGATCTAGTGTATTATCTTCATCATGCAGATCGACATAAATTTCCTCACCTTCTACCATTCCAGCACCACTGTACACTACACAACACATATCAGTAAATAATTTTTTATTTTTCTTTCCAACAGTAAATCATTTATACAGTGAGAACACACAACAATAGCCCAGTTTTGTATAACATGAGCTCTAATACCATTTGTAATGTGTGTCTCTCTCTCTTAGCGACAAAACAATTTATTTTTTTATTTTTATTTTTTAATAATTGCGATCCATTTTTCTATAGCCCTTAACCCAGTTCTTAACCAATTGGGTTATTACCTTTGCAACGAGTATCTTAACTAGTCTTTAGCCTATGCTTTAATTTTAGATTTGGAGTTGTTAACTCCCATTGTCCAACTTTTAATAACATGGCTCTATGCTTATGAACTTTGCGACCCTTCCTACGATCTTATCCTAAGTTCAAAATATCAATTTATATTCCATATGCAATATAAATTTATGATTTCCTTTGGAACCCTTGCGTATCTCACCATACATAACCTCACCATGTAAAAATTGCATTATAGGTGATGTTTTTTATATACGTGGATGTATCATATAACATGTTTCGAGGCGTTAATATGTCTGGCGCTAGGTTATTTACGCATCAATTCCATTGATCCTTCCGTATGAAAATCCCACGCTTATTTATGGTTGATCAATACCTCTGTACACAAGATGATCCTCCAGCTAATTTTCCACATTATTTAACTCCCTGTTGTATTTCCTTGAGGTGGATTTGGGTACCATTGCGTCGTATCACATTTAACAGGCTAGATTTCTTTCATGAATTGTTACAGGCTTCATTAAAGTTTTGCGTCTTCTAAGCGGCTATTCTTAGCATGCCTTCCTCCCCTATGCAGATCCCGCCACTTGTAGGCTGAGGATGCGCTAGGGTTTTGACCTAGCTGGTGCTATTTTATGCGAAAATTTTCTGTATTCGCCTTCATTTGGTTGCGTTGGGTTGTCTTTCCACCACTGTTCTTGTTTTGTTGGTTCGAGCTCTCAAGGGTTCCACGACTTACCTCCTGCAATCTTCACTCATTTTGGTTGCCTCCTGCGTCCTCTTGATGAATATTTCTTTTAGTTACTTACCAGGTAACACCCTTTTCCCATACGTCTTTTATTTTGTAGTTTCGCTGCTAGTGTCAACATATATATATATATATATATATATATATATAATGTCTTTGTCTCATAACTTTCTTCAGGTATCGAATTCAAGAGATGTATCTACTCGACGCGGGGTGCTAGGACTTAGCTCAACTTGTGGCGAGCGTTGGTTCAGAGTTTCGACTTTAGCCCTGGTGTTGATTATTCGTTCTTTGGTAAATAACTCTGATTTCAACTCGGTCATCTCTTTGTGCTCTTTATACCCTCCAGGTTTTTCGATTTTAGTTTTGGTGGAATAATTTTTCTTCTATTACGCCTATTTTCCTTCAGGTTTCTCAATGAGAAAAATGTGCATTGAACTCCTTAGGTATTGTGAACACTTTGACTCATTCATCTTAGTTTACACTTAGTTGGCTAGGTGGGAATAACTCCCTCTATGTCATTTTATTCACGCTCTGGTTTGCCTTGTGTTTTGTAGGTACTATCTTATCGCATAACCTCATTCGATGCTATTCTCGTCGCTTATGATTCGTCGAGTGACTTTGGTATTGGCTTGATTCCTCAGGTTGCTACCCTCTAATTCAGAGAATGTGCCATCTGAGAGTTTAAGTCTCCCATATGGGTTGATGCTGGATTTCTTTGGATACTGATGTGGTATTATTATTTTTTTGGGTCGGATGACTCCAGAATTCGGCTATACGCCAACTCTGTGCATGTATTACAAACAATTACATTGGGACTATTGAACTATTATAATGATTTTAATTATACCCATTTTTACCTCTTACAGTGTTTATAAATATTCTCTCTTGACTTGCAGAGCCCAGTATAGTCATGTGTAAAATCTCCTCCTCTAGATGCTTAATTGCTAGCTACCGGGTATATGTTTTCCATTCTCTATATACAGGGTTATATAATGAACAATAGAAGTCTGGTGGCTTCTGATTTGGTATAACCATCAGCTTCGATTCGTATTAGTTCCTACTAAATTTTTTCGGATTTCGATACATGCATTCATATGTTTGATAGCCAGAGTTTTTTTTTTTTTAAGACTTATTCTGCGTCTAATTTAATTTCATTAGGATTTTATGATATAATTCAGAACATACTTCAGAGACTTCTTTCGATATGCCACGGTTGGAAATATACTTCTATTTGTACTTGTTATGATTGTACTAAATAATATTTCTCTTGAATAGTACTTCCCTTCTGTAGTTATCTATGGCTAATAAGCCCTTTCAGAATACAGATGCATATTTTCCTATTTCCATGGAAATAATTTGTCCCTCACAGGTCCATCGGTCAGTCTATGTTCTCATAATTTTTAGTGTATAATAATGACATCTTATAAACTATTTGGACATTAGATAGATCAATGATATCTACTGCCTCATAAAGAATTTTATTCCTAAATCATTGAGTTTTGCCATGGTTATGTGACACAGTTGAGTTTGTTTGTTTTTTTCCTATCAACTCAACACCTCCACAAAATTACCAATAACAACACAACGCCTCCAATGCCAATGCAATGCCTCCACGAAATTACCAATGCCAACGCAACACCCCAGAAAATTGCTCTAACAAATACCAGAAAACATGATGTGATGTGATGAATAGAAAAATGATTCTTATGATATAGAGAATATTGTGTGATTGGTTTATTGTTTAATGAATGTGGGATTATAATTTAAAATTTAAAATATTTACATGTAGTTTATTACAGTTAAAATACTTAATATCTGCATGTAGTTATCATAGTTAATATTTACATGTATTCAATGTTTAAAATCATGGGATTAAATTTTAAATTTTAAAATATTTACATGTAGTTAATTATAATTAATATTATAGTTCAAATAGTTAATATTTGCATGTTGTTATTATTGTTAATATTTACATGTAGTCAATCTTAAATCATTCAAATAAGAAAATTATTGTAGTTTCGAAGGCATGCATTGAAGGAATATTTTGTGGATATTTTGAATAGAAAGTATAGTGAAATAATTTTAGATGAATATAATATATGTTTAAAATTTAAAATTTAAAATATTTACATGTAGTAATTATAGTTAAAATAGTTAATATTTGCATGTAAGTATTATAGTAATATTATCGTTAATACTTACATGTAGAATATGCCAAATCATTAAAATAACAACATTATTTTAGTTTGGAAGGCATGCATGATAGAAATATCTTGTGGATATTTTGAATATAAATATTGGTAAAATATTTCAATAGAAATAATTTATTAAAAAAAATTCAAATACATTTTTTGAATAATATTTTGTACGAAATATTTGAAATGAAAATTTTGGAGGGAAATTTTTTTGCGAAATTTTTTGGGCGGAAACTTTGGAGGGAAATTTTTAGTCTTTAAGCTATATATTGTAAGTGGGAGAGACATTTGTATCATTAAACCTATTCTTGTTGAAAGCCATGTTTCTTCTGATAGCGAAGTTTTTCTTTGTACAACATCAACATCTTCGTCACACAACAATTCTATTGAGAGTGATGAATATAACAGGAGTTCGTTCACCATGAATAGAGAGTCAAAAAATCGACTTGGTCATAATCCTAGGGATGATGAGAACAAAATTGATGAGGCACAGCAAAAAGAAATTTATGTAAATAGAGAGTCAGTTATTCTGCTTACTCTTAATCCTAAACATTATGAAAGCAACAGTGATGAAGGGCATGATGAAGAATTTCCAGAGTCAATATTTTCACTTCGTCCTAATCTTAATGATTATGAGGGCACCATTGATGAAGGGGGAGAGGAAGAATATCCACTTCAGCTTAATCCTAAGGATTATGCAAGAACCACAGATGAAGAGGGGAATGAAGAATTTGCAGAGTCAAAATATCCACTTCGTCTTAATACTAAGGATTATGCCAGCACCACTGATGAAGAAGGGAATGAAGAATTTACAAAGTCAAAATATCCACTCTGTCGTATTCCTAAGGATTATGCCAGCACCACTGCTGAAGAGGGGGATGTAAAAATTCTAGAGTCCAAATATCCACTTTGTCCTAATCATAAGGATTATGCTAGCACCACTGATGGAGAGGGGAATGATAAAGTTCCAGAGTCAAAACATCCACTTTGTCTCAATCCTAAGGATTATGCCAGGACCACTAATGAAGAGGGAAATGAAAAATTTACAGCATGAAAAAATCCACTCTGTCCTAATCCTAAGGATTATGTGAGCACCACTGATGAAGAGGGGGGTGAAAAAATTTCAGAGTTAAAATATCCACTTCCTCCTAATCCTAAGGATTATGTGAGCACCACAGATGAAGGGGGAATGAAGAATTTACAGAGTCAAAATATTCACTTCGTCCTAATCCTAAGGATTATGCCATCACCACTGATGAAGAGGGGAATGAAGAATTTGCAGCATCAAAATATCCACTTTGTCCTAATCCTAGGGATTATTCCAGAACCACTGATGAAGAGGAGGATGAATTTCCAAAGCCAAAATTTTCACTTCATCCTAATCGTAATGATTATAAGTTCACCACTCATGAAGCGAGGGATGAAGAATTTCCAATAAATATAGATTCAAGGCATTCATTTATTCCTAATCAGAAGGATTATGAGAGCACTAGTGAGGAAGGGGGGGGGCAGGATGAAGAAATTCTAGTGAATAAAAATTCAAAGCTTCCACTTATGCTTAATCCCAAGGATTATGAGAGCACCATTGAGGAAGGGGAGGATGAAGAGTTTCTTGCAAATGATAATTTTAGAGGCACAAATCTAAATATTGCATTTTCTCTAAGTGATCATTTCAAAGACACTCATGGTGATGAAGAATTTAATCCTCCCATGGAAGAATTTGAAAGCATGGATCGAGATGGTGAAGAATTTCGTCTGAGTTGGGGTTACAAAAGCGTCGATGATTCTTGTGAAATGTTTTCTTCAAGTGATGATGGTAAAGAAAAAATTTCAGGCAATGATGTTATGAATTTCTTAACTATGTTGAGGATGATTACAATGAGGATAATATTCCTCCTAATGGTGATGAAACTGCTTTTACAAAGGATGATGGAATGATGAAGCCGTTGCAAGCAAATATTGCAACTATGAGTAGTATTAGACCTTTTCATATCAATCCAAAACATTCTAGTTATACAAGGGTGAGGACAAAATATCTCACAAAAAAAAAATTATGTCGTTCATTTGATTTCAAGTGAATGTTGTCGAAGGGATTGCTTGAAAAATATGGATTTCAACTTTGTTTTGGAGAAAATGAAAACATATATTTCAATGAATAAAAGCATGCAAAATTCATATTTAGTGGGTTTCATGTAATCTACACTAGCAGGTTATGATTATCATATTGGGAATTTATGGCTCCGTAGAAAGGCTTTCAAAATGTTTCGTTCAATTGGTAATTGTTGTTTGTCAAGAATCCAAGAGAAACTAGAAAATGATCCCACATATTATTCAGAAGTAAGTTATAAACGAGAGGTGGAGCCATTTCCAAATATTGCTAAGACATGGATGAAAGACTTATTTTCAAATCATGGAGAGTGTATGCCAAATAAAGACACAAGACATATTCCAGATAATTTCTCGAGATGAGAAATATTCATCTTATACAACGATTATGCAGAAGCTATTGAAGGAGATGGTAATTTTATTACATATTCTTATTTTAAAAGTTATAGAAAAATGAATTCAATAATGTTCGTATTCCTAAGAAGACAAGGATGGGGGTTTGTAGCACATCTGCTTATCTTAAAGAAAAAAGAGATAAATGTGAAGGGGCAGAAAGAGGTATGCGTTCAAAAAATTGTTTTTTAAAGTTGGATAGTTATCAACTATGAAAATATATTTATTCATATGCTTATTTTATTTTATGTAGAGATTCCGTTGTCAAAGAACTTCAAGACCATTTCAATCAGCAAACAAGTGAAATGAAAAAGTTGTATAAACATTGAAAGAAGTGTTATGATCATCCAAATAAATATCTGGGTTTGATAATTGATGGTATGGACCAAAAGAAAACACTTCTTCCACATTTTGTCTGCACGCCAAAAAAATTACACGAGGAAAATTTCATTCAGTTTCACTTGGTTGGTTGTATGGTATTTAATGAGAAGATGTTTCCAAGAGTTTTCTTCACAACTCCAAATGTTCACAATGATGAAATTGTTACCATAACTATAATCCATGATGTGTTTACTCATTGGTTTGGTATTCTTCCTGAAGTTTTATATTTACAATTAGACAACACAAGTCGTGAAAAAAAAAATCAAGTTCTTTTTGGGTATCTAAACATGCTCATTGAATTGGGAATTTTTAAAAAGATCAAGGTTGGTTTCCTTCTTGTTGGGCATATTCGTGATCATATTGATCAAATGTTCAGTCGTTTTTTAGTAACATTGAGGAGGAAAGGTGTTGGAATTCTTCCATCATTAATTGAATGTATTATGAAATCGTACATTCCAGAGCCTATTTTTCATGTGTTGGAAGAAACTATTGACATGCGAAGGTTTATTTTGGGATTGCATGGTGAGGAGAAATGCATTGAACAACTTAATGACATTAGCTTCCAACATCATTTTCGTATCAAAAAAATTGATGGGATAACACTTATATGGGGCAAGAAGTATTCAACTGTTACAGAATGGGGACCATCATCAGGTTTAGTATTTTTGAAGTTCATTCTAGAGTGTCAAATATTTTCATCAAAGATATTGTTATTACAGTCATTTGATGAACTCCATAATGCATGAAGGCATAAGAGATACATAAATTATTCTGAATGTCTGGAGGAAATTAAAATATGTATTAGAGATACATATGAGTACTTTGATGTTGCTGATTCAGTTTGGTGGGAGTTTTTTTTCAGTAATCAAAGTGATATGATTTCAAGATCAATAAATGTGAATACGCTTTTGAAGACTGCTTTTTCTTGGCCACAAAATATTCCAAAAGAACATCAGGAAACACGGATTTTTGAACAACAAAAACCTCAAACTATTATTAATTCCTCACAGGTAGAAGAAAGAGAAATATATATTGGTTCTAGAAGATCATGTGCACAATGTGAAGCCATGGAAGACCTTTACAGGGGTTCTGTGCAAGATGTTAAGTAGGTTTGCATGATAGCAGTGTTAGCAGATGAAGATCCACTTGGCTATCCATTCTGGATTGTGAAGGTTATAAAAGTCATTAATGAAAATGAAGATATTACAACTGTTGAAGTACATTGGTATGCCACAAGTGCCCACCCTTTCAATGGTGTGTACGAGCTAGAGATGGTACTTGAAAATAAAATTGGCAGAAAGAGAAAAATAAAGGGCACAAATATAAATCGTTGCCGCACAGATGTCTTAAAATAGGAGGATTTTGACATACTTGTGTATGAATTCAATTTGAAAAAGAGAGGAACTCTTCGGTTGAAGACCATAGATATTTTGAAGAAATTGCTACTAGAACAATTATTGTTGAGATGGGACTCTGCAGAATGTAGTCGTAGATCTACAAGACATTTGAAATTTGAAATGGTGGGCATGCATGTTGACTCAGATGGAGCACTAGTTGATGAAAGAGAAGAATGTGGATCATCTTCATCTGTATTGAGTCATTCATCTAAAGATGTAGGTTCCGATGGTGTGCTAGAAACTATGGTTGATTTTGAATAACTGTCAAAGACACTTTTATGTAATTGATGTTTGCATGGTAACTTGAAATAAAATTTTTGACTTCCATCTAATTTTTCATGAAGTTATGAGGCATTTATATGTTTGTTATATTACATGTTTTAATTATGAATAATTCATCTCTTTATAATATCGACAACGGAACAATGAATAACACAAATAATTTATGTTATATTCAATGTACCAATGTTGATATTTTGATTAAAATTAAAATAGAAAATAGAAATTAATGTTGAATTTTTAGATTATGTAGTGATATTACCATGATATTATGTATTGTTACCATTTGGTATAAGATAATTTTAATTTTTTTAATAATTATATGCGTCATTGAAAGGGGACACTTTCTTCTGATGCTTGATTTTTAGGTTTTGGTTGCAATTAGATTTAAATTTGTCTTATGCTAAGATTTGAAAAGAGATAATTTTTTATCCTTTAAAATTAAAATTACTCTTGGAATAATAATTTTTTCATTTACTTGTTCATTTTTAAAAATTGATTAAGTCATATAATTTCTCCATAATTTTATTGTTTAAGTATGTTGAAAACTTAAGATTGAAAAACTTGAGATTTACAACTTCTCATTAAGGTTTTTATGCGCTACAAAATTTTATCTTTAATGTTATGTTTGACAATAATTTCAATTTTAGGGTTGTTTAGAGTAGAGATATTTTATGTTTAATAACATGGATGAAAATTGTTCGAAATGATAAGCCCTTCAGACATGTTTTTGTTTATCTTTAACATCATCTATCAAAATTTTCAGAATTTTACGATGTTTCAATGTCCTAATATGTTGTCTTTAATTCCATTGTTACAATGTGTCAAAAGTGTGACAAAATTTTATTTTTGTTATTCCAACATCAACAGGTTTTGTTTTGAGGGTGCTTTTTCAATCCTTTTTTCAAGAAACAATTTCATTTTTAGCATAATTTTATAAAATGTTGAAATTTGACCTTGAGAAAAAACCAAATGCATTATGGAATATGCACTTTTTGTTTTTGGGGTGATTTTTTTATGTTTTTTGAGTGTTTTTGGGCTCGAGTTCCCGTTTTGAGGTAATAGTTCTCGTTTCATCGGTAACAGTGTTTTTTATCTTCTCAGGGTCTACAGCTAATCCTTGTTCTAAAATTATATGCCCCAAATATTGAATTTTATCCTTATAAGAATCAAATTTACTAAACTTGGCATACAACTAATTTTCTTTAAGATTTTGCAACATGATTCCAAGGTGTTCTTTATGCTCTACCTCACTTTTTGAGTAGCTTAAAATGTCGTCAATAAATACTAGTACAAATTTTTCTAGGTATTTATTCAAGATGCTATTCATTAAACACATAAAAGTGGCAGGGGCATTGGTCAAATCGAAGGGTAGGACTACAAATTCATAATGTCCATACTGGGTTTGAAATGTTGTTTTGCTGATATCCTCACCTTTAATTCTTAACAGGTGATAACCAGTCCTTAAATCAATATTAGAAAACACTGAGGCTCCACTAACTTGATCAAGGAGGTCATCTGTCCGGGCTAATGGGTACCTATTTTTGAAAGTCAACTTATTTAGTTAATGATAATAAATACACATTCAGAAGGTACCATCCTTCTTTTTCACAAACAACATTGGTGCTCCCCAAGGAGATACTCTCGGTCTGATGTAACCTTTGTCTAGCAATTCTTCTAATTGCATTTTTAACTCCATTAGTTCAGTGGGGCTTATTCGATAAGGGGCTCTAGAAACTGGAGTTGCCCCAGGCACTAAATCAATTTTAAAATAGATTTCTCTCTTGGGGGGAAGATGAGGAATATCATCTGGGAATACTTCTTTAAAATCCCTTATCACTGGTAATGTTTCTAATAAGTTTCCCTCTATTTGTTGTTCTAAATCTTCCACATGTCCATCATACACCTGATACCCTTTTCTAGCAGTTCTTTTTAATTGAAGGGCAGATATCTACCTCACAGAGATGGGTTTGGGTTTCCCTATGAGTATGACTGGTTTTCCCTCTATATCAATGTCGTGTAATGTTTTTTCCCAATAATTTATCATGGTTTTCTTCTTTTCTGAAAATTCCATTCCTATCAGTATATCATAGTAACCTAATGGCAGAATATTTAAATTTACTTTTTTTTGGTAATCATTCAATTTCATGGATATTTGAGGTAACTTATGAGTTACCTTGTGTTTGGTACCAGTGGCTAGCTGGACCAACCAAGACTGCTGAAACTTCTATGTTTTGAGTTTACATTTTTCTACTGCTTGTGGACTAATATAACTCAAATATGCACCTAAATCTATTAAAATTGTAACAGATTGGTCAGCAACCGTACCTTCCATCTCAACCATAGTAGAATGATGTTCTGCTTGCCAATTTTCTAAGGCTACACTGGTGGTGTGGATGTTTCGTACTATGTCATTAACTGTAGTAGCCTCTCACAATACTTGCACTGTCTGAATATTTCGATGTGGACAGTCCCTTAATAAATGAGGCTCTCCACAACCCCAACACTTCAAAGACTCTCGTATTTTAGCAGTTCCTTCCTTATTATTATTCCCACCTATTGGTTTTGAACCAATTTGAGATTGAACAGTTTGATTTTCACTTATTTTGCTAAATTTCTTTCACTAATGGTTCCTTCCAATGTTTTTCAAATAAGCTGGTTTCTATTTCTTTCCCCTGAAATCACCTTTATTTGTCTAGTGCTTTCCTTGCTCGGTCTTACCCTTGAACTGCTGGTAGCATAATTTGGCTTTCCGCACAACCTCATCCATTTTTTTTGGATTATTGAACTCTATTTTCTCCTTGTAAATAGTAGGCAAACAGTTCAGAAATATTTGTACCATTGCCTTCTCCTCTCGGATATAAGTTACATATCATAACATATTTGTGAACTTGGTGACAAACTCGTCTATGGTGATTTTTCCCAATCTGAGTTCATGAAACTCTTTTTCCTTGTCATCATAGCAGTCTTCATTCAAATATAGATTTTTGAACTTGACTTGAAATTCTTCCCAAGTCACTATTTTCTCATCAATGGCATGAACCATTTTTGTTTCCTCCCACCACAAGGTAGCCTTACCTTGTAGCTTATAAATAGCCAACCTGGCTCTTAAATTAATTTCATACTTGTAAACCTGAAAGTACTTTATCATATTCAGAAGCCATGCTTCAACATCTTCTTCCTTCTCTCCATCATAGGAGGGAGGTTTTATTTTCTAGAATTCACCCTATAATTCCTTCTTAGATCTAGATTGTTGTCTAGTGACGTCATCTTCTCAAACTCATCTGAGAAGTTGACTCTACCTTTCCTCTTTCTTCTGGAACCTTCACCTTCTTGACTGTTCCGTGAAGTCAATTCTTTTATAAGTCTGTATTTCTCCTCACTGGCTAAGGATAGCGTGTCATTGTGGCTTTTAAGCTATGCCATTTCTCGTTGCATTCTATGAAAAATATCCATCAATGGAGCATTTGGATCTGGCATGTTTTCTCCACCCAGATCCACATACAACTCATCCCCTTTAGTCATGGTTCGTAGCTATACTTTTCAATATTGTTCATTGTACAATATAACAACATTAGTAAAATTTAACATTCATAAAATTTTAGAACGGCATATACCTTTTGTGTGAGCACATAGATTGCCCAATATTTTTTCCAAAAGCTTTGATACCATTTGTAATGTCTCTCATTCATTTTATTTTTTAAAGGTATATTTATCTTAACTAAGTTAATTTCATTCTTCTTCAATTTATAGTAACAGGAGTAATTAACTAAGTTAATTTCATTCTTCTTCAATTTATAGTAACAGGAGTAATATGAATTTATAACCTTAGTAAAATTCTTTTGTAATGGCTAGAATGTGTCCATACCCTTCTAACCTTAAGGTATATTCCTTACCTAAAATCTCCTTAAAATTTCGTAACTTAACTTCTCTCTACACACTATTTAACTTTGGAAATTATTTGAATGTTTATGGAACATATTTATATCTATAATTCCATACACATACATAAATTTATTACAAGTATAAGTTTCTGAGTACCCTAATCTTCATCCCTTATTAAAACATAACACTTACTTTTAACGAGGGTTTAGGTTAAATCTGTCCATTCGTAATCACTATTCGTTACTCTAATACATGTTAGGAATTTCTTTATCTCCCAGGCTATTATTGAGGTTATCGTGATATTCTTTCGAATTTTACTTCTATGTCATTAGAGAGTTTTAAATGTATTAACTTAGACCCTGAAACCTTTGCGAATTATTGGATTTATCTACCTTTAGGGTTGTATTTTTGTCACCAAATGTCGAGAAATATTAACAAATGCATCTTTCAGAAAATTCATATCTTCATTGTACAAGAGAGTTAATGTAAGAATTAAAAAGTTATGGTAGGATTATGACCATTACTGCAGCCAACTCATAAAATCTTAATTCACGAGCCCATCGAAATCGATGCCTATCAACACGTATTCTCCAATGTTCAGCTCATTTATGAGACTGAAACATTCTCATTTATTTCATCTTGTATGAGATCAAAGGTCTCAGATTCCTCAACCATGGCTCATCGATCCACACAGAAAGCGTTCAGATTGCGACACTTGTATGGTCAAGATGAACTAGGGTTTTATACCATGACGGGTTTTTAATTGTGAAATTTCCAGAGTAGTCATATTCTTTTTGTTCGCTGAAGTTTCTGAATTGGTATTTCCTTAAAAATTTAGGCACAAGGTAAAGGATCATATCACGGTTCGATTCCCTTCCTAGGCAACTGGTGAGATTTGATTACTTGACTTTTCTGGTATTCATACTGATTTAGAACTCGAATGGCTAAGCGTTTTAGCTTCAAAACCTCCATATTTTGAAGTCTCTCTGTATAGTCATTAAATCTCTGACCATATTTCTTTTTCTTTGGACTTGATCCAAAATACCCAGCGTCTTCTTTCAGTTCACTGTGACCAACAATAATAGTCATATTTTCCTTATAGGATTTACAGTTAGTTATTTAGGAATTTATTTATGTGGTTGGTAATATACAAATTTCTATGGTGCTACTACTCCTGTGTAACTGGATAACATTTTTTCGCCATTATACTATCTCTATGGCGGATTCGAATTCAAGATTTAAATCGTTACCAACGAAATTGCTGATTGTTTCGAATCATGGAAAACTCCAAGTAAGGATTTCCCATCCATTTCGACATAATCCTTGTTTTAGGTATTCTCTAGGGCTTATAAAAAAAATCCCAATGATAAATTGCTGAAATCGATTCTCCACTGTTTAACACACTATCTCCAAAATTTATTTTTTGATAATGGATTTTCCTCTCTTGTGAACGTTCTGTTGTTTTTGAGGTGGCGTAGTCATGAATTTTCCCTGTAGTGATTTCTTTCACATTCGTTCTCCCTTCAAGAGCAAGGTTGAACCAGTAAGTGATTCCTCTTGGCTATATTCCATGCCGAATGACAAGAGTTTTTACTTTCATTTTAATCGATCATTCCGCAGATTTGTTTCATTGATATGGCCTTTCTATTTTCCCAATGCTTGAATCTTAACATTTCCAATTTTTTTTTGAAGGATTTTAGTATCAACGAAGGTATACCATTCTAGTATGGCATAGGTGAGGTGCGGGGCCAACACCCTCATATCTTCCAAAATTTCAATTCTCAGTTACAATTTTTTTTTTCTCTCTTCTAATATGCAACTACTATGTTTTGTAGGTAACGTTTAGTAATGACTCCTAGTTTGCCTGGTTCAATAACACCTTTCTCTTCAACGTTTTCTACATATTTTAATTCTTCTTTCTATTTAACTCAGGTTGGTCATCTCCTCTTCGAGGATTTTCAACATTTCAAATTTATGACATGAAATATAATGTCCTTGTTTTTGGGTAGATCAATTGTTAGGGCTTTTTTTTCATTAGAAATTTAATATATTAAGCTTGTATGATTAAACAGTGGTTTATTTGGCCTACATTCAACACGCTGATGTAATTATAAGTGGAATGTGTGTATTTTCTTCATATCATACTTCTATGTTCGGTGTTCAAATGTTTTATATCCTATTTTTCTAAGTTTAAGTGGATGTATATGAGAAGTCAAGGAAGAATATTCTTACTCATATTGATATCATTGTTAGCTTATTAATAGCTTATAATTATTGTTAATGTTATACTACCGGTTTTTCCTTTTTCCAAAATGAAATCTTAAACATACCCTAATGCTATTAATTTAAGTTCATAGGTATATATATATATATATATATATATATATCGGTTTTCAAAATTTTCTGTTCTATGACCGTATATTCGAATGTTAAATTTTGCCAAAACGATATACGTCAATCTGACTCAGTTTTCAGTGTACATAAATTTTTACTCTAACCGGATTTCTAGATCAGTTTAACACTGCATAGAGTCTCTCTATAACTCATGAAATGTCTATCACTTATAGTTTGAAATTATATTTTAATTGCATTCATTTTCATAGTTCATACTTATTCAGGTTTTTGTGCTCCCGATACAGAATTCCAATACAATTCCTGGGTATTTCATTAGTTCCAGTGTTATAACTTAGCATAGTAATATTTTCTAGCTCGTACTTGTCACTAATGTCTGAGAGAATACTATGTTACACATTATCTCTTTTTTTTTTCTACTGATATCCATATCCATTAAGAATCTTATATAAATTCGGATATAATTCATACTAGAATTGAAGCATGCTAAAATTAACATTTAAATACTTTACAGAAATTTTTTACCATTTCTTTCATTCTGAGATGCACGATGATAGTAGACTAGGACTGTAATATTTCTGTTTAATATTATGTTCCTTGGGTTCATAAATCTAAGCTTTGATATACATATAACTACCTAATGCATATAGATGCATATAACATTTTCCTGCAATGAATTTCTTACACTGTTCCTAATGTATAATAGTAAGGAAGCTCCTTGAAACTGTAGCGGGTATTTTAAATTTGGAAACTATAGTTTTGCTAATTAATTATAACAGTAAGAAAATTCTCAAAAGATCTATATCTACGAGTATTTCTTGTAATTTATTTAATTTATGTACTGCATATTCATTTATATTTCTGATAAATGTATATGTTTAAAGTAATAGTTTTATATTTTATTTCAAAGTACTAATATTTTTCCTGAGAGAGACCTATCATCAGATTTAAATCTAACCCAGGTTTAGACATTCTGATAGATGGCTCCCGTCAGGTAACTCCTATGAAACTAGGCAGATCATTGAAGTATTTATATACCAGTAATTCTGCTAAATGCATGGGAAATAATTCACTCACCATATCAATTTATAACTCATTAATTTTCTCAAAACTCTATCTATTCATAAAAAGTATAGTGTTACTGTAAAAACAGAGTAGTATGGTGTGCATACCAAATTATTTGACTAGTCCTCCCAACCGTAGAGTTTTATCTCCTTAACTCACCTCCGAGATGAGATCCTCGCTTCCATGGATAGACAACCCTTTGTCTGTCCTGGAGCAGATTATTTAAGCAGTGCCTTCCCAAGCTTGTTTCTAATTTCTGTGTCCAGAAATTCCAGGATGCTTTCTTCCTGTCTTTACCTAGGCTTCCCTCAGTGAGGTACTTTAAAGCTGTCTTTTCTAATTTTCTAGCTTTTCTTCCTCTTCCCAATTAATTTCCTCTTCATTAGGGAAATTAGTTTTTTCTCTCCCAATCTAATTTAGTAAGATTCCTTTCAAGTTTTTCTAAAAGTTTTTGGGAATGTCTAACCTTGTCCATATCCTCATGGATCAAGGTTTAGGATCTCTAATCTCAATCTAGTCACAGTCCACCCATAACTATTTCATTTATTTTTATTATTAATTATTTAAATAAATCCACACATTGTTTCTCCATTGGGGTCCACTTCCATTTTGGATTTGTTCAAATGTCAAATTAAAAAGCATAGAAACTTGGGGTGTTACACCCATGCACCCCTTAACCATCATCCCGTGATGGTAGTTTAGTGGATATTACAATGGATGTCACCTCTAAGAAGGTTATGTAGCTTAATATTCTACCTACTATTCAATCTCCATCATTTCTTGAGAAATCTATGATGAGATCATTCATTAAATAAATTTTGTATGTATCCTAAATGTAATTGATTTTAGAATTTTTTTTGCATTCCATTCTTTTACTATTGTAGGTATTGGAGGGTAGTATGGGAACGATGTTGGGCTCATAGAGCAAAGGAGCATCCTTGTTATTAATTCTATCATCTATGAGAATTTTTCTAGCTTAATTTATAAAGTATCAAATGTAAGTGTGATAATTCATTATGGAAAAAATATTACAAGAATTTTTGTTCTTTATATAGTCCTTGGAAAGATGAAGCGAGAAAAAAAAAATGACCTCCTTCCTTTAGTAAGAAGTGAAACATTCACATTCAAGGTGTACATGATGGTCGTGAGGGTTCTAATGGAAAATCAATGACTAATGGGAGTCATATTGTATATAGGGAATTATATGCCATACATTTATTTTTAGGAGTGAATATATATTAAAGCCATTTTATATAAAGGGCATGCATTCTATGAATTGAAGTGTTTTTCTATTTGATCTTGAAGTGTTAGATTGCTAGTTTGGATTTTCATGTAAGTTAGTTTAAAGTTTCATAATTGAAATTTATTTCCTTAACAAGGAGTTGAAATGTTGACTAGGGAATCAAACTCCATTCAAGAAAAATACGAGATTATATATTATACATTCAAATTTTCATAAAAGCTAACAATTGTAATTATCATTATAATATCGATGAATTCTAAATATTTACTTGGATATATTAACTTTCTTTCCACATGTTATATGGAAACATGGAATTATTGATGAGTGTATTCTAAGTATATGATTACAACAATTTAATACTACATTTGTAAATATAATATCATTTACATAATTATGGATTCCTCTTGAGAGTTTTGCATTTTTTCAATCATGAGACCCCATCATACTTAAATAACGCGAGGAGGAACCTTACCTATAAGTAAAGTACATCAAGTTATCATAATGCATGAAGTTTAATGCAAAATAAATTATGTCACTAAAAATTTCTACCAACCTAAGTTTGTAATTTTCATCAACACGTACCAATTAATTATTGACATTGCATAATAAATTAAATTACAAAACCACACCTCTTCCAATTATAAAACCATTAAGGTGATAAAATTTAGGAATAATTTCTTCTTGTTTTCCATACAATATTGACATCAACACATTAATCACATACGCAACAACACACATGGTTAGCATACATCAATCATGCCACCAACAAGTATGGAGCTTGTTTACACCCCAATTATCTAGCTATCTTCAATATAACAACCTATTCTACTCTGGCATCTTCCACCATAACCATGGTTGCCCTAGTTTTACGGTTTTTTACTGTAATTTGAACCATTCTACCATTTTGAGGCTAAAAAATTACTCCAATATTCCTCACAGAAGGATTGTGATATTATAGAGAGCATAGAATTAATTCTCTTCCAATGAGACCAATACCCTATACCTAGGCTTCATCCACATGTTAGTGGCCATGGGAATAAAATGCATTGTAGACCAACCTTTTCCATGTATTTGGAACCACCAACTATATCTTGTATGAAAACCTCGTGAAAAATTGTATGTGGATTTCACGTAAACATGTGTGGTGCTTTGTTTAACCTTCAACCACTTAGATACGATTTACAATTCCCTTTAGAATAACTAAAAATAAAACTACCAACAACATTGTTCTTATCCACACCATAAAATTGAAGAATTGGTGAAATCCCTATCCATGTTTACATTATATTTTATAATTTATTCCATTACCAAAACCCTCAGCATGAAAATATTAGAATTGGTCTTACTAGGATTCAATAGGCTTGGATTAATCTTCATGAAATTTTCACTATTTGGAGCCATATTTTCCATACATTCCACCTCAACTTCCTCCCATCCCATCATTTTATCTGTATGTAGTTGGTGGATTCCATTTGGACTATTGAATAAGGTCCATTAAGGAACTTGTGCTTGTTGAAGAATATGTTGAGTTTAACGGGCTTCAAGAAGAATGGAGGTAATAATAGGTTCTAGTATTAACTTGATTAACAATTATGATTAACAATAGTAATCACAAACATAATCTCAAAGGTTGCTTACCAACCTCACATGTTGATAATTTCATATTAATGAATTTTCTTACAGGTACAAAATGTTGATTAATTTCATTGCCAACCAAGCATATGTACTAAGGTATCATAATCACATAATGAAAAAGCAATGTTTTGATATACAATTGAGAGTCTCCTTCCACCTCAAGTGGAAATACTAAAGTAAAAAACCAATCCATCAATATTATCCATCCATTCCCTAACCTATTTCATTAGAGGGAATTTCATCCTAAAAGTGGCCTCCTAAGGAAAAATAATAAAATAGTTCAAATAAAAAAAATACGAGTATGAATTTTGGAGGGAAAAGAACAAAACTACTTTTTTTACTTGTATGTTTGTCTTATCTCCTTATCTCTATACCCAAATTTCAAGTGTATATATTCATTGGATACAGAATGAAATTCCAAATCCAACGAGTACCGATTATGCATACTTTTGAGAAGACCCATAGTGATAAAAATTGAAGATACATTGAAAAAGTGTTCTCACCACACATTTCTAATGTATCTTCATTTTTTACCAATCTAGGTCACATCAAAAGTATACATAATGGATACTCGTTGAATGTAGAATTTAATTCCCCATCCAACGAGTGTCTATAGATGAAATTTGGGTAAACCTATAAGGAGATAAGTTAAAAATACAAGTAAAAAAAGTAATTTTTTCCCCTCCAAAATATTTACATATACCTCATTTTACATTTAAAGGATTTTGATGACTTTACATATTATGAAAAGGAAATTATGTGAAAATTTCATGGGAACTTTTAGGATGAAATTTCCTCTAATGCATGTATTTTACAAAATTCCTTTGGTGTATCTAACCACTGACTAAAAATAATACAACATAGAGTCAATATTTTCTCTCATGTAGCTTTAATAATTACTAGTAATTATTGCAACTCCAATAATTAGTAATTTTTAAAATTTTCTCTCTAATTGTTGAAAATCTAACTTAACGTGGGATCCAAGTAATTATTGCAACTCCAATAATTAGTAATTTTTAAAATTTTCTCTCTAATTGTTGAAAATCTAACTTAACGTGGGATCCAATAAATGCTAGTCATGACCTTGAGCACTTAATCCTCCATGTACTCAACAATGTTGGAGGATAACCAAATTTGCCCACTTAAGAAAGAAAAAAACTCATAGAAAACCATATTCTCTTATTTGTTATTTTATTTTTTTCTAATTTTTCATTGTCTTCATGAATGCATAGGTTAAAATCTTATTGGAGGATTTGCTGAAGTTATGGAAATGTAGATGTTCTCAATAGAAGAGAAGTCAATGGAAATGTAGATGTTAAATTACTTGTTTGAAACACATAAGAAACAATGAAACATATGTACCTCAAGCATAAGATCAAAAAGTAAATTTTAAATATGAGGTTGAAATAAGAAAAAAAAAACTAACATACATAATCAGATCAAGTTGGTATCAAAGCCTAGTTGAAAACTTTTTTTGAAAGGTGAGTTTATTTTTTTGGTAGTTGCTTGAAGTTTTGTGCAATTTTAATGGTTACAAATTTGTGATGCTGACAAGGTTAAAGTTGTAGAAAGGTTAAGGAAAAAATACTGGTTGCAAGTCCTGAGATTAGGAGTAGAAGAAGGAGAGCTACAAGAGCACCATATTCACCCAAATTTCCACTCATAGCTGCACTTGAAACACCTCAAGTTTTTTCTCAAGGAGCTGATATTGAAGAGGTACGACTTGTACAATAAGCTGAGTTGATTGAAGAGGGAGAAGCATCAGAAATTGAGCTTGAATCCATAGCCATTATTTCGGGAATTGAAGGGACTCAAGGACACTAAGAAGAGGATGATGTCAAGAGAGACTTCAATGACATAAAGAGGATGGTTAAAATTATGTTTGATGCATTTATTGTTGGGATGGCAGGAGAAGGTTCTAAGCCTCCACATGGAGAAGGAAATTCAGATGATTAGAAGGATGAAGAGAAGAGTTCAAAGGTTAGTGGAGGAAATCCACCTCCATCTCCATGATATTCATCATACTCATCATCTCCATAAACATCATCTTCCACTTCCAACACAAAAACCACCCACACTCACTCAAAATCCACAAAAGGAAAGACACCCTTACTCAAACTAGATGTCAAATTTGAGCTTCCAATGTATAATGGCGAGATAAATGTAGAAATATTTGAAAATTGGATACGTCAACTGAAGGTGTACTATAGTATTCTGAACCTTCATGAATATGACATAGATATTCAATTGGCTTCTTTGAGGATGGAAGGATCTCCACTTGTATGGTGGGAAGAAAGAAATCAAGAAGAGATAATAAACTGTGGTAAAATCTATGTGTCTTGGTAAAGTCTTATTTTTTCCATTAAAAGGAAAGTATATCCCTTAGCTTGCATACAAAAGGTAATTATGGATTGGAAAAAGTTTAGATAGTTGAAAGGGAAAAGTGTACAAGGTTATACTCTTGAATTTATGAGAAGAGCTATAATTTTGGGTATTAGTTTATATTATCAAGAAACTTTGTTAAAATATGTTGGGGGTTTGCACAGTTACCATAGGCAGACTATGCTCATGTTTAATCTCACAAAAATAGACTAATTTTGTGCTGAAGCCACACACTTAGAGGCAAGAGGGAAACAAAACATAGATGAGAAAATTGAAAGTAAGGGTAATGGAAAGGGAAATTTTTATGGGAGAGGAAAGAGAAATAGCTCTCTAAAAAGAGAGAAGGAAAAACTCACATGAAAAAATTGTTCAAATATTGGCTATGATGAAGATCATTTTTGGAAACTTCATCAAGAGTTGAAGCCATTAAACAAATTGAAAGCCAAAGAGAAGGGTAAAATTGTTGATATAGTTGAACATGACTTAGAGTCAAATTCAGGAGATGAGACAAATATTTTAGCCATGGGTTTGAAAGCTAAACATATTTCAAGCACTAGTTATTCAAATTTTTCAAATGTTACTCATGATGAGGATACGAGAATAGAAATTTTCCATATTAGAGTTGTCTCTAAACATACGAAGATTGATACACTTTTTGATAGTGGATCAAAAGCTAACTTGATTTATGAATACTTGCTTAAGCAGCTTGGCCTTGAAACTATTAGAAATCCAAGACCATATCATTTGGGTTGCATATGCAAGAATGCAAAATTGTAGGTTACAAGGGAGTTCTTACTAAGATTCGCCATCAATTCAAACTTTATTGATGAAGTTGAACTTGATGTGGTGCTGCTTGAGATATCATGTATTGTATTGGGAAGTCCTTATCGATATGATAGGAAAGAATTATTTCATCGCCATGAGAATAAGTATCACTTGTTTAAATATCATATTGAGTACATAGTTAGAGAGCATAATAAGAAGACAATTTTGTCTCTTATACATGTAGGAGAAATGAAGAGGATTGTGAATGCAAGTCAGAGTTTAACATTGTTGATGAAAAAAAAAGAGATGTTTTAAATCAAACCTTTCAAAAGGATGCTTATTCTTGTAATGAGATGTTTCAGGATTTTAATATTTTTTCTTTGAAAGGAGGTGAACAAGATGCAAAACATTTGTAGCAATCAACATCAGTGTTGAGGAGTGTTGGAAACAAGATATCGGTGCAAGAGAGTACAAAGGTCAAAGAGAAATCCACAAAGAATATTGGAAAAGAAGGCATGGGTTCAACAAATTATATTCTTTGGTTTCCAAAGGGTACATGGAAATGGCGAAGATACCTTGTCAAGAGTCAACACAATTACAAATCAAGATCAACTAAGAATCTCCATGGTGACAGTGTCCAATGTGAGACAATTTTTAGGTTTCCTTTGATTAATAACCAAGGTACGAAAGATTATTTCTGCAAGAATATTTTTTTTTCCTGCAAATTCATAAAAATTGAAGCATGACGATGTCAATGACAACAAGAAAAGGTCACAAGAATCAAGGAAAATGTTGACTTTTTGTGAAAACCTCCAATTGATGAAATTGGGAAAATTTCAGTGGATAGAGACTGGAAGGTTGGGGGAATAGTACCCTCATCCACATGATTAGTAATCCAAGAGATTTTGTGGTCCAAAAGGCTTCTAGTGGGGAGGAATAATGAGAAGCTTAGTATTTATCTCAAAAATGAAACTTCTCAGAATTGATTGGAAACTGAATGACAGCGAGTGGCTTGTCACCAGGAATCCAACCCAATCCATTTCGTTAAAAACCAAGTTCAGATGAAGAATTTATAGCCTATTGAACATTGTTTAGAATAGGAAAATTTTTAAAAAATTTGAAAAACAATGATAGCTTGATGACATGGAAGGCCAGTGAGCACACAAGGAATATTCTTTAGCTTATGTCTAGTGGCATTGTGACAAGTATCACAACTAGATTCGCTAGTTTGGTTTGAAGGTGAATTTTTTTTTAGGATTTATCTCATAAGGTTGAATTCGATTTTTTTATGTGGGAGGACAACCCAACCAGGGACGGCCACGTGTCCCTTCTGGTGGGCCCATTTTCCAAGGTCATGTTTGAATTTCATATGATATTGTGGTCGAATTGTAATTCATGGGTGCATTTTATTAAGGTTGAATTATCTTTATGATTGGATTTGATATATATTATATTAAACCGAAAAATCCACACCTTATATTAATCCAAGGTCCGAGTTTATTAAACACTGGTGGAGCAGTTATATTATTGGTAGATTAAACAATGGTGGGAGCATGTATTATTAAATGGACTATATATATATATATATATATATATGTATGTATGTATGTATGTATATATGTATGTATCTGTGTGTGTGTGTGTGTATGTGTTTCATATTCCAAAGTTTTATGGACGGCCTATCATATTCCAGTGTAATTCAAACCTTGGTTTATGGTGTGAATTAAATAGTGGAAAAATATATATGAGCAGGAGCAGATGTCGGAGTCGAACCCATGACCTCCCTCCACATAACTGTGTGCCTTAACAATAGGCCACAGGAAGTAATTGTTATATTTTGGCAATGAAATTATATATGAATGCATATGTGGACTTTGTTGAACCCTTAGTTAAACTGAGAGCGGGGGGGGGGCGGGGTGAATCAGTTTAACACAGTCATGATATTTTAAACTTTCTATTAAACCTTATTTACACCTTCATTTCATATCCAAATTAATATGTGAGTAATCCTAGAATGTGAGCAGCAAGTATTAGAATAATATAACAGCGTACTTAATATGAGAGAAGCAGGTATTAAGCAGATGATATAAATCAGATCAACACATAAACATCATGCACATAGACACCAGATATAAGTGGAAACCCATAAAGGGAGAAAACCCCATCTTATTATTGTTGTGATGCAAAGGCAAGCTCCAACTCCCTCCCACCATTGTTTTTCTGCAGGCACCAACCTATAGGAGGCTCCTGCCTCAATTCTACAAGCTAAAACTTGCAAGGAAGCACCGACTCCCTTAAATTTTCTGCAGGCACCAACCTACAAGAGGCTCCAACCTTATTTTGCTACAACTGAAAGCTATCAAGCTACAACTTGATAGGGAAGCTCCAACTTCCTCAATTTTTCAAACTGAATGTTTGCTGATTTACCTCAGATATCAGCTCTGTTCTGTAGCTTCTCTTTCTGCTCTTATTTTCGTAATCTTCTCTGTCTTACACTTCTATACTCTGCCTTCTCTATATTTTCTCTTTCTCTAATGCCTTTTTTCATATCCAGTTGATATTATTTATAGAGTTCCTCACATGAATGTTTGTATTTCACAAAGAATCTGGAGTGAACAGTCATGACTCTTTGGCTTCTGTCTTCTCATTCCTTTTATCTGCCATAACTGTAGGTGCTTATTTTAATATTACAGTGGGATATTTTCTCTCTTTAGAAGACTTGCCAATGCATCACAAACAATAAAAATCAATTAAAACATTTACATTCAAATTACAATGAGAACTCCAGCTCAACTCATTTGCTCTTTTGGCTCACTGCGTGTTTGTCATTTCTTTGACTGCGTCTGTCTTTTCCGTGACTATGTTTTATCTCTTTTTATCTCTATTTTCTCTTGTTTTATCAGTGCATTTTATATAAATATGTAACAGCTGGCGTTAAATCTGGGCAAAATCCAACCCTTTACACATAGCAAGTGTCTTGTTGATGTGGCGAGTTCCGCAAGCGGAACATACATTCATCATAGTTGTTTTATATTAATAATCGCCATCCCATTAGGCCGAGGCATATATATAAGCCACGGATCACGCGGCACATCACAACATCGTTATATATATATATATATATATATATATATACGACAACGCCCCTTATATATATATAATCCAACTTCAGCTCTTGGCATAAGTTTAACCTACAAACTTGCCCTTTTAGGTATGACTTAAATCAATTCTTGGCGTATATAATAAAACATGTTTTAACATATAAACACCCCTTTCGGGCCCACCTGACATGTTTTTCGATGCGATATACTAATCCTCCACTGGTTAGTATATGCGATGGATGTGATGGTTGTGATGGTTGCGATGCGATGGTTTTATGTGCTCCATATAACTTAATAAAAAATGCTTTGGACCTTTGATTCTTTTAATATACTCCGTCATACCTTATAATAAGGTTAATAAACCAAATTTATTACGTATATTTCCACCCCGGGCCCACAATGCAATCAAAAGAGCAATCAAATGCACACAATGTACCTAGCTTAACCTTCGGGCTCTTTCGTTAATCTTCGTGCAGGTCCTGCGAGCGATCACCGTTAGATGTCGAGTCACCAGATCAACGGTCTATAACTATATTGCTCGGAGTCTTTGGTCGATGTATAACGTGCGATGGCGCACTTTAACTGGTGTTTTTCAATTTCATTCAGGGACACGCGTCACAAATCCTATGGAATCGCTGCGAATTCGGGAATACTGCTTGCCCGACGGGTGGTGGTGCAATGAAACCCACGGTTTCGCTCCAAACTGCCATCACTGTTCCTCTCGATCACAGTTCCGTTCTCTACTCTAGGTTCTGGTCTTCCACGATTTCAATTATACATAAATAACTATTCATCGCATCTCACCGCTGTAATTTCTTTTGTTACGACTATGGTTCCACTCCATTCAAACTGCACATTTGAATATGGTTAAGCTCCATTCACACTACACATTTGAATATGGTTAAGCTCCATTCACACTGCACATTTGAATATAAAGCGCCGCTGGAGTATATGATTCGCGGAATGTAATTTATGTTATGTGTAACGCCCGGCTGTGTAAAAAATTCTCGGAATAACAGCTGTTTCTCTGCAAAAACAGCTGTGTCTCTGCCTTTCTCCTTTATATTCGTTTCCTCTGCCTCTGCCTGTCTCTGCATCTGCCTCTGTTCCTTGTAACTGTTCCTGTTTCTGCATCTGCTACCTCCTTTTCCATCATTGACAACATTTCCAACAGTCTCCCCCTTTGGCATTGATGGCAATACACTTTCTCTGTTTGCCTGCTCTTCCTCCTGTTGCTTGCGCTTCCTCCCCCTTTGAAATCAATGGCAAGGGGTTTTATTCTTTGATGCTGTGTATTTATCCTTTTTCAACATTTTAAGCATTTCCTTTCTCTGAAATTTCCTGACTTTGTACGCTGCAGCTCCAAAATTTGGATGAGATATTCATTGGGTTCACTATTCTTTTGTGTTTAGTTCATGTCAGGTTCACCATTTTTCCGCTGCACCACTGACCCTTTATCCCTTTTTGTTGATTCTTTTATGCTGAATGTATTATTGCCATAATCCATTTGATCCCGAGGACCTATTTTCATGCTTCCCTTGCTGACTGATCTCCCCCTGAGAATGATATTTTCATTTTTGTTTTGCCCCTAATACTGTGCTTTCTCTTCATATCAGAGAGTAGCATCTATAGATACTACCCCTAATCTGTCTCTCAAATATTCAAATGGCTCTCTAGCAAGTGGTTTGGTAAATATATCTGTTGTATGTTCTTTTGTTGGTACATACTCCAGTTTTACTATCTTCTGAGCCACTTGTTCTCGAAGAAAATGATACTTGATTGGAATATGTTTAGTTTTTGAGTGAAGCACAAGATTTTTAGATATACTTATAGCATTTGTCTTATCACATTTAATTGAGATAGGTTCATCAGTTCTTACCTTCATGTTTTGAAGAGTTTGTTTCATCCACATGACTTGTGTACAACATGCTGCTGCTGCTATATATTCTGCTTTAGCTGTAGACAGAGAGATAGATGTTTGTTTCTTGCTTAACCATGCCACCAGACTTTCTCCTAGATAGAATGCACCTCCACTTGTACTCTTCCTGTCATCCACACAGCTGGCCCAATCTACATCTGTGTATGCTGTCAAAGTGAAGCCTTTTCCTTTGGGATACAAAAGTCCATATTGTGTTGTTCCTTGTAGATATCTGAATATACTTTTGACTACAAGGAGGTGATTTTGTTTAGGTGATGCTTGATATCTAGCCACTAGTCCTACTGCTAGCATGATGTCTGGTCTTGATGCAGTCAGATACAATAGACTTCCAATCATGGATCTGTATAGTTTTTTATTTATATCAGCAGACCCATCATCAGCACATAGCTTGCAACCTATGGTCATGGGAGTTGACACAGGTTTGCATTCCTCCATTTTGAACTTTTTCAGCATTTCCTTTAAGTATTTTTCCTGTGAGATGAATGTACCTGTGTTCTTTTGCTGAATTTGAAGTCCTAAGTAGAAACTGAGTTCTCCAATCATGGACATCTCAAACTCTAATTTCATCTCCTCAGCAAACCCTTTTGCAAGTTCATCTCTATTGCTTCCAAACATAATGTCATCAACATATACAACAACAATTAGGAGTTCATTTTCATGGGCTTTTATGTATAGATTGTTGTCTACTCCACCTCTTTTAAAGCCTTGTTTTTGTAAATATTTATCTAGTCTTGAGTACCAAGCACTAGGAGCCTGTTTCAGTCCATATAGAGCCTTCTTCAATCTGCACACATAGTCTTCTTTGTCTGTCAATGAGAAACCTTTCGGTTGTTCCATGTAGACTTCTTCTTCTAGATCTCCATTAAGAAAAGAAAACTTTACATCCATTTGATATACCTTGAAGTTTTGGTAGCATGCAAATGCCAGGAACATTTTGATAGCCTCCATTCTGGCTACAGGGGAAAATGTTTCATCATAATCAATTCCTTCAATTTGTGAGTCTCCTTTGCAGACCAGCCTGGCTTTATTCCTGATTACTTGTCCTTGCTCATTTATTTTGTTTTTGAATACCCATTTTGAACCAATGATATTTTTCTCAATTGGTCTAGGAACTAGTTCCCAGGTATTGTTCTTTTCAATTTGGTCAAATTCCTCATTCATTTCTTTTACCCAAGACTTGTCCTTGCTAGTTTCTTCAAATTTCTTTTGCTCTATTTGTGACAACATAGCTATGTATACCTCTTCAGTTTGTTCTGTTAGCTTCCTTCTTGTCTGGACCCCTGCTTTCTTATCTCCTATGATTTGATCTTCGGGATGATTCTTCTGAGTGTATCTTGAGGGGGCTTTCGAGTTCAGCCCTTCATCTTCTGTGGTCTTGCTTGTTTCTTCATCATTCTTTTCTTCTTCTTCATGGTTATCTAATGGACTGCAGCAGTCAGTATCTCTTATATTGTTTGGAAGTTCTTCATCAAATCTCACATCAATTCTTTCTACTATTTTCTGAAGAGTCTTGTTGTAGCACTTGTACCCTTTACTTTTGGATGCATATCCTAGAAATATTCCTTCATCTGCTCTTGCATCAAATTTTCCAAGATTTTCATCATTATTCTTTATGTAACACTTGCTACCAAAGATTCTGAAATGTTTGATTGAAGCTGGCTTTCCATGCCACAGTTCGTAGGGAGTCTTGTCACTGCTTGGCCTTAAGTGAGCTTTATTAAGGATATGTACTTCTGTGTGCACTGCTTCTGCCCAGAAGGTTTGAGAAATATTATTCTCTTGCATCATGGCTCTGGAAATTTGTTGAACAGATCTGTTTTGTCTTTCTGCTACTCCATTCTGCTGAGGTGTCCCTGCAATAGTAAATTGTTGTTTTATGCCATGTTCATTGCATAGGTCAGCAAAGTCATAATCTGTGAATTCACCTCCTCTGTCTGATCTGATGCATTTCAGCTTGCATCCTGTCTAATTTTCTGCTAATTCTTTAAATATTTTGAATTTGACCATAGCTTTTGATTTATTCTTGAGAAAAGCAACCCATGTCATTCTGGAGAAATCATATATTATCAGCATGAAGTAGGATTCTCCACTTGGGGTTTTAGTTCTTGCAGGTCCACACAGATCCATGTGCACAAGCTAGAGTGGTCTTCTTGTTGACAACTCCTCTTTGGCCTTAAAGGATGTGCAGGTCTGTTTACCCAATTGACAAGATTTGCATATGGTATTAGAAGGCCTCTTTATTTCTGGCATGTCTCTGATTGCTTTCTTTTTGCTTAGTCTGATGTTATGATCGAAGTTGAGATGTCCCAATCTCCTATGCCATAACCATGACTCCTCAAGTTTGCTAAGATGGCATGCTTCATCTTCCTCTTTTACAATGTAAACATTGCTCTCTGTTCGAACACCTTTGAGTAGAGTCTTACCTGTCGTACTTGATCTGACTTCACAGTCTTGTGCTCTAAATAGAACTTCGCAGCCTTTGTCACACATCTGACTGACACTCAGTAAATTTTGTTTTAGCCCATCTACAAATAGTACATCTTGGGCCTTTCCTCTGCCATTGTCTATGCTGACTGAGCCCTTTCCTTTGATCTTTCCTGACTTATCATTGCCAAAAGTAACATTTCCAGATTTCTTTTCATCAAGAGTTATAAACTTACTTTTGTCTCCTGTCATGTGTTTAGAGTAGCCACTGTCCAAATACCATTGAATTTTTAGATCTTGAGCAGTTAGAGCCAGGTCACACTTATTCACCTTCTTAATCCACTGGAGGCACTCCTTTGTTTTGTATCTTTTGTGGGGTGATGACCTCCATCTTCTTAGAGGACATTTGGAAGGTATATGTCCAACTTGATTGCATACACAACATTTGATCATAACTTTTGTAGAATTATGAGTATGAACAAAATTTCTTTGATTCATAAACCTTCTTGAGGTGTTAAACATTAATCTTTGTCCATACTTTCTGCACCCAATGATTTTATGACCAAATTCCTTAAAATAAAAGCAGTAACCATAGAAGCTATTTGCATACCTGATGTAAGGTTGCCTCTTCCATTTGTTTGCTTGAGGTAGTCTCTTCAATGTTTGCATCTTTTTCTGGTTTGAATTGCTCCTCCTTGCATGACAATATGCAACAACATGTCCCAGCTTGTGGCAGACATAATAGGTGGCATTCCTCATTGGAGGGAAGAATCTCCTTTGATGGTTTCCAAATTTTACATATTCAGGGGTCTTAGTATTTATTAAATTCTTTGCCACTAATGGTTTCTTCTGATATTTGTCTTCCTTATTGCAGATTCCTTCTTTTGTAGGAATTGTTTGAGCTGCTTCATCATTCTTCTTTGCTTTTACAAAAATAATTTCTTTGTCAACATTTTCTTTTCCTTTACTTGATTCTCCTTCATAGCCTATTCCAGTATTTATCATAGGGGATCTTTGAGCAACCAAAATTTCATTCAGCTTACTAGAGCTTGTTGTTTGAGAAGAGTTTATAACCACTTTCCTTTGAGCATTCTCTAATTTCTTCCTGAGACATAGTACTTCTTCTTCCAAATTTTCTTGTTCTTTAGTTTTTTCTTTGATTTGCTTAAGTAACATGTCCTCTATCTTCTTGGCTTCTTCAAGCTCTATTTTTAGCTTCTTAAGGACTTCTGAATTCTGTTCTTCTCCTACATATTTGAGGAGAATGTCCTTTTGTTTTCTGCATTTCAGTTTCAGTCTATCAATCTCTTCTAGTGCACTCCTTAGCTCCCTGTCAAGGTCGTCTTCACCTTCTTCTTCTTCGTCTTCTAGTAGGAGACATTCAAGTTCTTCTATGGCCATCAATAAGAATTCATAGGTTCCTTCTTCACTTGAGGATTCATCTGAATCTTCAAATGTACTGCTGTCTTGTTGAGAATAGAAGGATTTTCTGTTGAACTTCTTTCCTTTCTGCCAGTTCTTTGATTTATTTTTCTCAGACTCTTCAGCCTGATTCCTTACTTTTTTGTGAGGACACTTAGCAGCATAGTGTCCCACTCTTCCACAGTTAAAGAATTTGAAGGGGAGTTTACCTTTGTATTTACCTGAGCCTCTATCCAATTTCTTGACAAACTTTGCCTCTTCTTCATCTGAGCAGGAGCATATGTCTCCCTCTTCTTATTTCTTCTTTTCTGTTTTAAAGGCTGCTTCCCTCGTACTTGGCTTCTTCTATGGGAGCCTCATTTCATAAGTTGTTAGATTTCCAAGTAGCTGGTTCATGGTCAAGGTCTCCCAATCAGCCGTTTCCTCTATTGCAGACACCTTTGGATAAAACCTGGATGGAAGAGGTCTTAGAATCTTTTGCACAATTATACTTTCTGGCATTTTTTCTCCAAGAGCTTTCATATTGTTAATAATTTCTGCAGCTTTTAGAAAGAAACTGGCAATGTCTTCATCATCATTCATTTTTATGTTTTCAAACTGGGCTCTATAGACTTGAAGTTTGGTAGTCTTTACTTTCTTGTCTCCCTCATGTATGTTTTCAAGAGTATCCCATATTTCTTTAGCAGTGTCTTTGTGCATTACTTTTATAAACTCTGCTTCACACGGTCCATTCAGGATGGCATTCATGGCTTTTGCATTAGCCACAAAATCTTGTTTTGTTTCTTTCTCTGTATCAGTTGCCTTTGGAGCATATCCTAATTCCACAGTAGCCCAGACTTCTATTCCTAGAGACATTATGTAAGTCCTCATTCTGATTTTCCAGAAAACATAATTTTATCTAGTGAAGAGAGGGGATTTATTGGTTGAGCATCCTTCTTTACTAGCCATCTTGGGAGCCTAGGATCTCCTTTCAGTTGTTAGACTTATACAAAGGAACTGGATTTGATACCAATTGTTGAACCCTTAGTTAAACTGAGCGGGGGGGGGGGGGGGGTGAATCAGTTTAACACAGTCATGATACCTTAAACTTTCTATTAAACGTTATTTACACCTTCATTTCATATCCAACTTAATATGTTAGTAATATTAGAATGTGAGCAGCAAGTATTAGTATAATATAACAACAGACTTAATATGAGAGTAGAAGGTATTAAGAAGATGATATAAATCAGATCAACACATAAACATCATGCACATAGACACCAGATATAAGTGGAAACCCATAAAGGGAGAAAACCACATCTTATTATTGTTGTGATGCAAAGGCAAGATCTAACTCCCTTTCACCACTGTTTTTTTGCAGGCACCAACCTATAGGAGGCTCCTGCCTCAATTTTGCAAGCTACAACTTGCAAGGAAGCACCGACTCCCTTCAATTTTCTGTAGGCACCAACCTACAGGAGGCTCCAACCTCAGTCAGCTACAACTGACAGCTATCAAGCTGCAACTTGATAGGGAAGCTCCAACTTCCTCAATTTTTCAAACTAAATGTTTGCTGATTTTCCTCAGATATCAGCTTTGTTCTGTAGCTTCTCTTTCTGCTCTTCTTTTCTTAATCTTCTTTGCCTTACACTTCTATACTCTGCCTTCTCTATATTTTCTCTTTCTCTAACGCCTTTTTGCATATCCAGTTGATATTATTTATAGAGTTCCTCACATGACTGTTTGTATTTCATAAATAATCTGGAGTGAACAGTCATGACTCTTTGGCTTCTGTCTTCTCATTCCTTTTATCTGCCATAACTATAGGTGCTTATTTTAATATTACAGTGGGATATTTGCTCTGTTCCGGAGACTTTCCAATGCATCACAAAAAATAAAAATCAATTAAAACATTTACATTCAAATTACAATGAGAACTCCAACTCAAATCATTTGGTCTTTTGGCTCACTACGTGTTTGTATTTTCTTTGACTGCGTCTGTCTTTTCCGTGACTGTGTTTTATCTCTTTCTATCTCTGTTTTCTCTTGTTTTATCTATACATTTTATATAAATATGTAACAGTTGGCATTAAATCTGGGCAAAATCCAACCCTTTACACACAGCAAGTGTCTTGTCGATGTGGCGAGTTTCGCAAGCGGAACATACATTCATCACAATTGTTTTATATTAATAATCGCCCTCCCATTAAGGCGAGGCATATATATAACCCACGGATCACGCAGCACATCACAATAGCATTATATATATATATATATATATATATATATACATGATAGCACCCCTTATATATATATATAATCCAACTTCAGCTCTTGGCATAAGTTTAACCTAAAAACTTGCCCTTTCAGGTATGACTTAAATCAATTCTTGGCGTATATAATAAAACCTGTTTCAACATATAAACACCCCTTTTGGGCCCACCTGACACGTTTTCCGATGCGATATACTAATCCTCCACTGGTTAGTATATGCGATGGATGCGATGGTTGCGATGGTTGTGATGCGATGGTTTTATGTGATGGTTGGATCCTTTACGATGGTTCCGATGTGATGGTTTTATGCGCTCCATAGAACTTAATAAAAAATGCTTTGGACCTTTGATTCTTTTAATATACTTCGTCGGACCTTATACTAAGGTTAATAAACCAAATTTATTACGTATATTTCTGCCCCGGGCCCACAATGCAATCAAAAGACCAATCAAATGTGCACATTGTACCTGGCTTAACCTTTAGGCTCTTTCATTAATCTTCGTGCGAGTCCTGCGAGCGATCACCATTAGATGTTGAGCCACCAGATCAACAGTCTATAACTATATCACTTGGAGTCTTTGGTCGATGTATAACGTGCGATGGCGCACTTTAACCAGCGATTTTCAATTTCGTTCAGGGACACGCATCACAAATCCTATGGAATCGCTGCGAATTCAGGAATACTGCTTGCCCGATAGGTGGTGGTGCGATGAAACCCACGGTTTCGCTCCAAACCGCCGTCACTGTTCCTCTCGGTCACAGTTCCATTCTCTACTCCAGGTTCCGGTCTTCCACGATTTCAATTATATATAAATAACTATTCATCGCATCTCACCGCTGTGATTTCTTTTGTTACGACTATGGTTCCACTCCATTCACACTGCGCATTTGAATATGGTTTAGCTCCATTCACACTGCACATTTGAATATGGTTCAGCTCCATTCACACTGCACATTTGAATATAAAGCGCCGCTGGAGTATACGATTCCCGGAATGTAATTTATGTTATGTGTAATGCCCAGCTGTGTAAGAGATTCTCGGAATAACAGTTGTTTCTCTGCAAAAACAGCTGTGTCTCTTCCTTTCTCCTTTATATTCATTTCCTCTGCCTCTGCCTGACTCTGCATCTGCCTTTGTTCCTTGTAACTATTCCTATTTCTGCATCTGCTACCTCCTTTGCCATCAATGACAACATTTCCAACAGACTTCGATGGTGGAATGGAGGGGGCTAGCCCACGAGCCAACCCTCCTCCCATATGACCTTTCCACTTGACCTTCCACCAAGTGCCCAAACAAAAGATGCTTAATGCGCAATTAATTCCTCATTATCCCCATCAATCCATTGATTAAGTTAATTAAACTCGAGTTTAAAACGACAGAAAAGGTGCCACCAAATTTGGTGGGAACTACCATTTTGTCAGAGCTAACTAGATACTCCTCCAGAAGTGGAGGAGGAACCTAGGGAAAAATTAAATGATCCATATCTCGAGAAATTTTGGACCATTTTTTTCTCAAGAAGAGTCATTCCTAGCATATTCGCATGCTCTAAACACATTGGAACATTTTTTAGAGGTAGTGGATCAATTATACAGGTGTTTTTGTCACCTTGGATAATTTTGAAGGTTAGGGCCACTAGGAAGGAAGGCCATGCCTAGATCATTTTATGGTCAAATTGAGTGAATTAATAGTCATTTCTAATATATTTCGACATTATGAACTCATTGGCGTATTCTTTAGGAGAATTTCCTGCATGTAAATAATAAAATTTTCACTATTGAGCTAATAAATATGCCCAATCCATGGAAGCTCGACCAAGGAGATGTAGCTGAGGAGGGGTGAAATCATTTATGTTTTTATTTTTCAGTATTTTAAATTCATATTTTATGCTCTTGAATTCACTCACAAAAACTCAGTTAAATTACCTGTTTAGAACACATAAGCAACAAGGAAACATATGTACCTCAAGCATAATATCAGTGAGTAATTTTTAAATCTAAGGTTGAAATTAGAACAAAAAAGCAACATTCATAATCAGATCAAATTGGTATCGGATCCTGCTTGAAAACTTTGGTCGAAAGGAAAGGTTTTTTTCTTTATAGTTGCTTGATGTTTTGTGCAAGTTTAATGGTTTCAAATTTGTGATGTTGAGAAGTTTAAAGTTGTAGAAAGGTGAAGGTAAATTGTTGGTTTCAAGTCCTCAGATTAGGACCAGAGGATAGACAACTACAAGAGAACCATCTTCACCCAAAGTTCCACTCATATCTTCACTTCAAGCACCTCAGGTTTTGTCTCAAAAAGCTGAGATTGAAGAGGTACAAGTTGTACAAGAAGCTGAGTTGATTGAAGAGGTACAAGCATCAGAAGTTGAGATTGAATCCATAGGCATTATGTCAGGTGTTGGAGATACTCAAGGACATTTAGAAGAGGGTGATGTCAAGAGAGACTTCAATGACATAAACAGGATGGTTAAAATTATGTTTGATACATTTAGTGTTGGGATGGCAAGAGAATGTTCTAAGCCTCCACATGGAGAACTAACTTCAGATGATAAGAAGGATGAAGAGAAGAGTTCAAAGGGTAGTGGAGGAAATCCACCTCCATCTCCACTATCTTCATCATCATCATCATCTCCATCAACATCATCTTCCACTTCCACCTCAAAAACCACCCACACTCAGTCATAAGCCATAAAAGGAAGGACATCCTTACTCAAAATAGATGTCAAATTTGAGATTCCAATGTATAATGGAGATATAAATGTAGAAATATTGGACAATTAGATATGTCAATTTCAGGTATACTGTAGGATTCAGAACCTTCATGAAGATGACATAAATATTTCATTTTCTTCTTTGAGGATGTAAGGATCTGCACTTGTATGGTGGGAAGCAAGGACTCAAGAAGAGATAAAAAACTATGGTAATATTACTATCTCTTGGTCTAGTTTTATTTCTACCATTAAAAGGAAATTATATCCCTTAGGTTACATGCAAAAGGAGATTATGGATTGGAAACATTTTAGACAGATGAAAGGGAAAATTTTGAAAGATTATACTAATGAATTTAGGAAGAGCTCTAATTTTGGGTATTAATTTATACTCTCAAGAAACTTTGCTAAATTATGTTGGGGGTTTTCATTGTTACCTTAGGAACACTTTTCTCATGTTTAATGCCACAAACATAAATGATGTTTTTGGTCAAGCCACACACTTAGAGGCAACAGGGAAAAAAAACATAGATGAGAAACGTGAAAGTGAGGGTAAAGGAAAGGGAAAGTCTTATGGAGGAGGAAAGAGAAGTAGCTCTCTAAAAAGAAATAAGGAAAATCTCACATGAATTTTTTTTTTTCAAGGACTAGCCATGATGAAAACCACTATTGGAAACTTCATCCAGACTTGAAACCAAACAAATTGAAAGCCAAAGAGAAGGGTAAAACTGTTGCTATAGTTGAACATGAATTAGGGTCATATTCAGGAGATGTGACAAATATTACAGAAATGGGTTTGAAAGGTAAACAAACTGCAAGCACTAGTTCTTCAAATTTTTCAAATGCTACTCTTTATGAAGATAGGAGAATATAAATTTTCCATATTAGAGTTGTCTCTAAACATACCAATATTGATACACTTTTTGATAGTGGATCAAAAGCTAACTTGATTTTCGAATACCTAGTTAAGGAACTAGGCCTTGACACTACTAGACATCTAACGCCATATCCTTTGGGTTGGATATGCAAGAATGCAAACTTTCATGTTACAAGGAAGTGCTTACTAACATTCGACATAGATTCAAACTTTATTGATGAAGTTAAACTTGATGTGGTGTCGCTTTAGATATCAGGTATTTTATTGGGAAGTGTTAGCCTCCTATATCAATAGGTTTCATCTTTCATGATTGTCTTGATGGAAGTGTGGAATATGTTCAAACCTTCTTACTTGAGCAAAGGTGTTCCATATTCTTAAAAAACCAAAAAAATCAAAAAATTTAAAAAAATGTAAAGAGGGTATACCCTAAAAGAAAGATCAAAGGGTAAAAAGAATAAAAAATGGTCAAAAAGAGAAAAAATGAACCCCAAGCAAAAAATAGACCAAGGAAAGTGTGCACATCCAAATGCCACTAATTTTTACTCTGTTGTAATAAATCAATTGTGTGCAGCTTGTGAAACTTTTGCCACAATTCATGAATAAGTCAAACTGTTTAAACTTGGCTTAGTCATATTTCAATTTCATGTTATAGATTAGAGAATAAATATCTAGCCAAACAGTTTAATCTTGGCAGATAAGTAGCTAGGTAGAGTGAATAAAGGTGCTCAACAGTTTAATCTGAGCCCTTGGATGTAATAAGGGTAGAAATAGATAGATTCATCATGTAAAAAGAAAAGATTGATCAGGGTTTGCAAGTCTAAATGCACCCTAATAAAGAAGACAAAATGGTAGTGTTAAGTAGATAGGGTAGGTAGATGGTGCTGCAAAGTGTTATCTGATAAATGGTGCTGCTACATGTTAGTTAAATCATTTACTTTCATCAAAAGTACTGAAGCAGAAAATACACTGGAAAATCACAGCAAGTAAAGTCAAATTCATTAACCTCCCCCATCATTTTCCCCCCTCAAGAGTTTTACTAATTTCCCCAAAAGTACTAAGGTAATTGGAGATCAAAGGGGCTCAAGGCATTTCCTTGACTTCTGGAGGGACCGGACCCTCGGCCTAATGATCAAAAGACCTAAGCACTTAAAATAATCCATCATTGATTATCTTCCATCTTTAACTTTTTCCTAAGTAAAATCCTATTTTACTTAGGAAACTGATGCAATATTCCATAAAATTCCTCAAAACAACTTGTTATTCTAAGTTTAAGTGTTGAAGATAAAATGTTGCAATTTACTTCATAAGTTATCACTTTCTTAGATGTACAAAGATGTTTTGATTTTCCTTGTCCTTTTTCATATTAACATTTGATTTCACTATATTAAATCCCTAGTAAAATCCCCTTTCCTAAGTATATAACTCCCTTTTCTAATAAATATCCCCAAAACCCTTTATTATAATGTTTTACCAAAGTATATATTCCCACACGTTGAAAATAAACACCCCGCTTTATAAAGCCCTTTGGTTAAAACTATAGCCTTATACATTAATCCCCGCCCTATGGTGAATTAGTTGTGTATTAATTAATTCATCGTATAATAAAATATATATAAAAAGCGTTAGACATGTAATATATGTGTTTAACACCAAAAACAAGAATAAAATGCGACGGAGTCCTGCGCCACCGTGGTCCGTCCACGTGGCATTCCTCTCAAGCCAAATCCGCCTCGACCCTTTACCTTTGCATATGGGATTAATTAGTTATTTGAACTAATTAATAACCTTTCACTTACCAATCGAAATCCTCCCGGGGCGATTAAATAACAATTAAACGAATGTAAATCCCGCCGGGCCCACTTTTCAATCCCCCGCATGTTTCCCTTTCCTTCAGCCGTCGGATCATCCCTCCATTGATCAACGGTCATGATCAATCCCGTTGCCCATCCCGTGTGAGTTATTTAGCCAGCGGGGAATGGGTGGTTTTGACTAGTCAGACCATCCACGTGGCGTTAGAGCTATGGAATCGCTCCCCTCGCGTCTTTTACCGCCTTCGTCCATAAGCGGTGCGGGCTCACCGCTTACCGCTTACCGCATACCGCCGGCCCCACTTTCCTACGTCACCCCGTACGTCAATGATGTCATCACCTCGAAAAAGACAAAAACCCTTTTTGACTTGTAAATAAGCCATTTTCGTGTTTTTTCAGTTATTTTTAGTTTCTGAAAGAGACAGAGCTCCCGCTGCAATTTCAAATTCCACTGCAAATACACCAATTTACTCCGAAATTCAGCTGCGCCCGTGTTGAAGAACGTCCCCACCATTGTTCATTACCTGTTAAAGAACCAGTTTCCATCTAAAAACAGGTATTTATCATTTCGCGCCCCGACTGCAAGTCAAGCTTAGTTTCCTTTGTTTTTTCTCTGAAAAAGTGGTTAAAAATCATCGCTGAGTCCTCCCTGAAGATTTTAAGCCTGTGAAATTGCCCCCAAAACTTGAAAATTGTTTCAACTTCCTCCATTTCAGATATCCCGGTCAGTCTGTAAGGAAAAAATGAAAACCTCCATTTTGAATCCACAAGAACCAAAATGGAGGCCCCGGCAGCTCTTAATATCACTCCATTGAATGCTCCTCACCGTGAATTAGACTATTTACCTCTGATAGATGAAGATTTCCAAATTAAAGACCTGCATTTTGATGAAAGTCCCCTATTGAGCTATTGTCGCTGCAGAGACGAATACTCAAAGGGGCAAGATCTTATAGGGTTGTGGGAATCTAATTTCCCGAGATATCTCATCCCCTCAGTCCTTATTTTCCCAGAAATTATCCACTACTATCATGCCAATTATGATCCAAATCAGAAAGAAGTTTTATCCCCAAGTCAAAGCGTATCAAAATCAAAGAGTATCAATGGATAAAGTGTATCAGGTAAAAGTCAGAGTGAAAAGTCAAAACAAAGTTACAGAGCAGTCAAAGGTAAACAGTAAAAATGAAGTTACAGAGCAGTCAAAGGTAAACAGTAAAAATGAAGTTACAGAGGCAGTAAAATGGTAAAAAGAGATGAAAATAATTTCACCAACATTGAAGTTTATCTAAAGTGAAAGTAAAACAGTCAAAGGAACAAAAAAGTGAAAAGATGAAAAATACAACAAGAAGGAACATTTTTGCAGAAATTGCATATTTCAGTCATAGTTTTGCAGAAACTATTGTGATCAATAAAAGATTAATTTTACAAAACTGAAGGAGGTTTATGTTCTTAAGAGGACCATATACAAAAACCTCTCTCACTTTTCTAACAGCTATTGTGGTTTTGGAAATATTAAACAAAGTTGGAAAGCACTTTTTGCAGAAAATTACAGTTAAGTCATCATTTTACAGAGAATATTGTGGCCAATCCGAAATACATTTCACAAAACTGAAGGAGGTTTTTGTTCCTAAGAGACCCATCTAAAAAAACCTATCTCAGTTTTTGCACAGTTGTTTTATAATGAGAGATACATGTTTTACACATATTGTTTACAGAGAATATTATGCACAGCTGGAGAAGAATTTTAGGAAAGTGAAAGAGGTTTATCTCACCAACATATTTATCCACAATAAACTCTTTCACTTTTTACATATCTATTACGGATTGAGAAATACGAAGATATCATTGGACCCCAAGTTTGCAGAATTGTTGGAGCAGATTGCACAAAGAAAGGAAGCAGTTAGTGACTTGGATGCCTCATCATCAACTAAGATTTGGATCAAATTCGAATCCTCCTCTTTGTCATCACCTATCCATCAAAAATAGTGCCAAATAGTTTGAGTGTCCTTTACTTTAGTTCTATTTATGTAAATAGTTGGAGAGATTTGTGAACCAATTTTGATATTTGTTTCAAGATATTTTAGTTGAGAATTTGTATAAATACTCCACTCTTGGAAGAATTTGGGGTGGATTCTATTACTCTGCTGTAACACTGAGATTTTCGGAATAAAAGCTTTTGGAGAAATTTACTTGTGGCTTACTGGATGACGATTTGAAGCACTGGACTTGTTGCGGGATTCATGTGTTGGACTACAGTTCAATAAGTGTTTCTACCCTTTGTCTGAAATTTTATATTAGTTTATAATACCATCATATCCATTTCTGAATAATTTACATAAAGGATTGAAACAGAATTTGCTTAATTGTACTCTGTTTTCAAATGTGATTGTTCCTAAATGTTTTCTTCTAAATTAGCTATAAGCATGAATTCTTAAATGCTCCTGCTTCGCTAATTTAAACACTGTTGATTGCTATAATAAAGAATCCTTTATTGCTCTTTGTTTGTAGTCAATTCACTTCTTTCCTTTGAACATGGTGAAAGATTCTTAGTTGCCTTTCATCCCTTCAAGATCATCCCACCCACTTTAAATTTTAAGGATTGTTCTCTGTCTAGCTATCTTGCCCTGTAATACCATCTTGTGCGTAGAATAGAAGTCCAGTAAAGCCATCTTTTGACTCCATAGCCCAATGGACTGAAAGCTCTCAGCCTTGCCCTTAGTTTGCGGATTCCACCATTTTCCCAAAACAAATTTTGAATCTATAACTAGCCTAAAACCTTTCACGAACAAAGATAAATCATAAAGAGAGAGCCCTCTCTGAATGCAGATTGGCTAGATTCTGCATCTAAAAGGTTGGTTTGTGGTTACCTCGGGTATAATTTCCTCTTACACAACTTCTAGGAAAACCTGAGTGATAACATAGTGGCGACCATACTGGGGATCTGAATCATTTTATTGATACTATTGTTTGATTTATAAGCTATGGACGGAGTCTGAAGATCAGCCAGGTAGCCTTTGAAATTGCTTTTGCTCTGCAATTGCAAAAGTAAATAAAAGCTGCTTCAGTCTATCTCTGATTTAGCTTATACATTGAACCTTAGTTTCAAATGTTTAATCAGACTCTCTAGTTTAATAAATCTTTGAGAAAATTTTAATTAAGCATCTTAAATTTCTTGAAGAGTTTGTAGAATTTGTTTTGAAAATTCACAAAAATTTAGTTTCCTGAAGAACTGACTTTCTCTTCAGAATTGTTTTACAGGTTTAGATCTGATCTATGATGGTGGACAGGGATCAGACACACAAAGGTTAAAATCATCCACCTGGCGACTCCAAATCCATTTCACAATCAAGACTCCACTGGAGGAATGAACCTGGAAGAACAATATGGAAAGATCGGGCTTTCAACTTGGATCTTAATCCAAGACATTATGTTCTTTCTCGTTAAGATTCAATATGTATTGTATTTTATATAAAGATCTAACTTGGTTGTACAGATAAAGTGGCTTTTCATTATGGTTGATTTTCAAGATGATCCAAGAATAAAACGAAGATATGCTCCCATGAGCAGAGATCACATACCTGGATTTCCACACAAACTACCGAAGGTAAATTGGGGTGAAAATTTGCCCATGTTTCAAGATGAGAATATTGATGATCCTTTACTACATCTCATTAAATTTCATATACACTCATCAAGATTGAAGGGTGATTGGCATGAGGATTGCCTCATGAAGATATTCATGGGAACCTTAGAAGGAAAAGCAAGGGAATGGTACGAAGCTCTTAAACCTGCAAGTTTGTTTTCTCTAAAAGATTTTCATAAGGTATTTTATGAGCATTACAAAAAAGATTTTCCATCTTTATCATTAGCTGAAAATTGTTGTGATCAAGCTGAAGATCTTATAAATTACCTTAAAAATATTGATGAAGATTTTGGAAATTGGTCTTCTGAAGATTTATTAGAAGAAGTCCAAAACTTTCATTCTCAAGTTAAATGTCATAATAATCAAGAGGAGTTAAACAAAGATGAAATAAGTCAGGAGATAAATCAAGATCCACAAAACCCCTCTGTATTAACAAATGATGTTTCATTTAATGTTTTGAATGAAGTTAAAGAAAATAATCAACCTCATGATCAATTTTTAGATAAGAGAAAAAACAATTGTCATTCCAATCTAAGAATTCAGAGATTCCCACCCCCCCGCACCGAAGAAGAAATCAATTTGCTTCTAAACATGCAACCATCCTTAAAATATTTACATAATGAAGAAATTGTTTCTACTTCTTCTAATGTTGATGAATGTACAAAGGTTTTTATCCATGAAGGGAAAGAAGAACAAGTTGATGCTTATGTTATTCTACCTTCCCAAAAAGGCCCATTGCTTGATATCACGCCTATTGAACAAAACAATGATTTTCAAACAGAATGCAACCAATCTAATCAAGATATATTGGGATTGTTGGAAGAGAAATATGCTGATCCAATGTTTATAATTGATGACATTCCTTATTCTGAATATTTGCCTAAATATGATCAGTATGATGATAATTATGATAATTTCACAAAACAATCACTAGCTATTTTGAGGGATGAGATATTAGAACTTCAGTTTGATGAGGATTTTCTAAGAGATTTCTTTCTTCTTTTTAAATCAATAAAATGTTCTCCTCGAGTTAAAAAATGGCTTCTTGATATAATTTCTGAAAATTATGAAAATGAAATCAAACTTTTGCATTCTCAAATTCAGTCATACAATTTCCGAAATCCTAAAGAATTCTTTGAAAATATTCCTTCTCCAAAGCAAGAAGAAATTGTACTATCTTTTGACTTGCATATTGAAGATGATTATTCTTTCAAACACAAGACTGAAGAAATAAGTTCATGGTCTAATATTCATAATTCAATTGAACAATTAGTCATTGAAGGCCTAGAAGTAAATAACATACATCATCCTTTTATTGATCCTATATCAGATTATATGGAGAATCTTTTGAGCCCAAATTTGCAAACATGTTTTATCTACGAGGATCAAATATATCAGAAATTTCCATTTCATATCATATCATTTGTTATAAAGGCACGTGACCATAATATACTTCCAATTTTGATCACAAGAAATCAAGTTATCCATTTATTTTTACAGCTACTTGATTGGCTTCATTGGCATTTTTGTATTAGCTGATTCAATAAGATTTTTAGTAGATTAGAGTAGGTAAATGAGTGCTAATAAGCTTAGAATTTTGAGCATTTTTTTTAGTTTTCAATTTTCAGCTAGTTTTTCATTAAGCTGGTTTGAAAATTTTTGTGTGTTGTTTTAGTTTCAGATCAGATTTCAGGTTGCAGAAAAAAGACTGTATTCAATTCAAGATTTCCAACTAGGAAACGCAGTTTTAATTGGATGGTGACTTCTTAAAGTTGAAGCCCGAAGTGAAGGCCCTAAGCTTCAAAAGTTTCACTATCATATGTACAATAAAGCTACCAGAAGAAGGAGATTACATAGTTCAGTTTGAAGACATGTTTAGGCATCTGACCTGTTGTTCTTGACTTTCCACAAGGAAAAGCCATCCCCAAGTGGAGCCAGTGTTAGCCTCCTATATCAATAGGTTTCATCTTTCATGATTGTCTTGATGGAAGTGTGGAATATGTTCAAACCTTCTTACTTGAGCAAAGGTGTTCCATATTCTTAAAAAACCAAAAAAATCAAAAATTTAAAAAATGTAAAGAGGGTATACCCTAAAAGAAAGATCAAAGGGTAAAAAGAATAAAATGGTCAAAAAAGAGAAAGAAATGAACCCCAAGCAAAAAAATAGACCAAGGAAAGTGTGCAAATCCAAATGCCACTAATTTTTACTCTGTTGTAATAAATCAATTGTGTGAAGCTTGTGAAACTTTTGCCACAATTCATGAATAAGTCAAACTGTTTAAACTTGGCTTAGTCATATTTCAATTTCATGTTATAGATTAGAGAATAAATATCTAGCCAAACAGTTTAATCTTGGCAGATAAGTAGCTAGGTAGAGTTATTAAAAGGTGCTCAACAGTTTACTCTGAGCCCTTGGATGTAATAAGGGTAGAAATAGATAGATTCATCATGTAAAAAGAAAAGATTGATCAGGGTTTGCAAGTCTAAATGCACCCTAATAAAAAAGACAAAATGGTAGTGTTAAGTAGATAGGGTAGGTAGATGGTGCTGCAAAATGTTATCTGATGAATGGTGCTGCTACATGTTAGTTAATCATTTACTTTCATCAAAAGTACTGAAGCAGAAAATACACTGGAAAATCACAGCAAGCAAAGTCAAATTCATTAACCTCCCCCATCATTTTCCCCCTCAAGTGTTTTACTAATTTCCCCAAAAGTACTAAGGTAATTGGAGATCAAAGGGGCTCAAGGCATTTCCTTGACTTCTGGAGGGACCGGACCCTCGGCCTAATGATCAAAAGACCTAAGCACTTGAAATAATCCATCATTGATTATCTTCCATCTTTAACTTTTTCGTAAGTAAAATCCTATTTTACTTAGGAAACTGATGCAATATTCCATAAAATTCCTCAAAACAACTTGTTATTCTAAGTTTAAGTGTTGAAGATAAAATGTTGCAATTTACTTCATAAGTTATCACTTTCTTAGATGTACAAAGATGTTTTGATTTTCCTTGTCCTTTTTCATATTAACATTTGATTTTACTATATTAAATCCCTAGTAAAATCCCCTTTCCTAAGTATATAACTCCCTTTTCTAATAAATATCCCCAAAACCCTTTTATTATAATGTTTTACCAAAGTATATATTCCCACACGTTGAAAATAAACACCCCGCTTTATAAAGCCCTTTGGTTAAAACTATAGCCTTATACATTAATCCCCGCCCTATGGTGAATTAGTTGTGTATTAATTAATTCATCGTATAATAAAATATATCTAAAAAGCGTTAGACATGTAATATATGTGTTTAACACCAAAAACAAGAATAAAAAGCGACAGAGTCCTGTGCCATTGTATTCCGTCCACGTAGCATTCCACCTGGCCAAACTCCGCCTCGACCCTTTACCTTTGCATATGGGATTAATTAGTTATTTGAACTAATTAATAACCTTTCGCTTACCAATCGAAATCCTCCCGGGGCGATTAAAATACAGTTAAATGAATGTAAATCCCGCCGGGCCCACTTTTCAATCCCCCGCATGTTTCCCTTTCCTTCAGCCGTCGGATCATCCCTCCATTGATCAACGGTCATGATCAATCCCGCTGCCCATCCCGTGTGAGTTATTTAGCCAGCGGGGAATGGGTGGTTTTGACTAGTCAGACCATCCACGTGGCGTTAGAGCTATGGAATCGCTCCCCTCGCGTCTTTTACCGCCTTCGTCCATAAGCGGTGCGGGCTCACCGCTTACCGCTTACCGCATACCGCCGGCCCCACTTTCCTACGTCACCCCGTACGTCAATGACGTCATCACCTCGAAAAAGACAAAAACCCTTTTTGACTTGTAAATAAGCCATTTTTGTGTTTTTTCAGTTATTTTTAGTTTCTGAAAGAGGCAGAGCTCCCGCTGCAATTTCAAATTCCACTGCAAATACACCAATTTACTCCGAAATTAAGCTGCGCCCGTGTTGAAGAACGTCCCCGCCATTGTTCATTACCTGTTAAAGAACCAGTTCCATCTAAAAACAGGTATTTATCATTTCGCGCCCCGACTGCAAGTCAAGCTTAGTTTCCTTTGTTTTTTCGCTGAAAAAGTGGTTAAAAATCATCACTGAGTCTTCCCTGGAGATTTTAAACCTGTGAAATTGCTCCCCGAACCTGCAAATTGTTCTAATTTCCTTCATTTCAAGAATCCCGCCCGGCCCGTGAAGAAAACCAAAAACCTCCATTTTGAATCCACAAGAACCAAAATGGAGGCCCCGGCAGCTCTTAATATCACTCCATTGAATGCTCCTTACCGTGAATTAGACTATTTACCTCTGATAGATGAAGATTTCCCAAATTAAAGACCTGCATTTTGATGAAAGTCCCCTATTGAGCTATTGTCGCTGCAGAGACGAATACTCAAAGGGGCAAGATCTTATAGGGGTGTGGGAATCCAATTTCCTGAGATATCTCATCCCCTCAGTCCTTATTTTCCCAGAAATTATCCACTGCTATCATGCCAATTATGATCCAAATCAGAAAGAAGTTTTATCCCCAAGTCAAAGCGTATCAAAATCAAAGAGTATCAGTGGATAAAGTGTATCAGGTAAAAGTCAGAGTGAAAGGTCAAAACAAAGTTACAGAGCAGTCAAAGGTAAACAGTAAAAATGAAGTTACAGAGCAGTCAAAAGTAAACAGTAAAAATGAAGTTACAGAGGCAGTAAAAGGGTAAAAAGAGATGAAAATACTTTCACCAACATTGAAGTTTATCTAAAATGAAAGTAAAACAGTCAAAGGAACAAAAAAGTGAAAAGATGAAAAATACAACAAGAAGGAACATTTTTGCAGAAATTGCATATTTCAGTCATAGTTTTGCAGAAACTATTGTGATCAATAAAAGATGAATTTTACAAAACTGAAAGAGGTTTATGTTCTTAAGAGGACCATCTACAAAAACCTCTCTCACTTTTCTAACAGCTATTGTGGTTTTGGAAATATTAAACAAAGTTGGAAAGCACTTTTTGCAGAAAATTACAGTTAAGTCATCATTTTGCAGAGAATATTGTGGCCAATCCGAAATAAATTTAAAAAAACTGAAGGAGGTTTTTGTTCCTAAGAAATCCATCTAAACAAACCTATCTCAGTTTTTTCCCATTGGTTTTATAATGAGAGATACATGCGCATCTTTACAGGCCATTTTTCAGACTCTGTAAAACTCTGTTTTACACATATTTTTTACAGAGAATATTATGCACAGCTGGAGAAGAATTTTAGGAAAGTGAAAGAGGTTTATCTCACCAACATATTTATCCACAATAACCTCTTTCACTTTTTACATATCTATTACGGATTGAGAAATACGAAGATATCATTGGACCCCAATTATGCAGAATTGTTGGAGCAGATTGCACAAAGAAAGGAAGCAGTTAGTGACTTGGATGCCTCATCATCAACTAAGATTTGGACCAAATTCGAATTCTCCTCTTTGTCATCACCTATCCATCAAAAATAGTGCCAAATAGTTTGAGTGTCCTTTACTTTAGTTCTATTTATGTAAATAGTTGGAGAGATTTGTGAACCAATTTTGATATTTGTTTAAAGATATTTTAGTTTAGAATTTGTATAAATATTCCACTCTTGGAAAGCATTTGGGGTGGATTCTATTACTGCTGCTGTAACAACGAGAACTGGACCATAAAATCTTTTGGAGAAATTTACTTGTGGCTTCTTTGCTTCCCGATTTGAAACCTTTGGACTTGTTGCGGGATTCATGTGTTGGACTACGGTTCAATAAGTGTTTCTACCCTTTGTACGAAATTTTATATTAGTTTATAATACCATCATATCCATTTCTGAATAATTTACATAAAGGATTGAAACAGAATTTGCTTATTTGTACTCTGTTTTCAAATGTGATTGTTCCTAAATGTTTTCTTCTAAATTAGCTATAAGCATGAATTCTTAAATGCTCCTGCTTCGCTAATTTAAGCATTGTTGATTGCTATAATAAATAATCCTTTATTGCTCTTTGTTTGTAGTCAATTCGCTTCCTTTCCTTTGAACATGGTGAAAGATTCTTAGTTGCCTTAACTCCCTTCAAAGATCCTCCTTACTTTAAATTTTAAGGATTGTTCTCTGTCTAGCTATCTTGCCCTGTAATACCATCTTGTGCGTAGAATAGAAGTCCGGTAAAACTCCTTTGACTCCATAGCCCAATGGACTGGCTCTTTCTTGATAGTTTACGGATTCCACCATTTTCCCAAAACAAACTTTGAATCTATAACTAGCCTAAAACCTTTTACAAGAACAAAGATAAATCATAAAGAGAGAGCCCTCTCTGGATGCAGATTGGCTAGATTCTGCATCTAAAAGGTTGGTTTTTGGTTACCTCGGGTATACTTTCCTCTTACACAACTTCTAGGAAAACCTGAGTGATAACAGGAAGTACTTATCTGTATGATAGGAAAGCAGTATTTCATTGCCATGAGAATAAGTATCTCTTGTTTAAATATGGTATTGAATACATAGTTAGATCGCATAAGAAGAAAACAAGTTTGTCTCTTATACATGCAAGAGAAATGAAGAGGATAGTGAATGCAAGTCAGAATTTGACATTGTTGATGATCAAACAAAGAGATGTTTTGAATCAAACCTTCCAAAAGGATGCTTATTCTTGTAATTAGATGTTTTAGTATTTTAATAGGTTTCCTTTTAAAAGAGGTGAAAAAGATGTAAAACATTTAAAGCAGTCAACATCAGTGTTGAGTACTATTGGAAACAATATGTCAGTGCGAGAGAGTGCCAAGGTAAAAGAGAATGCTAGTTTTTGGTTTCAAAAGGGTACACGGCAATGGCGAAGATACTTGGTCAAGAGTTGACGTAAGTAGAAAATGACATCGACTAAGAATTGCCATGGTGACACTGTGCAAGGTGAGACAATTTTTAAGTTTCCTCTGATTAATGACCAAGGTAGGAAAAAAATGGTTTCTGCAAGAATGGCTTATTGCTATGCAAATTCCGAAAAATTGCAGCATAATTGTGTCAATGACAATAATAAAAGTTCATAATAATTAAGGAAAAATTTGACATTTTTGTGAAAATATCCAATTGATGAAATTGGGAAAATTTATGTGGATAAAGACTCAAAGGGTGAGGGAATAGCAACCTGATCCACATGCTCAGTAATTCGAGAGCTTTTGGGGTCTGAAAGGCTTGTAGTTGGGAGGAATGATCAAAGGCTCAGTGTTTAGCTCAAAAATGAAAGTGATTAGAATTTATTTGAAACTAAAAGATAGTGATTGAACCATCATTGGGAATCCAATGAAATTCATTTCGTCGAAAACCGAGTTCATATGAAGAAGTTATAGCCTGTTGACCGTCGTTTAGAGAAGGCAAATTTTTAAAAGAAATTGCAGAATAGTGACAGGTTGATGACATGGCACCTAGTCAGAATGTAGGGAATATTATTTATTTTATGCCCAGTGGCACTATCACAAGTGTCACAACTTGATTCGCCAGTCCGATTTGAAGGTGAATTTTTTTCTTAGGATTTATCTCCTAAGGTTGAATTCAAATTTGTATTATGTGGGAGGACAACCCAATTAGAGACCAGTATGTGTCCGCTATGGTTGACCTTCTCTCAAAGGTCAAGTTCGAATTTCATATGATATGGTGGTCGAATTTTAAGTCATGGGTGCATTTTATTAAGGTTGAACTAATTTTATGCTAGCATTTTATATATATTATATTAAACCGAAATATTTTCACCTTATATAAATCCAAGGTTCAAGTTTATTAAACATTGGTGGAGCAGTTATACTATTGGTCGATTAAGCAATGGTGGGAGAAATTATTATTAAATGGAATGACAGATATATATATTTTGCATATTCTAAAGTCAAATTTTATATGGAGCACATATCATATTCAAGTGGCATTCAAACCTTGGGTTATGGCACAGATTAAATAGTGGAAAAATATATATGAGTAGGAGCAGAGGTCAGGGTCAAACCCATGACGTCCCTCCACATAATCGTGTGCCTTACTAATAGGCCGCAGACAATACTTGTTATACGTTAGCAACGAAATTATATTTGAATTCATATGTTGACTTCGATGGTGGAATGGAGGGGGCCAACCCTCCTCCCATATGACCTTTCCACGTGACCTTCCATAAAGTGCCCAAACAAAATGCGCTTCGTGTGTAATTAATTTTTCATTATCCCCATTAATCTGTTGATTAAGTTAATTAAGCTTGAGTTTAAAATGACAGAAACTTTGGAGGTGCCACCAAAATTCGGTATGAACTAACATTTTTTCGGAGCTAATGGGAGTATTCTCCAGATTTGGAGGAAGAATATAGGGAAAAATTAAATGATCCATATCTTGCAAAATTTTCAACCAATTTTGGCTTAGGAAGAGTCATTCCTAGCAGATTGAAATTCTTTGAACACATTGGAACAGGTTGTAGAGGCAATGGAGCAATTCTACAGGTGTCCTAGATCATCTAAATGCAAAATTGAGTGAATAAACAATTATTTTTGATTGATTTCGACATTCCAAACTCATTGGAGTATGTTTTAGGAGCATTTGATGCATGTATATAAAAAAAAATTCACAATTGAGCTAACACAGAGGCCCAAGCCATGGAAGTTAGACCAAGGAGATGTTGCCCAGGTGGGGTGAAATCCAACATCAAAACTTTGTTTTAATGGATCCATTGTGATGGTTTGTTGTTCTTTATGTTGCTGTTATTCAACATTTTAAATTCATATTTTGTGCTCCTTAATTCACTCACAAAACTCAGTTAAATTATCTGTTTGACACACATAAGCAACAATGAAACATATGTACCTCAAGCATAAGATCAACAAGTAAATTTTAAGTTTGAGGTTGAAATTGTCACATAAAAAAATAACATTCATAATTAGACCATTTTCCCCTTTCATTTGTGGATTAAGCCCTTGACAGTCTTACCAGAAAGAAATAATTTTCTTTCATAGATGGGTTCATCAGATATAATGAAATTCATATTTCCCCTGAAGATCAAGATAAAAACATGTTCAACATTCCATGGGAAACATTTTCATAACAAGTTTTACCATTCTGGTTGTGCAATGCACCAACCACTTTTCAAAGGGAAGTTCTTGGTATTTTTTTTTATTTAATAAATGAGGGATTTAAACTGTATACGGATGTCTTTACCCCTTATGGTAATTATTTTGACCAAGCCTTGCACAATCTTCATAAGGTTCTTGTATGATGTAGAACTGTTAGAATGTGTAATTCCTACTTGTCCAGTTGTGACTCTCTATGTATAGAGTCTGTTCATATTTTATAGGAGTTAGCTAAAACTAGTTTCCTTGTTTGGTGTGAGGTTGAGATATTCCCTCAACCAACTTATTGTACGTACAAGATAGATTTCCTATCTTGAGACTAATTCATGTACTGTAAATGTGTGTAATCTATTTGATTAATGAGAGAGATATAGTTTTGCATATTAAAGTTTTAATTTGGTATCAAAGCAATAAAGGTCTGGACCTCGGCCCCTCCTGGGCTGAGGGAAATAAGAATAATATATTTAGTTTGTTTTTTCAATTGGTTTGGGCAAACTGGTGCGGTGAGCGTGACAGCGTAGCTGAAGGTTTTCTGAACAGATTGGTAGTCGGGATGATTTTCTCTGCTGTCATAAGTCACGGCAGAAAAGATTAGAGGTACACACAGTTTGTATTTCTATCCCCGGCGTGAGCAGCAAAGAAGAAATCGACCTGCGTTCGAGCAGAGCTTTCCAGGTCTACGGTTTCGAAGTTTCAATCTGCAGTTACGCATACCATTTCCACTCTGAAGAGTGCAAGGCGTGGAGAACAACGTTTGAGAAAAGCGTGTTGGTGAATCCAGGCAGTGAGATACAACTCTACAGGTTGCAGAACTCGGATTTGAGAGATCGAGCCTCGGCACACAGATTTTTGAACAAAGACTACGTTACCACACTGTCGTCTTTCACAGTGAGCGTTTTAAAGTTTTCTAAAAGGGTTGAAGATTTTCGAGTTCAATATTTACGAAGGTTTCTTCACTTTTAATATGATATTTTCGTTTTTTAAGAAAGGTCTTCAATATGATTTAAGAGCTTTTTAATATGGTTTAAGAAGGGTAGGGTCTTCCTTACGTGAATCACCTTTCAAAAAGGGATTTCTCATACACTCTCATAAAAGACCATATGAATTAAGTTTCCAAAAGGAATTTTTAAAAACATTTTTTTTATGAGTGGAGATATGAGCTGCGTAGGAGACCGTGAAGATCTAGAGGCAATGTGGTGTATGAGGAAAGAGAAGCGGCTTATTTTTAAATGGCATACTGTTTAATGTCTAGAGGATCAGCGGGCATTTTTTTTTTGTGGAGTGTAGCAAGGCAATGTCATAATTGCAGCGGCCACTGCATGCTTCGTGGCGTGAAATCTTTCAAATATGAAGGGCTCAGGTTACAGGTTGTCCTTATTCATGTCAATGTTGGTGCCTATTTACAGTTTAAGCTTTGAAACATTTATTTGTTTGATAACATGTTCTTTTGTCAACATAATCGGCTGGAGATTCCTCGTTCTTCGCGTGTTTCTGTGAAATTACTTTATTGACAGAAAGCATGTATTTGGTCATACAAGAAGAAGAAAGAAAGGTAGTGTGTGGAGTGCTTTGGCACTCTCCAGGTAACTCTTGAATGTATTGAAGCATTGAGCCTAGCTAACTCAATGGAGTGGTTTTGTTAGAATTAGCTACTCTAACAAATCGCTCAGGTGAATTCAAGACAACATTTAGACAAGAAAAAGAAAAAGGATGTAAAGATACTTCGTGGTGGATAGCAAGACTGAAGTGTAACAAATATTAATTTTGTGCAACAACCCAACAATGACTCTGAAAATTAAAGGATGATGGACATGTAGGTGAACGTTTGTGTGAATTAGTGTGGGTTTCTTAGAATAAACTTTTGATGATGAGTCACTCAGTTGAATGGTAAGCAAGTCTAGGATGGTTTTGTAGTGGTCATTTTATGTACCTGGTAACTCCAAGAGATGGAGTATGTACGCCTTATAAAGGCATGTGTATCCCCGTAAAAGTTCGTGGTAATCTCAAAACCACTTTGTAACTACAGGTTCATGGTTAGCCAGAAACCATTTTGCAGTGTCAGTTTGTGGTCAGCTAGAAACCACGTATAATAGTGAAGCAGACTGGAAACAGGTCTATGTCAGTGTTCACCCAGTGATGAAGAGCATGGTTACGGGTCATCCGCTAAAACCCAGGAAGAGCATGGTTACGGGTCATCCGATAAAACCCACGTTGGAGGGGGATCTGTAGATACAGGTACATGTATGCAGTGATAATGGTTGACAGAACCATGTATACGAAGGACATCCTACAAGACCAACGGTTGCAGCGGTTGGTACCCATGCATTCCGGTGGATGGTTTCTCCTTTATATGGACGTCGACATATTCTTTGTTATGTTTGATCACAACTAGATTTTGCGAAGTAATATCGAGACAAGTAGTCATTAAGGGGGTGTGTTAGAATGTGTAATTCCTACTTGTCCAGTTGTGACTCTCTATGTATAGAGTCTGTTCATATTTTATAGGAGTTAGCTAAAACTAGTTTCCTTGTTTGGTGTGAGGTTGAGATATTCCCTCAACCAACTTATTGTACGTACAAGATAGATTTCCTATCTTGAGACTAATTCATGTACTATAAATGTGTGTAATCTATTTGATTAATGAGAGAGATATAGTTTTGCATATTAAAGTTTTAATTAGAACTACCAGGTTGTGCCTTTGTCATGAAAATTTTCATATGATGATGATAGAGCACATGGTTTTGGAACATTTTATTTATGTTACAGGCATTCAAGTACACCCAACTAAGATCAAGGTAATCCTTAAAGTCTCTACTCCTTAAACACAATAAAAGGTATGTAGTTTCCTCGGTTATGCTAGTTATTATTGTTGTTTTGTAGAATTTTTTTCAAAAATTGCAGCACCTCTGTATGTATTGACTGGACATGTGGAATCTAAGTGGACTCCTAGATGTGAGACTTATTTTTCATATCTAAAAATGTTGGTCTCAACAAATCCTATGTTGCGAGGACCAAAATAGAATATGTCATTCCATATATCCTTAGACGCGTCAGATATGGTGATAGGATCAATCCTCGGACAACAAGAGGACAAAAAAGCCTTATGCCATTTATTACATCAGTGACAATCTTACAGTGAATGAGTTAAATTATACTATGACAGAAAAAGAATTTTTGGTCATTGTTTATGTCGTAAATAAATTTATCCATTAGATAATAGGATATCAAGTTTTTCTGTACACTGATCATCCTCTCATTCGTTATTTTTCTAGAAAACCTGTTATCAATGGTAGAATAACTCGTTGGTTAGTGCTATTGCAAGATTTTGACATCACTATAAAAAAATTATTTTTAAATATACTAGAACATGGAAGATTAAAGCTAGTTTTGTTTTTTGATGTAAATGTTTTCACCATATAATCTATAATTTTAATATAAATTATTTGTCTTATTAAAAAAAATTAAACATTAAATATATTTATTAAACATAACATTTAATATATTTATTAAACTTCAAATTATAGTTGATGTTTTAATTTTATAAATTATATTTAATAATAAATATTTTAAATTATAACATTTAATAAATATTTATTATTGAATATCATATTTTTAAGATTTAATAATAATAATAATAATAATATTTTAAAAATTTCTTGATATGAAAATATAAATAAAATTATAATTTTAAATATATAAAAATTTAATTTTTTAATAAAAAAATTAGCATCAAATAGAAGTACTAAATTATCAAATTATCTTTTATTTAAATTTATGAAATTTATTTTAAAATAAATATTTCTATATAATATTTTAATTTGAAAATATTAAAAAAAATATTCACAATTTAATTCATTAATAAATAAGTCATATAATTATACTTACATAAGTTTTAGCACGCCCACATAATAAACAAGATTATATATATATGAGAAAGGAAAATAGATATACATCATACAGAGTATATATATATAGCTACAATGAGGCATTTATCTGAAGGGGAGACCCCTACCATATGACTTCCTGCCCAGGAAGGAGCCGTACACCACCTGGTCCCATAATTTTAAAATGAATACATATTAACATTACCTGCTTCAATATGGTCAAGAGAAGGTTCGTGGAATGAAAATCCCAAGCCTTCACGGCTGGACTGAACTTCTCTAAGATATGTAATGGCCGGGATGGTGCTCTGCCATGCCATAGCGTTTACTAACAAAATGGATTACTGCACGAACACGCTACTCCATATATTGAATCATTTAGTACATATATCTGTTTATTTGTACATCACATAATCTCCTAGTGCGTTTCATATCTGATTCTAATGCCACATACATTAAATGCACGATGCCTGCAGATTCTGTGTTGACTTACCCAAGCAAAATCCTGTTACAGGATTGATGACCCTTGCATGAACGTAAATTGATAGAACATATCTACGGTTTGGTGTTATTTATCAAATGGTAAATTTTTGAGAGAAACAACCCTTAAATATATTCCAAGGTTATCAATTATAGAACTATCTTAAATTTTAGATTTAAGATTTTTGTGATCTAACATATAGTTTAGTTTTATGTTTTTCAGATTAATCATAAAGTTTTCATCTAAGTAATGTAGTTCATTTTCCTGATAAAATAAAAAAGTGAATCAATTTTTATGAATAAATAGTATAGATGTATCATTGTCTAGAGATAGCCATTAAAAACTAGCAGTTAATGAATTAGGTAATTAGTTAATTAATTATTTAAGGGAATAAAATTAAAATGAATTGTTAAAAAATATTTATTAAATAAGTTAATACCTATAAATAATCTTTAATTAATACCTATTTTTTTCATAAATAAAAAATTCTTATAATAATGATAAATAGGAAATTATCATATATCATTTTTAAAAATCTTTTAAAAATTTGGGAAATTAGAAGTATATATATTTGTATCAAATAAATTAATGTAAAAAATAAGGATAAAAAGGTTTAAAATAAAATCAAAATAATAATGAAAATATTATAATAATAAGGATATAGGTTTAAGAATATTAATAAAAAACAAAGAAATTGTTGGAGGATTTTAAATAAAGCAACTAATAAAATAAGAAAAATAAATAAATTAAATTAAAAAAAAAAAAAAAAAACTAACCCACTAAGAATCTAAGCTAGAGGTTAAGGAGTCACATAGAGAGAGTTAAAGTACAACTTTTACTCAATTTCAAACCATCATTCCTATTGAGATTCTTCGCATATTTGTCAATCTCAATACCAGTTCTAACCTTCCTATGGTGGAAATGATCAACCCTATTAATTACCTTGAAATACTCAATAGAGACATGGTGACAATATTTTTTCGCATGTTCCCCAAGAGATGATGTGTCGGAAAGATTGTGCTTTCGCATGTTCCGCAAGGGATGATATGTGAGAAAGATTCCAATATAGGGAATACCACATGAACAAGAAACCAAGTATACCCCTTTCTTATCTTTAAGATCAACAAGGTCCTTAAAAAACCAGAGAAAATTTCTATCTTAAAATAATAATAAATAAATAAATAAATTTTATATCAAATTGACTACTAAATAAAACAAAATAATTTGATACTACTACCTTAATTGTAATGAACACATCGAGACAATCCATCACACAACCATGACCATATTCAAAACCATTATCATATTTATCAAAACACTAGAAATTAAACCAATCTAAATTTAAGAAATTAAAACATTCATGAAAATTACAACTGATAAAATTATAAAGACATTTGTATTGTAATTATAATAAAAATATGATAAAACCTAAACTTAAAAGAGTCTATTAAAATTTGTAACCAAATACTATCTTAACTAACTATGAGAAAAATTAAATTAAAACTTAAATTTAAAATACACTCTTAAAATTTATATCCAAATTCTATCTTGACTAAAATAAAAATACAACTTAAATTCAAATATAATACTTCACAAGGTGAAATATTTAAAATTCACACTTTCATCAGATAAAAATTAAAATCCTGGACGTGGAATTAGCATAAGCAATAGATTGCAGTTTATAGGCTAAAATTCCAAATCCAGGAAATCGTTTGTTCTTGGAATTAACATGATGTGCTCTGACCGTTCGCATTTTCACTGTCCTAATGAAAACAATTGCAATTTCTGAGAAAAAAATCAAACGTTCCTAAAGAAATGCTACTCCACTAATCCTCTACTCCTGAAAATCTAAACAGAACTGCAAGGAGGCCAATGAAAATTTAAAACAATCACAACAAATACGAGCTTTCCCAATTGCAATTTCCGGTGTCACAATGCAACTCCTCCAGGTAGACATGCGCATGGTCAAATCAAGAGGATTATCTTAATAAATGTGAGGTCACCCATCCCAGTGCTACTCTAGCCCAAGCGCGCTGTGGAGTTTTGATGGGATCCAGTGCATTAACGCTGGGGTGATCGCACCCCAAATAAAAGGGGGGAGGGTGCAACACTCAGACTTCCCGAGATGTCACCCATCCCAGTACTACTCTAGCCTAATGGCGCTTAACTATAGAGTTCTGATGAGATCCTGTGCATTAACGTTGGTATGATCGCACCTAAATCAAGAGGATTATGAGCTTCATTAAAAGTGGTCAAATTTAAGGATCCGCAAGCTTCATTTACAAACAGAATACGATGAATTCCGGTGCTTCATTTTACTTAATAAGCATTGGAACAATCAAAGGTGGCAGGGAATTTGGCCAAATCAAACTGCAATCCCTAAGAAAACCTGTTGCAGAGATTTTGTAGTTGGCCATTTCCAATTTGGAAACGACCAAAACAGGTGGAAGCAACACCTCTTTTGCATTATATTAATTGAGCCAAAGTTTTGAAAATAAGCATAACAGTAGTGGGCATAAAAGTATTACCGTTGTAAGCACCTCTCTTCCATGATATTAATTGGGCAACGTTTTGAAAATAACGATAAAGTTGACAGACTGGCAATGTTACCTACTTTGATTTGTTCCAAAGAAATTGACTTGTCAAACAAGTTATCAAAAAAATTATTTAATTAATAAATCTTTTATGACCATTAATATTAAAATGAATTAAAAAATATAATATAATAATTAATATTATTATGCAATTACATACTTTATGTCTACACATATGAGATTACTTTTATCATTAATTTTTTTCCCTATGTTTAACTAGTATTTATATTAATTTTTAAAATTATTTCAATTAGATATATATCCAATTAAATATTAGGTTTTTATTTTAATTAAATATATATTTAAATTTATTTTAAAAATATAATATATATATAATTAATTTTAATTTTATAAATTTCATTTAATATTTAGACTTTATAAATTCAATTTAAACATATAATATTACAGGTTATCTCAATTGGAGAGTGTTTTTGTTAAAGTATTTTTTTGGTATTGAGAAGTTATGGGTTCAATTCTCTGCACATCTTTGTAGTGAGCCTCTCTCTCAACCCCAAAGAAAGAGAGTACTATTCCATGGACTCACAACCCCTCTCAACTTAAAGGCAAGAGAGAGGTTGTCATAACTAGGCCATAGAATTAAAACTCCTCTCAACAAGAAGGAAGGATAGGTTGTTGGTACTAGGCCATTAACTCACTTAAGAGCCCAACAAAGTTACTTTGTTCCATAACACCAACTTATCATAACAACTATTAGAAAGATAAGAACAACTCCACCTAAAAAGTTGCATTAATATTTACTATCAAATACAATACAATTTTTCTAAGTTATATATATATATATATATATATATATATATATATGAATGATAATATAAATATAATATTTTCTTAATTTAAAAAGAAAAAAAATAAAAAAATAAGTCTTTTTAATGTAAATTATAAATTTATAAAAAACTATTTAAAAAAATAATATATTTATGCTATAAACTATAAAATAACAAATTATCTAAATTAAAATTCATTTAATTCTATAAAATAATCAATTTTATGATATTAGTTATTTTAACCTAATAATGATATTGATTACAAATAGATCAAGATCATTAAAAATAAAAAATAAAAATAATAACCAATATTATCAAAATTATAATAACAAATTTTATGATTTTTATTATTTTTATCTAATTTTCAAACAATATTTAATTTTTTTCGGATACATGAATTAATATTATTAAATGCATTTAAAATGAAAATATTTAGATGACATAGTTTAATTTATAAATGAAATGATTTTTTCATAATATTTTTTCTGGTTATTTTTTTATGATTTTGGTTATTTTTATCTAATTTTCATCCAATAATGACTATTTTTGGATACATGAATTAGTATTATTAAATGCATTTAAAATAAAAATATTTAGATGACATAGTTTAATTTATAAATGAAATGATCTTTTTCATAATGTTTTTTGGTTAATTTTGAATATTTTTAACAAATTGAGTTTAAATTATCTAATTTTTAGAATCCAAGAGCCACATGATTTTTTTATGTTTTTGAATTTATTTATGTGTTCATTCTTAAAATTGGACTGCCAAATTCCTGAAAAAGGTTATTTCGTCTATAAATTAAACTATGCCTATTTAAATTCATATATGTTTTTAAGATTATCAAAATTCATACACTATATATGTGTGTGTGTGTGTGTGTGTGTGTGTGTGTGTGTGTGTGTTTGTGAGATTATTCAACTAAAAATACCTGTGACAATATTAATTTTCCCAATCTCTTAGGTCATAAAAACTATGGTAACCTTGAAACATGTATCTTAATGATATTTTAGCATATAAATGAGATTCTAAAGAAATATAAGTAATCCCTTACCTTTCCTAAAGTATAGACCAATTCTAGTTCAAATGCACATTAATTGCCATCATTAACATTATCATTAGAAAACTATAGAAGGGTGCTTGCATACTATTGATGGTCCAAAATGTGAAAATGGGGTCATTAAGAACATGCACTCATATAAACATGTGCACGTTCCTAATAACAAGCATGTGTTAATGTGCGTCCACACTTTGTAAGGCCATAGTATAACTAGTCTGCTTTTTCAGCCGGAAAATCATGGAAATTCTGGTAATATTTTAAGAAAATCCGGTAGGGATTTCTGTAAATCCATGTTATAAGTATCAAAATTTAATATTTTGGGTGCCCTAGAGGTTTTTGATGGTGCTAAATCCATCTATACCATGAAAATCATGATTCAAACACTGTTACTATAATATTTATTAATTTTTTTGGGCCCAGATTCTGGCCAATTTTGGTCGTTCAGGAAATTCCTCCGTCTCATTAGACAACTCTCTTTGTAAGCCCCAAATGACCAAATGGGATGCGAGGTGGGCATGGTGCACAAACATGTATGCATTCATGGCACATCCTATTTTTATATCCCTATAGCTCATTTTTTCCATAGCTTGGACTGTGGAGTGTGTTTTTAAGATCTCATGGAACCAAATATCATGTCCTTGGTATACATATTTTGTGAGACAACAGAGTTGATATCCTTCAGATTTTGGGTAACCATTCCAATGCAATTTCCTTTTTCATTTTCTTTTTATTCTTTTCAAAATGTGGTTTCAAAAAAAAAAATTATATGATACCCTGGAACAAAATAGCCATATTGAATTACAAGAGACTTGGTTACCATTGAGGTTAATGAGTAAACAAACTCAACATCTAAAAACCACAACTCCAAACAACCAAACCCAAACTTAGAACAAAGAAATCCCAATATCAAAATTGATACATATTTGACTACTTTTAGAGAACTCATACATAATATCCAAAACACCAAGTACCCATCACGATTGTCTCTAACATTTTCAACAAATTCAATTGTAGCATCCATTTCTAATGCCAACGGCCAATTAAATAATATTTTCAATTAAAGGGATAGGATGTATGATAATATAAATCTAGTCTTAATAAAGTCTAAATGAGAGACTTAAACATTTCCAAACAATATTTTCTGTTAATATTCGTTGATCAAAAAAATATCCAACAAATACTAGTCAACAAGAAACACAATTCTATGGACTCACGCACCTACCAACCACTCTAATACCATTAGATGGATAGGCAGTTCAGATGTTTTGATATACCTCCTTGTAAAAATAGGGATATTCCTATATATTTCTTGAGAACATTATTGGTAGAGTTCATGTTAGGACTCCTTATCAACTTCATTAACATAGGAGACTTGTAGGGAGTGGTGCATAGGTATTCCCAAGACAGAGGTGCATCACAACACTATGTCCTTGTCCACCTAAATGAAGGCCTAATCACTTGATCAAGAATCCTCTAGTACCATAAAGAAAAATTAAAGGCCATTTCAAAATAGACACCTTAAATCAAACCATAGTGTGGCATGGAACCATTTTTTTCATTTGTCAAGTTGTGTGAGAACCTCTAGGCTTAACATTTGGCTTGAAGAGATGTGACTCAGGGGCATATAAGTTGTCAAAGTCACTCAGGGATCACACCCGGCCTTCGCCACACCAGCCCTTAGATGACATAACTCTTTAGCATGTCTCCTCCCCTTAGTACATGGCATAATGACACCCCATGAGGTTTGATCGCAGGTTGCCATGCTGATGAGGCCCATCCTCTACCAGTTGTGCTAGTGGGACTTGACCTGGTGTCACATGGTACCTTAATTACATCATTGTGCTAAGATTAACTAGAAGTTGATGTTGTATGATACATTGGACCATTAGATTCTATAGTAAGGTTACCAAAAGAGGCTACATGGAGGATCATGTGAGCCTCACAGATGTACTAGCTATAGATATACTTGTTGTGGGTTGATGTATTTCAATGACAATAGTGTTATGGAGGAGGTTACTATCCTCACCATCTCTAAATTTTTCATTATAATATGTGGGTGTTTGTGTGATATTTTTATATCTAATTATATATTATTTTTAGTTTTTATACCCTGATAACACTCCCCCCACTTCTATTTATATACCATTTTCAATTTCTATCACTATTGTATTAATGTAAATTATTAGTTTTCTTAGTGTACGAAAAAATTAGGTATGGTAAATTTAAATCATCCCTCCTTGAAGAAATTTTCATATATTTTGAATTCATATTATATATACTTTTAGTTTGGTTAACACTAAGAGAGGATTCATTCCCCTATAAAATGGAAATATCATCCCCTTTTCAAGTGTGTCAACTTAAATTTAGTTAAAATGTTTATTTTTTAATCTAATTTTGGTTAACTAATTAAAAAATTATAAATGTGTATGGAGGTTGGAAAATTTTTCCATTAGTTTTATGCCTCACCAACATATTGTTCACCACCACCCACTCTTACCCCATCATATATCCCTCTTATCATCACATTTCCATGGTTTTTTCTATCACCAGTGAAAGTCCATCATTTTTGTAAACAATGGGGGTTATTTATTACCCACCTCCACCACCTTTACCGTCCCATTCACTCACAAAGACCACATCCATAGACCATCCTATATTCCACCCTATTTTTTCTACCACTCTTTCATCCCAATGGTCACTCTACATAGCCCCCATGTACCCCCTTAACCATCATCCCATGATGGTAGTTTAGTGGATAACGATTACAATGGATGTCACCTCTAAGAAGGTTATGTAGCTTAATATTCTACCTACTATTCAATCTCCATCATTTATTGAGAAATCCATGATGACATCATTCATTAAATAAATTTGGTATGTATCCTGAATGGAATTGATTTTAGGATTTTTTTTTTGCATTCCATTCTTTTACTTTTTTAGCTATTGGAGGGTAGTATAGGAACGATGTTGGGCACATAAAGCAAAGGAGAATCCTTGTGATTAATTCTATCATCTATGATCATTTTTCTTAGCTTTAGTTATAAATTATCAAATGTAAGTGTGATAATTCATTATGGAAAAAATCTTACTAGAATTTCCATTCTTTATATAGTCCTTGGAAAGATGAAGCGCACCCAAAGAGAAAAAAAAAATTGACCTCCTTCTTTTAGTAAGAAGTGAAACATTGACATTCAAGGTGTACATGATGGTCGTGAGGGTTCTAATGGAAAATCAATGACTAATTGAAGCCATATTGTATATAAGGAATTATATGCCATACATTTATTTTTAGGAGTGAATGTATATTAAAGCCATTTTATATGCAGGGCATGCGTTCTATGAATTGAAGTGTTTTTTTATTTGATCTTCACGTGTTAGATTGCTAGTTTGGATTTGCATGTAAGTTAGTTTAAAGTTTCATAATTGAAATTGATTTCCTTAACAAGGAGTTGAAATTTTGACTAGAGAATCAAACTCCATTCAAGAAAAATACAATATTATATATTATACATTCAAATTTTCATAAAAACTAACAATTGCAATTATCATTATAATATCCATGAATTCTAAATGTTTACTTGGATATATTAACTTTCTTTCCACATGTTATATGGACACATGGAATTATTTATGAGTGTATTCTAAGTATATGATTACAAACATTTAATACTACATTTGTAAATATTATATCATTTACATAGTTATGGATTCCTCTTGAGAGTTGTGCATTTTTTCAATCACGAGACCCCATCATACTTAAATAATGTGAGAAGGAACCTTACCTACAACTAAAGTACATCAAGTTCTCATAATCCATGAATTAATGAAAAATAAATTATGTCACTAAAAATTCCTACCAACCTAAGTTTGTAATTTTCATCAACACGTACCAATTAATTATTGACATTGCATAATAAATCAAATTACAAAACCACACCTTGTCCAATTATAAAACCATTATGGTGATAAAATTTAGGAATAATTGCTTATTGTTGTCCATACAATATTGACATCAACACATTAATCACATACACAACAACACACATGGTTAGCATACATCAATTATGCCACCAACAAGTATGAAGCTTGTTTACGCCCCAATTATCTAGCTATCTTTGTTATAACAACCTATTCTACTATGGAATTTCCCACCATAACCAACGTTGCCCTAATTTTACGTTTTTTTACTATAGTTTGAAACATTTTACCATTTTGAGGCTAAAAAATGACTCCAATATTCCTCACAAAAGGATTGTGATATTATAGAGAGCTTACAATTAATTCTTTTCTAATGAGACCAATACCCTACACCTAGGTTTCATCCACATGTTAGTGACCATGGGAATAAAATGCATTGTAGACCAACCTTGTCCATGTATTTGGAACCACCAAATATCTCTTGTATGAAAACCTCATGAAGCCTACCCACATTAATTGTAAGGAGTGTGGTGCTTTGTTTAACCTTCAACCACTCAGATACAATTTATAATTCCCGTTAAAATAACAAAAAATAAAACTACCAACAACATCGTTCTTATCCACACCAAAAAATTGAATAATTGGTGACATCTGTATCCACGTTTACATTATGTTTTAGAGTTTTTTCAATTAAAAAAACCCTCAACATGAAAATATTAGAATTGGTCTTACTAGGATTCAATAGGCTTGGATTAATCTTCAAGAAATTTTCACTATTTGGAACCATATTCTCCATACATTCCACCTCAACTTCCTCGCATCCCATCATTTTATCTGTATGTAGTTGGTGGATTCCATTTGTACTGTTGAATATGTTCCATTAAGGCACTTGTGCTTATTGAAGAATATGCATGAGTTTAATGGGCTTCAAGAAAAATGCAAGTAATAAGAGGTTCATAGGATTAACTTGATTAACAATTACGATTAACAATAGTAATCACAAACATAATCTCAAAGGTTGCTTCCCAACCTCACATGTTGATAATTTCATATTAATGAATTTGCTTACACATACCAAATGCTGATTACTTTCATTGCCAACCAAGCATATGTACTAAAGTATCATAATCACATAATGAAAAAGTAATGTTTTGATATACAATTGAGAGTCTCCTTCCACCTCAAGTGGAAATAATGAAGTAAAAAACCAATCCATCAATATTATCCATCCATTTGCTAATCTGTTTCATTAGAGGAAATTTCATCCTAAAAGTGGCCTCCTAAGGAAAAATAATAAAATAATAGTTCAAATAAAAAAAATAAGAATATGAATTTTGGAGGGAAAAGAACAAAACTACTTTTTTTACTTGTATGTTTGGCTTATCTCCTTTTCTCTATACCCAAATTTCAAGTGTAACCATTCATTGGATACAGAATGAAATTCCAAATCCAACTTGTACCCATTATGCATACTTTTGAGAAGACCCATAATGATAAAAATTGAAGATACATTGAAAAAGTGTGCTCACCACACATTTCTAATGTATCTTCATTTTTTACCAATGTGAGTCTTATCAAAAGTATGCATAATGGGTACTCATTGGATGTAGAAGTTAATTCCGCATCCAACGAGTGTCTACAGATGAAATTTGGGTAAACCTATAAGGAGATAAGTTGAAAATACAAGTAAAAAAAGTAGTTTTTATTTTTTTCCCTCCAAAATATTTACATGTACCTCTTTTTACATTTAAAGGATTTTTATGACTTTACATATTATGACAAGGAAATTATGTGAAAATTTCATGGGCACTTTTAGGATGAAATTTCTTCTAATGCATGTATTTTACAAAATTCCTTTGGTGTATCTAACCACTCACTAAAAATAATACAACATAGAGTCAATATTTTCTCTCATGTAGCTCTAATAATTACTAGTAATTATTGCAACTCCAATAATTGGTAATTTTTAAAATTTCCTCTCTAATTGTTGAAAATCTAACTTAACATGGGATCCAATAAATGCTAGCCATGACCCTAAGCACTTAATCCTCCATGTACTCAACAATGTTCGAGGATAACCAAATTTCCCCCCTTAGGAAAAAGAAAAACTCATAGAAAACCACATTCTCTTATTTGTTATTTTATTTTTTTCTAATTTTTCATTGTTTTCATGAATGCGTAGGTTAAAATCTTATTGGAGAATTTTTGAAGTTATGGAAATGTACATGTTCTCAATAGAAGAGAAGTCGATGGAAATGTAGATGTTAAATTACCTGTTTGACACACATAAGAAATAATGAAACATATGTACCTCAAGCATAAGATCAAAAAGTAAATTTTAAATCTAAGGTTGAAATAAGCACAAAAAAAATAACATTCATAATTAGATCAAGTTGGTACCAGAGCCTAGTTGAAAACTTTTGTTGAAAGGAAAGTTTATTTTCTTGGTAGTTGCTTGAATTTTTGTGCAAGTTTAATGGTTACAAATTTGCGATGTTGACAAGGTTAAAGTTACAGAAAGGTGAAGGAAGAACTACTGGTTGCAAGTCCTGATATTAGGACCAGAAGAAGGAGAGATACAAGAGAACCATATTCACCCAAATTTCCACTCATAGCTGCACTTGAAACACCTCAAGTTTTTTCTCAAGGAGCTGATATTGAAGAGGTACAAGTTATACAATAAGCTGAGTTGATTGAAGAGGTACAAGCATCATAAGTTGAGCTTGAATCCATATCCATTATGTTGGGTGTCGGAGAGACTCAAGGACATTAAGAAGAGGATGATGTCAAGAGAGACTTCAATGACATAAAGAGGATGGTTAAAATTATGTTTGATGCATTTACTATTGGGATCTGATATTGAAGAGGTACAAGTTATACAATAAGCTGAGTTGATTGAAGAGGTACAAGCATCATAAGTTGAGATTGAATCCATAGCCATTATGTTGGGTGTTGGAGAGACTCAAGGACATTAAGAAGAGGATGATTTCAAGAGAGACTTCAATGACATAAAGATGATGGTTAAAATTATGTTTGATTCATTTGCTGTTGGGATGGCAGGAGAAGGTTCTAATCCTCCACATAGAGAAGGAAATTCAGATGAAGAGAAGGATGAAGAGAAGAGTTCAAAGGGTAGTGGAGGAAATCCACCTCCATCTCCACCATCTTCATCATCCTCATCATCTAAATCAACATCATCTTCCACTTCCAACATAAAAACCACCCACACTCACTCAAAAGACACAAAAGGCAAGACACCCTTACTCAAACTAGATGTCAAATTTGAGCTTCCAATGTATAATGGCGAAATAAATCTAAAAATATTTGAAAATTGGATACGTCAATTGAAGGTGTACTATAGGATTCTGAACCTTCATGAATATGGCATAAAGATTCAATTAACTTCTTTTAGGATGGAAGGATCTCCACTTGTATGGTGGGAAGCAAGGAATCAAGAAGAGATAAAAAATTGCGGTAAAATCTACGTGTCTTGATAAAGTTTTATTGCTACCATTAAAAGGAAATCCTATCCGTTAGCTTACATAAAAAAGGAAATTATGGATTGGAAAAATTTTAGACAATTGAAAGGAAAAAATGTACAAGATTATACTCATGAATTTATGAGAAGAGCTATAATTCTGGGTATTAATTTATATTCTCAAGAAACTTTGTTAAAGTATGTTGGGGATTTCCACAGTTACCATAGGCACTATGCTCATGTTTAATCCCACAAACATAGATTAAGTTTGTTCTCAAGCCACACACTTAGAGTCAAGAGGGAAACAAAACATAGATGATACAAGTTAAAGTGAGGGTAAAGGAAAGGGAAAGTTTTATGAAAGAGGAAAGAGAAATAGCTCTATAAAAAGAGAGAAGGAAAAAATCACATGAAAAAATTGTTCAAATATTGGTCATGATGAATACCATTGTTTGAAACTTCATCGAGAGTTGAAGCCATTAAACAAATTGAAAGCCAAAAGAAGGGTAAAATTGTTTATATAGTTGAATATGACTTAGTGTCAAATTCAGGAGATGAGACAAAGATTTTAACCATGGGTTTGAAAGGTAAACATATTGCAAGCACTAGTTATTCAAATTTTTCAAATGTTACTCATGATGAGGATATGAGAATAGAACTTTTCCATATTAGAGTTGTCTCTAAACATACCAATATTGATACACTTTTTGATAGTGGATCAAATCTAACTTGATTTTTGAATACTTGGTTAAGTAGCTTGGCCTTAATATTATTAGACATACAAGACCATATCCTTTGCGTTGGATATGAAAAAATGCAAACTTGTAGGTTACAGGGGAGTTCTTACTAAGATTCACCATCAATTCAAACTTTATTGATGAAGTTGAACTTGATCTGGTGTCGCTTGAGATATAAGGTATTGTATTAGGACATCCTTATCTGTATCATAGGAAAGAAGTATTTCATCGCCATGAAAATAAATATCACTTGTTTAAAGATGATATTGAGTACATAGTTAGAGAGCATAATAAGAAGACCAGGGAAAATTTTAAGAACCCCCCTAAATTTGTATGTATAATAAATGGGCGAATCCCCATGATACATAGGAAAAATGGAGGGCGATTTTATTAATAATATAATATGTATATATAATTTTTTGGCAAATCTCTCACGAGATTATATTATCTTGTAAAATGGTGGCAAATCACCAGTACAAATGGCGAATCACTAGTACAAATTGGTGACTCATTGTCTAGCGGAGTTCGGTGTGTTGGTTCCAATGAAGATATGGTAGTTGAACCAGGAGTTGAAGGAAGCGAACCACCGAGACCAAGCATGGCACATGGTCACTCGTGAGGGATGTAGTTCTCGTGCAGTTTGGAAAATGCATTCTAGTTCTGCTAAGCGTAGTTTTGTTGCTCATGCTACTACTAGCACTGATATTGAGGTTGGAGAGGAGTTTGAGGAAACATGGAAGGTTGAGTGCTTTTTTCTTCAAGCACTCGAAAAGGAAGAAGATATATTGATTGATTGAAGAAGATAACAAGGAAATTAAACTCCAAAAAGAAGAAATGATTGATATGGCCAAATAAGGAGACACGCTGAATGTGGACGCTATGGTTCAACAAGAAATTGCCACCATTCATTAGAAAGGAAAGGATCATAAGGACTCTTTAACATTGTATGGAATCAGGGGCTCAAAGAGAGCTCATGTCTCTGAGAGCTTGGATTCTAACAAAGGAGTCCCACAAGTGGTACGTGAATTTAATTTGGTTCTTGTTGAACCAAATCCCAAGGGTTGGAAAAAAGTGCAAAAATGGAAAAAAAAATGAAAATATTAGCTCTAATTGTCATACTTTATTTTCTTTGTTTCTTTTGATGTTATTTTCCTTGCAGTTCTTAGTCATAAAAAAAATATTTCTTTTTCCTTCTATTCTTTTTAGCTTCATCACGTACTTTTTGATCCTATATGCACACACATTATGTGTGTCTACAAAATATAATTTTTATACCATTAACAAAATTTAAGGTTTTTTCTTTCGAAGGAAAAAATAAAAAAATAAAAAATAAAAGAAAAAAAAGAGAGTGGAAGATGAAAAACACTTTATATTAAAATATTTTGTGTACGCCCATGTTACATCACAATTTCAAAATATTTTTCACAATACCAACATTCTTAACTTTTTAATTTATCAAAATTATATGAATCTTAAAATGTTTTTTTTACTATTTAACAAAAAAACTAAATAATTCCTTATCTTTCTTAATATCTAATGAATAAAATATAGTTCCAATACATATTAACTACCATCATCAAACCATAACCATATTATAATAAAATTTCTAAAATAATAAAATTACTAAAATAGAATTATATGACAATTTTAGTAAAAAGAAGTCCACAAAAGCAACATAATTAATTTCAATGGATGTTTAAATAAAACAGTCATCATCATCCTAAAATATTTAAACCATAATCCCCACATACCACCATAACATAACAGAATTTACTAATATAAAATATTACATAAAAGATATTCTAAGTTGTTTGTCATTATCATAACTGGTCTAACATTCTTTATAAAAGCCTAGTGGTCGCATAACTGGACCCCCTTACGACAAGTTTTCTCAATTTTATAATTGTTATTTAGTGATTAAATATCATTTTGAAAGCGCAACAACCTCCCATGTATCCTTTACTAGCAAGGAAATATTTGTTACAATGTCGTGGTCTATCGCACAATTATAAATAATATTTGTACATTCCTTGAATTGGGAAGCTTATAATTTATTTGTCAAACGCCATTTTAAACAAATTTATAATTTATTTATCAATCGTTGTCACAAACACTGAGACTATGCTCAACAGATCATCTTATTCATTCTAATTATTTTATTGGAGCAAATGCCATTCAAATCGAAATGTCAAAAACAAAGTGTCAAAAATTTATAGTGGGAGTTAGAGGTACAGAACACATCTCAAGCAATTGTCTGCCAACAAAAATTCAAAAGCTTTGTTGATATTTGAAAATGGCAACTCATGGGTAATAACTCTTCCACTCTGATCTCCTGCGACCACATGTACATATTCAGAAAACAATGCAAGAGAAAACCATGATTAATTGGTCATCAAATGGAATTGAGAGTTATGTTCTAATACCTTATTCATAAACATTTCTACTAGGCATGGCAGTTTGAGTTTTAAACATTTCTTATTCATAAACATTTCTACCTTATTTATGGAATTGTAAGTTTGAGTTTTATAATCTACACAATTCAAGTGCCCCAGAGCTTTTCAGGGCACTGAATCTATTTATACATTCAAAAACACATTTTAAACAACAAAAATTCACAATCTCCCAAACAAAAAATATCACGAATTCCAACCAAAAAGTAATAACATGAAATGGTTAATATCACGAATTCCAACCAAAAAGGTAAAATAACGTGAAATGATTAAGATACACCCCATCAAAAACATTGTTGCAAACATCCCAATTTTATCACTATTTTTTGGCCTATTTGGTGGTATCTTAATTTTGCCAATTTTTACCAATATTTTCTCAATTTTTATGTTTTTTACCAATATTTTTTCGATTTTTTTGTTTTTTTTGGTTTTCTAAAATGATTACTAATTTTATCCAAATTTTTGCAACATTGACCAAAAGCATAAGATATAGTTAAAAATTGGAGAATACCTATGCTAATTAAACTAGAGATTTGGAAAATTAAGAGGAGAAATAGAAGTCTGAAGATGAGGGAAGCCAATAGATACAATGGGACAAATAATAAATCAGAATTACAAGCGACAGGAGGAACCCCAAAAGGAAATTGTGCTATACAATGGATGTAGACAATGATCTGGGTCTACTCGTATTGGAAGATGAGCAAATATTTCCAGAATGAAGAACAACATAGGTAGTTGTAATACAATTTGAAGAAAATGTCTTCTCAAAGAACTGGTTATCAAAATAAAACCACCTAAAAGCCCAAAAAGCAGACCACAATAAAAGAATTAGAAAATTAGCTAAGGATAAGCTGAAATAAAGTGAGCTCCTAGCCAACTCAGGGAAGACTCAGACAGGATTTGTGGGTTATGTCACTTACAAGAAACTGAGGTAGAAATGCATCTCATAATAAAAAACCATTTTAACTATGAGATCAAATGTCATTGTTATTGTCTTTTACAGGATTCAGGGGATCCCTTTCCACTTTCTTTGCTATCTTGACCAAATGTGCCTTGCTTTATTCGTGAAATATGGTACTGAGAGAGAAATCTCAGTCTTTTCTCATCCCATATTGGCCCGAGGCTCCCTATCCACTTTATTTTGCTATCCTGACCAAAGATGCCTTACTCTATTTTTGAAAGAATCACTCAGAGACAAATCTCAATCTTTACTCATCCCATCTTATTGGCCTGAGACTTTCAGGGGTATCATTTCATAGTCCCAGGTCATCCCCTCTGATTAGGTCAAAAAGTGAAAGGAAAAGGCCCAAAATACTTCATACCATATATTGGTTGGGCCTTGGGTCTTTTCTCAACCTCCCTCCTCAATGGCCGACTGTTATAATCCATGCCTATGAAAAACTGGCACTCGATGCCACATATTATGCACCACCAAACACAAACAAACCAGTTTTCAAGACAGAATTTGGACCAAGTCTTGGAATCCAACATATTGGCCCAAGGTCGCAGCCTTCATGTATACTGACATGACAAAACCTATGCATAAGTAGGATACATTGGGCCTTTGAGATGCAAACTCTACTAGACCGCTTAGGGAAATATCAAGAATCAACCACTTTTTTCTTCATTGTGACATCTCTGGATGCTGCTGACAGTCGAGACACGGTTCCAAAGATGAGAAGCATTAGGAAAATATATGAGATCTAAAGTTTCATTAAGCACTGGCCCAAGGAGCTTTTAGACTTGAACTTATGAGCATGCCATGGGGACATAGCACTTGGTTTCATAATATGGAATACATGCAAGGGGCATAACAAAAAAATTCTACCATAGAATCGATAGAAATATAAAGGTGACCATTGAAGTAAAACCTTGGGGAGAGGAGAGTTGCAAATCTCACCTGCGCATGGCCAAAAATTGGCAAAATGGGGCATCTTGGTTAAGGACTCAATATATATCAGCAAGGAAAAGATAAATATGAAGGAAACATAGAATCCCCCTCCATTCCTCCTCCCTCAAATTCAACTTTGACACCATCTCCAAAGGAAATCCCAACAGACCTGGAATTGAGGCTTCATTAGGAATCATGAGGTGAACTTTGTCCATATGTACACCCATAACATTGGCACAATCACAAGAAATATGGCCGCAATTCTAACTGTCATGAAAGACATCCATACTAGAATGAATTTAGGGATCAAACATGTGACCGTAAAAGGAGTTTCTAACATAATCATCAATATTCCGCATAACTAAAATCCATGAGAGTACCTGATCCGTAAATGGATTTTGGTTACTCCTCTTGGAAAGACAACTAGATTAAAAGACTACCTGCAAGAAGTGGATTTCAATCATTATCTATGGGCTAAAAATAAGGTTGAAAATATATTGGAAAACATCAATGAAAACTCTAAATGAGGTGATAAACCCCTATCTTCCATTAGGGTGATCTAGATGCAGGAAAGGGAAAGGGAACGAGCTTCATTTCTTGATTGATGATAATAGGAAGCTTCATGTAAGCAATGGTAGTTCCATTCAGCGTAGCTTGGCTCCACCACATGAATGCCACCTCATCATGAATGAGGTGCTGACACAGAGTAGAGAAGCTTATTGATGGGGAGAGAATGACCTGATAGCAGAGAACCTAGGAAGCAAACCTCAGGCTGGGATGGCCAGAGTTGACAGTATTAACATTGCTTGAAAGGGAAAGATGAGACACTATAATGAAAAGCTTTACATCCCAAGAAAATTAATTAATCATCCTAGAACAGGAAAACCTTCTAGTACTTTTCCTTTTGTAAGCCAAAATGGGAATTTATTCCCTAAAACCCCTACCATGAAATCCCAAGGATCATCCCTTGCCCACACCCCTAACATGATTTCCCAAGGATTGCCACTTGCCCACTACGATGAATTTCCCAAGGATCACCCCTTTCCCCTTTTATTATTTTCTTTTGAAGTATCTATCAATTCACCCTCCCTGGTCGCAGGCCATTAAGGAATCACCATCACATTTATCAGTAGTTCATTTATATCACGTAGGATTTCCCACTGTAGCCTCTCAGCCCTAAGCTAGAATTTTATACTGATAATTTCTTGAAGATTGATCATGGTCTCATTATCCATCCTGACCACATACAACACTTTTATCATGGCCTCAGGTCTCCCCTCAGTTGACAATGAACATGCACTATATACAGATAAAGACAGTCACAAGATTCTACACAGGACAGGATTTGTTGGTTTTGCTCCCTCTCAGAGGTGAAGACATGCACATTTATTTTGAATAGTTTTTTTCCTCTAGATACTCCATATAGCAGGATTATAGTAGCTTGAGGACTAAATTTATTTATTTTTCCATCTTCTTTGAGTTGCGGTCTTTATGACAATATTACTTTTATGAAACTCAGTTCCTCCCCTATGATAGTCAATGTCACAGGACTTCATTATGGTAATTTTTTATATGGCCTGTGCAGGGTGAAGAATTTATGGGACACGAGCAAAGTTAAATTTCCCAAGGGATACATGTATGGTTGTAATTGTATGGCCTACAGTAATATACTGAAAATATTATTTTTTACCACAAATAATGAAAAGAAAGTCAATTTATTATATTACAAGGGCAGTGACTGACTGAATCATTTTCAACTGGTAGATACAAGGAAATATTTGACTATACAATACGAATTGAATATTACTCAATCAATTGCAAGATATTGAGCCAATAAACATGTTAACACATGTCACTAGTGGAGAAGCCAATAGAAATATAGATCCACATCGACTGGACTAGTGCCTCTTTGGCATTCACAGCTATTATTTCCATTTTATAAACAAGTTTTTTGTGTAAGTAGACAAAATCTGTTAGTATAGAAGCTACAACGAGGACAACATAATTTTTTTTTAAAATTGATAATACAAAGGTTTATTATTGAATGACAAGTTCATGAGATTCATTTGGAAATTGCAAATGATATGTGATTACAGGCCCTGGGGGCCTTGCCAAGGTTTGAAAATTGATAATACAAGGATTTATTATTGAATGGCAAGGTCATAAGCTTCATTGTGAATGGAAATTGCAAATGATATGTGATTATAGACCCTGGGAAGGTAGAACTATAGCAAACATTTTGATCAAGTGCATTCTCTTTCTGCTAATAGGAATAGTTTATTTTTTTACTAAGTTTGATTTTACCATATTGCAGACAATAATACCAATTTTGGTAAAAATATCCGTGGCTATTGACATTTGGAAGTTTTAAGAAGTTGTTCGGTCATATGGAACATGTTTCAGGTGGCATCATATCATATATCAAATTGTTTGATGATATCATTATATCATGACACATGTTTTATTTTGCCATCGGATCATGTAAATAACATTTATAATTTTAGCCACAATTATCGATTTGTGTCAAAAAACAGATGGGAAACTGTCAATCAACTTAGAAACAAATACAGAGCGGTCACAATTATTGACCTTAACACTGCAGAAACATCACAAATCCAGGGTGTTATTATCACATCCACTTAATACACTATTATTTTACATAAATCACTTGACTCCATTAGTAAATACAAGTCAAAGTGAAGCCCTTTACCACTTCTCATTTAGAAATTCCTATTAGCAATGTCATTAATTGTTCATTTATCTTTGTACATTTTACAGAGTTACTCAATTTAAAGATAAACCACAACGTAATGTTCCCAACAAATTATCAGCAACTTGTTCAAACTAAATGCACACTGGTTTGTTTATCACATAGAACAAAACCATTCACATGTGAATTCACATCTCAAGCAGATCAAAACACATGAATACAACAGCTTGGGTAAATTGTTTTTTTCTACTATTTAATTATAAGTTAGAAACTTGCAATATTAAAATATACTTCCTCTTAAAGTTAGAGTGGTTGAGAATCAGCCGAGCTGTGGTCTATCAGCTACATGGAGCTGTTGAAATCCTGACATGCATGCTCCCTCCTTGCGTTTGGTTTGTATATGTTATTGATATTGATGTCGCCTTCATGCAATTATCAAGATTACAAAATGTAACATTATTCATTCAAGTAAAGGAAGGTGAGAAAAATTATTCCCAGGTTTACCATTTATCCAAAAGATGGATTCCCACTATGAAAAATTAAAACCAGCTGAAGGAAAATAATTTTGACTTTGAGCTTGCAAAGCTTAAGGCTCATGCATAATTCCATGCTTATTTGGTGACAACATTATCGCTAGGGAGTGAAACGTCAGCATCACATTTTTATCAAGATTCAACCACTTAAAATATTGCTCGCAGTTGGGTTCTAGTGATCTAGGGTAATTTCCAAACATTTTATCTTACAAGTTACGAGATACATGCAAGTTCTGAACATACCACAAAAACTGCAAGGGCATTTGCCATTGTTTCCTCAACAATAAGATGACACGCCAAATTGGATGCTAACACTGGCTGATAAGCCATGTTTGGAAAAAATGAACAAAATTAGTTGGACTAGTGTCTCTTTGGAAGACATGGCTATAAATGTGATTAGTAATTTTGACTAATTTATGGATATTTCAAGCACAATAGTTACAAACCAAGTAGTCACTCTAATCGGATGGTTAGTAGTAGCAGCAATTTAAAAGGCTAATGACTAAGTAAAATATGTTATTTATAATAGGTGTGAGGTCATTAGAACAATTAGTCAAGCATGGGTTCATGATGAGAAACAAACCTTTACTCATGCATTAGGCAATCACATTGGAAGCTGCAAGCATATTAAATTGCCAGGGGATTACTCCATATTGCGGAACGCTATTAACCAATATAATCCAAGCTATCAAGATGTGTAGAAAATTTAATATCAAAGCATCCATGAGTCAAACAAAGATATCTAGAGGTGAGAATATTAGATATCATCTACTACCAATATACTCTACATGTACATTATTGCTGCTACCATACACCATTATTGCTCCGGCAACTATTGTCGCCATTCACAACTGTAGTTTCCACCACCACTGCTCCTACACGCCTCCTACACTTCACTGCCTAAAAACATTATGCTGATTAGCCTATCTGATTTCTATTGCTCAACTCATCAAGCTCTCTCAGTCATTAAAGTCAAAGTTAATATCTTATTGATTATTGTCATCATGACTCTCAGTGGTGCCTCTAACGTCTCTGTTCAAATAAACTTAAAGTCTTTGGTCAAGTTATATCAGCTAGTATCATACATTGATCAAATGCATTTGAAGCAACCTGCCTACTATTCTCGGTTTTGCATGTGTCAATGAGAATTATACCTTAAGTGTGATGATGCCTTTTTGTTCTGAAGCTTCTTGCTATCAACACTGTACCACAAGGTTTAGGCTTGTTGATGTCTTTTAGGATCCCTTCAGGTTGTTGGCCTTGTTCTACAAACCACTCATTCAAGACAGTGTCAATGACTATAATATCATGCCAGCAAACTCTAGAAGATCTTTGTGCTTACCGATACTATATGATCTTCAGAACTTACTCATCGCAGGTATACTTCAGTTAGGCCCACAGGAGGACTATCATGAAGACTTTAGGGTTATTGTCATAAGGGTGTCGTAGCTACAACAAGACCATATCTTCCATCCCAAGAAATTCTTTCAATCCAATTAATACAGTTAAACAGGGCAGCAGTTCCTCCATAGCATGCATTTGTTGAGTCCACACCTTCAATTTTAGTATTACCACACTTCTGTAAAATTTACAAAACAAGGAAAATTAGCACTAGAATGACTATTTACAGGGGAAAAAATCATTTAAAAAATAAAAAATTGAAGGGAAGATCAGTGCCATATTTAAAATTTCCTAGCACTGGAATGACTATTTGCAGGGGAAAAAATCATTTAAAAAATAAAAAATTGAAGGGAAGATCAGTGCCGTATTTAAAATTTACTTTCTTCTATGATGATACCATGAGATCTATATCAAATGAGACATACAAATATGATAATGACTATAAATCCAAGCATATGATCTGTTGAATATGAGGGGTCCATCTTCCTTGATATGAGATGAACCTTTTTCAGGTTGAAGATGTCCAAAGATATATATTTTTTTTATTCAAGAATCAAAACCAATTGAAGTAGCTTTCATTGTAAAAATATAATCTTGAATGATTTGAACCCAACATTGATGCTGAGGAAATTTCTAGTGTGTTTGATTTTAATTTTATATGAAATCTACCATTATGCTTGTGGCAAATATGAGTACTCATGAATAATGTATTTTTTCAGTGCCTCAAGCAAAAAAGTTGGGATTTCATAAGCTAATCAATCACCACTACAAACTTAACCCTAGTAAGCCTATTGTGCTAAAATGGATTTGTAAGTAAGATTCACACAACCCAGGAAAGTTAGGATAGGGTAGCAACAAATGTTAGGTTTTTAAATTTTCAATAAGAAGAGTAGAAGAAAATTTTGAATTTGAGAAAAAGACTGTAATAATTGTGACAAGGTAATCTATTGTCTTATTTGTTGTAATTTTATAGAAGGCCATTTATTTTCACCCTAACCTTGTTGCTGTGGTAATGGCCAGTCTCACAGATCTGGAACAATCTTAGTTTTCATTTCATTAGAACTGACTAGTATATGACACAAGCACACATCATAATAGGGAATGTCTAAGTAGTGTTGTTGAGTATCTGCAAAACTAGCTGGACATAAAAACCAATGCATCTCTCTCAAATGATGATTGCTTGAAAATATGGTTTTCTTTAAGATAGGCCAACTTTAAGGAGATGTCCAAGTCTTCAAAGAATAAAAAAAACATTTCGGCAAAATTTGAGCAGATAATGGTATGTTACATTAAACTACAAAAGAGGGAAAGGTTTGAGATTACTAAGGCAGCCCAACATTTTAGATATGGGAAAATCCTCACAAAAAACAATTCAACAAAATCTGAATAGAATATGGAATGTCGCTTGGAAACTAGAAGGAAGAGAAAATGACTTGCAACCATTACAGCAGTCATTCTTTAGGGAGATGTGTAAGTCCTTTTAGAATGAATAACATCTGAAAAAAAGCCAAACAAAAGATGGGGTATTAAATTGAACCTAGACAAGTGTAATGAAATATTTGGGACCATTTAAAATAAATGTTGTCTTCACCTAAGTAGCAATTTGTTCTTCCTTTCTTCTCCAAGGTTTAAAAGTGAAATATGAAGAAACCAGAAAATCATTAATTGTAAAATCCATATTCAAAATGATTTTTCCTACCTTAAATGTGCAACAAACATAATCTAACGATATGTTTTAAAAATAATCTGACTGCGGAAAAAATATAGAAATAAATTGAAGTTGATGGAAGCTAAGATCCCATGATTTACTTTTGTTGAGCATGCTGACATTGGAAGGTTGAAAACCTGCATGTCTCTAAATTGTCTTTTCGAAGACAAAGATGGAATTCATGTAGGATTTTAATTATCATCATTGTGAATTCCATAAATCAACTGTAAAGCTATTTTGATAATGAGTTTAGTGAATTGGGGAAAAAACCTCAAAAATATGCATCAAGCATGTCTTTATTGACTTGCTCTTGTCAATAAAAGTTTCGCTGCCAACTTCCAAATGACCAATTTATTTTGGATCAATTTTATATTTTCCAAAAGTGACGTTACCACTGTCAAACTGCAAGCATTCATATGAGGAATCAGCTCATAAAAATCAGTAGGAAGAAAAATATGCAATATCAAAAAAGCATGAGATAATATCTATCTTATGGAAATATTATTCTACTACCATACACAAGAACAAAATGTAGACTGGCCTCAAAATATTCTTGCATGAAACAGTGAATAAACTAAAATTCAACGGTATTCGGCAGTGACAAAATCTGTAAAGTTGTTGTCAAATATCATACAATATTTCAGGAAATATTGTTCTTACCTCATAGAAATAACGTCTTCCAAGTCAGTGCAGAAAGTCATGCAGTCTTGTCCAAGACCAATTGTATATTTTCCTTTACTTACTCCATCAAAATTTTCCAAGTCCTCTTGCAATTAAGGAACCAAAAAAAGTAAACAAATTATTTTAACTAGAAAAATGAGAACTAGAAAACATTTCATGGATATTGATGCATACAGCTAAAGGAAAACACAATGACCAACAAATCAAAAGGCCTAAATGCATTGAAAATTAAAATCTTGTAATCACAGCCAGTGAGTAAGTAGATTAACGCTTCTTCTTCTAGATAGTGGGAAAGGCAAACTAGACCATCAATATAAATCTTTAAGATCTTTTCCATGTGGTGAATTTGACAATAGGGTAGCCTAAATTTTCAAGAAACTAAGTATGCTGAAGCACCTGGAATAAGACATCAGTGGATTGGAAGAATCTGGTCAATTCAACAGCTAATTCAGGTTATGGTTTACCTAGTTACATCTTTATTTCTCAAATCAGGAATCATAAGGACATTAACCCAGTTGCGATATCTTTAGGAATATGTTGTAACTTGTATAGAAGACTGGAAAAAAAAAATATTTACATGTCACTTGTATAAAGAGTCATCTCTTCCTCGTGATTGAATAATATAAGGATTTGTGAGGGTTATCTTTGGGCATATATTGTAGCTTGTATGGAAGAATGACCAAAGAATACTTACATGTCACTTATATAAAGAATCATCTCTTCCTCGTGATTGAATCATATTAAGGTTTCAGAGTTTTGGGCACCTGATTAATTCTTCAATATTTAGTTATTAAGAAATTGCTGAGTTGAACATTAAGTGATTCCACCTATGTATTATAGAGCATTAGCCTCACAAAAAATGGCCCCTAATCATTAAAAAGAGGTTGGCATGTCAAAATTGAACTAGCATGCAGGGCAACCCGGTAGCTTGCAAACCCCCAATTACCTGGAAGAACCCAGACCTTTTATGATTTAGCATGTAGTACTTTGAGAGCAGTATAATGTAAATTTCCCTATAGCAAAAGCAGCATCCAAATTGGCATTTGGTATAACCTAAAATACTGTTTAATTATTGGAAGAAGTTGGAAAAATGACTTGTGCAAATTCATATATTCGTATTGTGCTTGTGAAGTTTTTCCTACTCTAAAACAAGTTTATATCACTGGAATGATAGAATATGAGTGAGTATATAGTGTATTCCAACTTTGAGGCTAATAGAGAAACATAAAGCCATATCAAGTTGTTTCAGATGCCAAGTCACAACAACAGACTATGACATCAAGCTTAAAGCCGTGTCTTCAACAGCTTTCCTAATTTGCTCAATGGGATGGCTTTGCAAGGATGAGTGTCTGCATGATACAAGTACAAGCTGCAGAAACAAAAATGTGCAAGACAGAATGCAACGGAGAAAGAAGACACAAAATCCCATGGGTGCTTAAAAAAAACTACCAAATTTTCATATTTTTTATCATAATGTGGATTAATATGAGACACTACGTGGATGAAAAAATTAAAAACATTAGAGTATGCTCTCAATCAGATTCACTGGAAATTTTCCTTTATCATCCCACCACTTTCTAGTTACAAGCACAACCTATATTTTTAAAAATGAATAGTCACATTAAGCAATTTTTTGATTTTGAACTGGCGAAAGCTCGGGGCTCGAAGGCAACTATGTGGTTATTAGGAACCCATATTCTCATGGTAAGTTGGGAGGTCTGCCCCTTCCACGTATGAATTTTCAGTCATTGTGGTTGATCAACTTTTGATCTCCCTCGTAGAAAAACACTGACTACGCACTCTCCAAATCACCTCCTCCCAAGGGTGTGTGCATGTAAAGTGAATTGGAAGTTGAAAGGTCATTTCACCTCTAGGTGCCCTGAACAGAGCACAGGCCCTACCCATTCAAGCACCAGCTCATTCAGGCAGTGTGGTGTTCAATCCCCATCCATTTGGTCACATGAACTCCATTTCCATACCCCAACACATACATGTATGACCACGCCATATATCTCACTAAAGTGCATGAAAATAATATAACATACAAAATATAGCTCTATGATTCATCAAAACAAAGGTTTCTTAGAGATTCTGCATTCATTCATCTACACCCATACCTCAATGGCACTGGGGGCTATAAGCCATTCTTGGAAAAGCTCCAGGTCTCATTAGGTATTGAACTGGGGACCAGTAATTGGCAAACCCAAAAATAAAAATTGAAAACACATGCCCACTTAGAATTGGAAATCATATCTAACTCTAAATAATTCAAGGAATGAAGAATTGGAAATCCTATCTAACTCTAAAGAATTCAAGTAATGAAGCAGAGGGACATATATACCTACTGGACACATGTAGTAGGAAAGTAGATCTCCATAGCCAAAATCCCAACATTCTCTGGACGAGATGCCATTGTTTTGACAAATTGAATGAATCTGAATTCAGAAATCCTGAGAGTAGGAAAGCAACTAGTAATACCAGGCACAGACATGGACAATTCAAGTAAGAGGACTACCACCAGGTAGTTTATGCCGGTAAAATTTTGTCCCACACAAGAAGATAAGAAATGCTATTGCCATAGTCACAGCAGGAATGCCAAATCTTAGGCCCCATCCTATGTCGTCCTGAATATATGTGAGTACAGCGAATATTGTAAGAGTACCAATGCAAATACTAAAATACCACCAATTAAATAATGAAATCTTATACTTATTCTCTTCCAGGTCATCCTTATCAAACTGATCGACACCAAATTATTTTAAACAGGGTTTGAAGCCTCCTTGCCCCAAAGCAACCAAATAGATTGAGACGAAGAAAATTCCAGCCTGCTTCAGACTCGTCAACGAGGCGGATAAAGTGACCAAAATAAATCCCTGTAACAATCCATCTCATGTAGTGTTTATTAGTAGGATTCCATGCATGAGATTAAAGTAGAAAAGGAACAATCATTTTCAAACCCTATTATCCTTTTAAACATGGGTTCAATTCACCCAAATATATTGAAAAATATTCTTGTATCCATCGAAATTTTCATGAATCCACTGGAAAAAAACTATAAAGATACTAAATTATCCATTGTGTAAAGCTGGAACACCAAAAAAAAAATATAAACCAATGGGATGTCATCAAGCCATAAAATCGTGCTCAAGCTGGTAAAACCCTGATCAACCCTAGTGGTTACAAAGGGCTTGTACTTCAAGGTAGATTTTTCAAAAGTAAGGTCCTCGTTGCCTTTAATGTGCTGGTCCTGACTTAAACCAGTCCTGAAGCAATCAGGTAAGGTTCTATGCCATCAATCTTAGGTGTAAAAATTACTGACTGTTTAACTATCCAATATTGTCCCATTCTTGTATGCTTTGCCCTCACCGTATGGCATGAGTTTCAAAGGGATAAGGTTTGGTGCAAATCCTTGATGGTTTTCATGTAACAAAGATTTCTCAAACCTGACACCTAGACCCAATGAAGTTCACTTGTTGCAGTCGAATTGCTTGGCGTATGCGGCCCCCAACCAATGAAAAAATGGGGCAAATCACTCCAACCCCTCCTTGCGATCCAGTAAATCCAGGCGAATTCCATTGAAGTCTGCTCCAGACAAAGAAAATCGGGAGAGAATTTTGTTTTTTCAGTTTTATCGGCATTTAATTTGGTGGGCTAATATTTAATAATTAATTATTTTTAAAATAATTACAGGGATAATTTTATAAAACTATAGAAAATTGGTTTTATATAAAAAAATCCCCCTATCAAAATTTAAAACCCCTTAAAATTCGCCTTTGGGCTAAAATTCGCCCTTAAAATTTTCCCTGAAGAAGACAATTTTGTCTTTTATACATGCATGAGAAATGAAGAGGATTGTTAATGAAAGTTAGAATTTAACATTGTTGATGAGAAAAAAAAGAGATGTTTTGAATCAAACCTTTCAAAAGGATGCTTATGCTTGTAATGAGATGTTTCAGGATTTTAATAGATTTCCTTTGAAAGGAGGCGAACAAGATGTAAAACATTTGTAGTAGTCAACATCAGTGTTGAGTAGTGTTGGAAACAAGATATCAGTGCAAGAGAGTGCAAAGGTCAAAGAGAAAGCGACAAAGCATCTTGGAAAAGAAGGCATGGGTTCCAAAAATGCTATTTTTTGGTTTCCAAAAGGTATATGGAAATGGCAAAGATACTTGGTCAAGAGTCGAAACAAGTACAAACCAATATCAACTAAGAATTGCCATGGTGATAGTGTGTAATGTGAGACAATTTTTAAGTTTCCTTTGATTAATAGCCAACGTAGGAACAAGATGGTTTCTGCAAGAATATATTTATGCTCTACAATTTCATAAAAATTGAAGCATTCATGTGTCAATGACAAAAAGAAAAGGTCACAAGAATCAAGGAAAATGTTGACTTTTTGTGAAAAGCTCCAATTGATGAAATTGGGAAAATTTTAGTGGGTAGAGACTAGAAGGGTGGGGGAATAGTACCCTCATCCACATGATTAGTAATCCAATAAATTTTTGGGTCCAAAAGGCTTCTAGTGGGGAGGAATGATCAGAAGCTCATTATTTAGCTCAAAATGAAACTTCTTAGAATTGATTGGAAACTAAATGACAGCAAGTGGCCCGTCACTAGGAATCCAAAGCAATTCATTTCATTGAAAACGAAGTTCGTATGAAGAAGTTATAGCCTATTGACCGTTGTTCAGAACAGGAAAATTTTTAAAATAATTGAAGAACAATGATAGGTTGATGACATGGAAGCCCAGTCAGCACACAGGGAATTTTCTTCAGCTTATATCTAGTGGCATTGTGACAAGTATCACAACTAGATTCGCTATTTTGGTTTGAAGGTGAATTTTTTTTACGATTTATCTCATAAGATTGAATTCGATTTTTTTATGTGGGAGGATAACCCAATCAGGGACCGCCACGTGTCCCCTCTAGTGGGCCCCCTCTCCAAGGTCGTGTTTGAATTTCATATGATATGGTGGTCAAATATTAATTCATGGGTGCATTTTATTAAGGTTGAATTACCTTTATGGTCGCATTTGACATATATTATATTAAACCCAAAATTCCACACCTTATATTAATCCAAGGTCTGAGTTTATTAAAAATTGGTGGAGCAGTTATATTATTGGCATATTAAACAATGGTGGGAGCACGTATTACTAAATGGACTAACACACACACACACACACACACACACACACACACACACACACATATATATATATATATATCCGTGTGTGTGTGTGTGTGTGTATATGTTGCATATTCTAAATTCCAATGTTTTATGGATTCATATCATATTCTGGTGTCATTCAAACCTTGGTTTATGGTGAAAATTAAATAGTGGAAAAATATATATGAGCAGGAGTAGAGGTTGGATTCGAACCCATGACCTCCCTCCACATAACCATGTGCCTTCATAATAGACCACAGGAAGTAATTGTTATGTTTTGGAAATGACACTATATATGAATGCATATGTGAACTTCGATGGCGGAATAGAGGGGGCCATCCTGCGGACCAACCCTCCTCCTATATGACCTTTCCACATGACCTTCCACCAAGTGCCCAAATAAAACCCGCTTAATGCGCAATTAATTCGTCATTATCCCCATTAATTCATTGATTAATTTAATTAAACTCGAGCTTAAAATGACAGAAACTTTGGATGCGCCACCAAATTCGGTGGGAACTACCATTTTGTCAGAGCTAACTGGATACTTCTCTAGATTTGGAGGAGGAATGTAGGGAAAAATTAAATGATCCATATCTTGAGTAATTTTTGACCAATTTTAGCTCAAGAAGAGTCATTCCTAGCATATTCACATGCTCTGAACACATTGGAACATTTTTTAGAGGTAGTGGATCAATTTTATAGGTGTTTTTGTCACCTTGAATAATTTTGAAGCCTAGGGACTCTAGGAAGGAAAGCCATGCCTAGATCATTTGATGGCCAAATTGAGTGAATTAACAGTCATTTCTAATAGATTTCGACATTATGAACTCATTGGAGTACGTTTTAGGAGAATTTTATGCATTTAAATAGTAAATTTTTCACTATTGAGCTAATAAAGAGACCCAAGCCATAGAAGCTCGACCAAGGAGATGTTGCCGAGGAGGGGTGAAATCCTTCATCAAAACTCTGTTTTAATGGATCAATTTTGATGGTTTTCCATTCTTTATGTTTTTTCTGTTCATTATTTTAAATTCATACTTTATGCTCTTGAATTCACTCACAAAAACTCAGTTAAATTACTTGTTTGACACAAATAAGCAACAAAGAAACATATGTACCTCAACCATAAGATCAGTGAGTAATTTTTAAATCTGAGGTTGAAATTAGCACAAAAAAAAAACATTCATAATCAGATCAAATTGGTATCAGATCCTGGTTGAAAAATTTGGTCGAAAGGAAAGGTTATTTTCTTTATATTTTCTTGAAGTTTTATGCAAGTTTAATGGTTGCAAATTTGTGATGTGGACAAGGTTAAAGTTGTAGAAAGGTGAACGTAAATTCTTGGTTGCAAGTTCGGATATTAGGACCAGAGGACGGACAACTACAAGAGCACCATCTTCACCCAAAGTTCCACTCATATATTCACTTGAGGCACCTCAGGTTTTGTCTCAAGAAGTTGATATTGAAGAGGTACACGTTGTACAAGAAGCTGATTTGATTGAAGAGGTACAAGCATTATAAGTTTATATTGAATCCATAGGAATTATGTCAGGTGTTGGAGATACTAAAGGACATTTAGAAGATGGTGATGTCAAGAGAGACTTCAATGACTTAAATAGGATGGTTAAAATTATATTTCATACATTTAGTGTTGGGATGACAAGAGAAGGTTCTAAGCCTCCACATGGAGAAGTAACTTCAGATGATAATAAGGATGAAGAGAATAGTTCAACGGGTAGTGGAGGAAAGCCACCTCCATCTCCACCATCTTCATCATCATCATCATCTCCATCAACATCATATTCCACTTCCACCACAAAAACCACCCACACTCACTCAAAATCCATAAAAGGAAGGACGCCTTTACTCAAACTAGATGTCAAATTTGAGATTCCAATGTATAATGGAGAGATAAATGTAGAAATATTGGACAATTGGATATGTCAATTGCAGGTATACTATAGGATTCAGAACCTTCATGAAGATGACATAAAGATTCAATTATCTTCTTTGAGGATGTAAGGATTTTCACTTGTATGGTGGGAAACAAGGACTCAAGAAGAGATAAAAAAATATGGTAATATCTCTATGTCTTGGTCAAGTTTTATTTCTTCCATTAAAAGACAATTATATCCCTTAGGTTACATGGAAAAGGAAATTATGGATTGGAAAAATTTTAGATAGTTGAAAGGGAAACGTTTGCAAGATTATACTAATGAATTTAGGAGTAGAGCTCTAATTTTGGGTATTAATTTATACTCTCAATAAACTTTGTTAAAGTATGTTGGGGGTTTGCATTGTTACCTTAGGAACACTTTTCTCATGTTTAATCCCATAAACATATATGATGTTTTTGGTCAAGCCACACACTTAGAGGCAAGAGGGAAACAAAACATAGATGATAAAAGTGAAAGTGAGGGTAAAGGAAAGGGAAAGTTTTATGGAAGAGGAAAGAGAAATAGCTCTATAAAAATAAATAAGGAAAAAATCACATGGAAAAAATGTTCAAAGATTGGCCATGATGAAGACCACTATTGGAAACTTCATCCAGAGTTGAAGCCAAACAAATTTAAAGCCAAAGAGAAGGGTAAAATTCTTGCTATAGTTGAACATGACTTAGGGTCATATTCAAGAGATGTGACAAATATTAAAAAAATGGGTTTGAAAGGTAAACATACTACAAGCGCTAGTTCTTCAAAATTTTCAAATGCTACTCTTTATGAAGATACGAGAATATAAATTTTCCATATTAGAGTTGTCTCTAAACATACCAATATTGATACACTTTTTGATAGTGGATCAAAAGCTAACTTGATTTCTGAATACTTAGTTAGGAAACTAGGCCTTTACACTATTAGACATCCAAGGCCATATCCTTTGGGTTGGATATGCAAGAATGAAAACTTTCATGTTACAAGCAAGTGCTTACTAACATTCACCATCGATTCAAACTTTATTGATGAAATTGAACTTGATGTGGTGCCGCTTGAGATATCAGGTATTTTATTGGGAATTACTTATTTGTATGATAGGAAAGCAGTACTTCATCACCATGAGAATAAGTATCACTTGTTTAAAGATGGTATTGAGTACATAGTTAGAGCACATAAGAAGAAGACAGCTTTGTCTCTTATACATGTAGGAGAAATGAAGAGGATAGTGAATGCAAGTTAGAATTCGACATTGTTGATGATCGAACAAAGAGATGTTTTGAATCAAACCTTCCAAAAGGATGCTTATGCTTGCAATTAGATGTTTTAGAATTTTAATAGGTTTCCTTTGAAAGGAGGTGAAAAAGATGTAAAACATTTTCAGTAGTCAACATCAATGTTGAGTAGTGTTGGAAACAAGATGTCAGTGCGAGAGAGTGCAAAGGTAAAAGAGAATGCTGGTTTTTGGATTCCAAAGGGTGCATGGCAATGGTGAAGATACTTGGTCAATAGTTGACGCAAGCAGAAAGCGACATCAACTGAGGATCACCATGGTGACAGTGTGCATGGTGAGACAATTTTTAAGTTTCCTCTAATTAATGATCAAGGTAGGAAAAAACTGGTTTATGCAAGAATACCTTGCTGTTATGAAAATTCAGAAAAATTGTAGCATAAATATGTCAATGACAACAAGAAAAGTTTGTAAAAATCAAGGAAAAAATTGACATTTTTGTGAAAATATCCAATTGATGAAATTGGGAAAATTTCCATGGATAGAGACTCGAAGGGTGAGGGAATAGCACCCTCATCCACATGCTTAGTAAGCCAAGATATTTTGGGGTCTAAAAGGCTTGTAGTTGGGAGGAATGATCAAAGGCTCAGTATTTAGCTCAAAAATGAAAGTGATAAGAATTGATTTAAAATTGAACGATAGCGATCGACCAATCATCGGGAATCCAATGCAACTCATTTCGTTGAAAACCGAGTTCGGATGAAGAGGTTATGAAGGGGTTATGGCCCATTGACCGTCGTTTAGAAGAGGAAAATTTTTAAAGAAAATTGCAGAATAGTGGCAGGTTGATGACATGGCAACCCAGTTAGAATGTAGGGTATATTATTTATTTTATGCCCAGTGGCACTGTGACAAGTGTCACAACTGGACTCACCAGTTCGGTTTAGTGATGAATTTTTTTTTTAGGATTTCTCTCCTAAGGTTGAATTCAAATTTGTTTTATGTGGGAGGACAACCCAACCAGGGACCGACATGTGTCACCTATGGTGGACCCCCTCTCGAAGGTGAAGTTCGAATTTCATATGATATGGTGGTCAGATTTTACGTCATGGGTGCATTTTATTAAGGTTGAATTAATTTTATGCTAGCATTTGATATATATTATATTAAACCAAAATATTTTCACCTTATATAAATCCAAGGTTCAAGTTTATTAAACATTGGTGGAACAGTTATATTATTGGTGGATTAAACAATGGTGGGAGAAATTATTATTAAATGGACTAACAGATATATATTTTTCATATTCTAAAGTAAAATGTTATATGGAACACATATCATATTCTGGTGGCATTCAAACCTTGGGTTATGGCATGAATTAAATAGCAGAAAAATATATATGAGCAGGAGCGGAGGTCAGGGTCGAACCCATGACGTCCCTCCACATAATCATGCGCCTTACCAATGAGCCGCGGGCAATACTTGTTATACGTTAGCAACAAAATTATATTTGAATTCATATGGGGACTTTGATGGCAGAATGGAGGGGGCTAGCCCTCCTCCCATATGACCTTTCCATGTGACCTTCCACCAAGTGCCCAAACAAAACACGCTCCATGCGCAATTAATTTTTCCTTATCCCCATTAGTCCGTTGATTAAGTTAATTAAGCTCGAGTTTAAAATGATGGAAACTTTGAAGGTGCCACCAAAATTTTGTGGGAACTACCATTTTGTCGAAGCTAACTAGAGTCTTCTTGAGATTTGGAGGAAGAATATAGGGAAAAATTAAATGATCCATATCTTGCAAAATTTTTGACCAATTTTGGCTTAGGAAGAGTCATTCCTAGCAGATTGACATGCTCTAAACACATTGGAACAGGTTGTATAGGTGGCTGAGATCAGCTGAAGGCGAAATTGAGTGAATAAACAATTATTTCTGATAGATTTCGACATTCCGAACTCATTGGAGTATGTTTCAGGAGCATTTGATGCGTGTATATAAAAAAATTTGCACTATTGAGCTAACATAGAGCCCCAAGCCATGGAAGTTGGACCAAGGAGATGTTGCCCAGGTGGGGTGAAATCCTTGATCAAAACTTTGTTTTAATGGATCCATTGTGATGGTTTGTTGTTCTTTATGTTGATGTTATTCAACATTTTAAATTCATACTTTGTGCACTTGAATTCACTCAAAAAACTCAGTTAAATTTTCTGTTTGACACACATAAGCAACAATGAAACATATGTACCTCAAGCAGAAGGTCAGCAAGTAAATTTTAAATCTGAGGTTGAAATTATCATAGAAAAACTAGCATTCATAATTAGACCATTTTCCCCTTTCATTTGCGGATTAAGCCCTTGACACTCTTACCAGAAAGAAATATTTTTCTTTCCTAGACGGGTTCATTAGATATAATCAAATAAAGATTTCCCCACAAGATCAAGATAAAAATATGTTCACCTTTCCATGGGAAACATTTTCATAACGAGTTTTACCATTCTAGTTCTGCAATGAACCAACCACTTTTCAAAGGGAAATTCTTATTATTTTTTTTATTTAATAAATGAGGGACTTAAAATGTATACGGATGACTTTACCCCTTATGCTAATTATTTTTACCAAGCCTTGCACAATCTTCAAAAGGTTCTTGCATGATGTAGAAATTCCAGGTTGTGCCTTAGTCATGAAAAATGTGAGATGATGATGATAGAGGACATGGTTTTGGGACATTTTATTTATGTTACAAGCATTCAAGTGCACCCAACTAAGATCAAGGTAATTCTTAAAGTCTCTACTCCTTAAAAACAAACAAAGGTACATAATTTCCTCGGTTACGCTGGTTATTATTGTTGTTTTGTAGATTTTTTTTCAAAAATTGCAGCACCTCTGTATGTATTGACTAGACATGTGGAATTTGAGTGGACTGCTAGATGTGAGACTTCTTTTTCATATATGAAAATGTTGGTCTCAACAACTCCTATGTTGCGATGACCAAACTAGAATATCTCATTCCATATATCCTTAGACACGTCAGATATGGCGATAGGATCAATCATCAGACAACAAGAGGATAAAAAAGCCTTATGCCATTTATTACATCAGCAACAATCTTATGCCGAATGAGTTAAATTATACTATGAGAGAAAAAGAATTTTTTTCCGTTGTTTATGTCATAAATAAACTTATCCATTACATAATAGGATATCAAGTTTTTATGTACACTGATCATCCTCTCATCCGTTATTTAGCTAGTAGAACTATTATCAATGGTTGAATAACTCATTGGTTAGTGCTATTGCAAGATTTCGACATCACTATAAAAAATCTATTTTTGAATACACTAGAACATGAAAGATTAAAGCTAGTTTTGTTTTTAATGTAAATGATTCTCACCATATAATCTATATTTTTAATATAAATTATTTGTTTTATTAAAAAAAATTAAACATTAAATATATTTATTGAACATAACATTTAATATATTTATTAAACTTCAAATTATAGCTTGATGTTTTATTTTTATAAATTATATTTAATAATAAATATTTCAAAATATAACATTTAATAAATATTTATTATTGAATATCATACTTTTAAGATTTAATAATAATAATAATAATATTTTCAAAATTTATTGATATGAAAATATAAATAAAATTCTAATTTTAAATTTATAAAAGTTTAATTTTTTATTTAAAAAATTAGCATCAAATATAAATGCTAAATTATCAAATTAACATTTATTTAAATTTATGAAATTTATTTTGAAATAAATATTTCTATATAATATTTTAATTTGAAGATATTAAAAAAAATATTCACAATTTAATTCATTAATGAATAAGCCATATAATTATACTTACATAAGTTTTAGCACAGTCACATAATAAATGAGATTATGATGATGATGGTGGTGGTTAATGTCCACTGAGACCAATATTTTCTCTATCGGACCTAAAGAAAAGAGTTTTTTAGTTTGATTTAAGATTTTCTTCCTATGCTCAAAAAGCTTGGAGAGAAGCCTCCCGAACTCACTATAATTTTGACATTTTAAAATGCTAGGAAGGTCAGTATTTCAACAAAGATTATGAAATTGAGCTCTAATGTGGTTGTATGTGGGGCACTCTAAGAGGAAGTGATTTTCATCCTCGATGTTCATATTCTCATAGAGAAAGAAAAGAGTTTTTTAGTTTGATTTAAGATTTTCTTCCTATGCTCAAAAAGCTTGGAGAGAAGCCTCCCGAACTCACTATAATTTTGACATTTTAAAATGCTAGGAAGGTCAGTATTTCAACAAAGATTATGAAATTGAGCTCTAATGTGGTTGTATGTGGGGCACTCTAAGAGGAAGTGATTTTCATCCTCGATGTTCATATTCTCATAGAGATGGCAGATCCTTTCCATCCATAATGTTTTAGGAATTTTCCAATGACCTGTTTCACTATGGAGCTCATGAGAGTTTGTTCTAATCTTGGTGATATTAATTTTCTTCTTTGAGCTAGTTAAAGCAGATAGATACTTTTGATCTTATAGGGTGGGGTTGATGACCTCCTTATAATATCTTAATTTTCTTTTAGCTGCTAGATCTTTCTCACACCACATTTTTTCTTTGAACTTTGAAGTAACAATTTTTTTTAATGTTATTAATGTTTTGCAATGCAACATTCTTGTTAGTCACCCATTGGTTTAACCAGGCCCTAATGTATTTATACCAACCTCGTTTAAGTCTTAGGTGGTTTTGGCTAGAATTTAAAGCTAGCTTAGGAAGTCTATGGTTTCCTATGCTATTAAATTTTTGCTTGTACAACAGAAGCCTAGTCATAGCTAGGCTCTTGATAGGGGAAAGACCCACTTCTATAAAGAGAATAGGATACGGTGTATTGATTTTAATTTTAAGGTTATAAGTTATAAAACGCTTCTGGATTTTCTCAATCTTTCTCCAAGATTCTCTAGAGATGCTGCAACCCCAAACCTCACATCCATAATAAACAAGATTATATATATATGAGAAAGTTAAATAGATATACATCGTAGAGAAAATATATATCATTTTAATATATATATATATATATATATATATATATATATATATATATATATATTTTTAAGAATCTTTAAAAAAATTGGGAAATTAAAAATATATATATTTGTATCAAATAAATTAATGTAAAAAATAAGGATAAAGAGGTTTAAAATAAAACCAAAATAATAATTAAAATATTATAATAATAAGGATATAGGTTTAAGAATTTTAATAAAAAACAAAAAAATTGTTGGAGGATTTTAAATAAAGCAACAAATAAAATAAGAAAAATAGAAGGGAAATAAACAAAAAAAAATAAACAAAAAAAAACTAACCCACTAAGAATCTAAGCTAGAGGAAATAAGAAAAATAGAAGGGAAATAAAGAAAAAAAAATAAAGAAAAAAAAATAACCCACTAGGAATCTAAGCTAGAGGTTAAGGAGTCACATAGAGAGAGTTAAAGTACAAGTTTTACTCAATTTCCAACCATCATTCCTATTGAGATTCTTAGCATGTTTGTCAATCTCAATAGCCGCTCTAACCTTCCTATGGTGGAAATGATCATCCCTAGCAATTACCTTGAAATACTCAATAGAGACATGGTGACAATATTTTTTCACATGTTCGGCAAGAGATGATGTGCAAGAAAGATTGTGCTTTCGCATGTTCCACAAGAGATGATATGTGAGAACGATTCCAATTTAGGGAATACCACATGAACAAGAAACCAAGTATACCCCTTTCTTATCTTTAAGATCGACAAGGTCCTTGAAAAGCCAAAGAAAATTTCTATCTTAAAATAATAATAAAATAAATAAATAAATTTAATATCAAATTGACCACTAGATAAAAAAATAAAAAAATAAAAATAAATAAAAAAATTTGAAAAAATGATACCACTACCTTGATTGTAATGAACATATCCAAACAATCCATCACACAACCATGACCATATTCAAAACCATTATCATATTTATCAAAACACTAGAAATTAAACCAATCAAAATTTAAGAAATTAAAACATTCATGAAAATTACAACCGGTGAAATTATAAAAACATTTGTATTGTAATTATAATAAAAAATATAATAAAACTTAAATTAAAATAGTCCATTAAAATTTATAACCAAATACTAGGTTAACTAACCATGAGAAAAATTAAATTAAACCTTAAATTTAAAATACACTCTTAAAATTTATATCCAAATACTATCTTAACTAAAATAAAAATACAACTTAAATTCAAATATAATACTTCACAAGGTGAAATATTTAAAATTCACACTTTCATCAGATAAAATTCAAAATCCTGGACGTGGAAATAGCATAAACATAGAATGCAGTTTATAGGCTAAAATTTAAAATCCATGGAATCGTTTTTTCTTGCAATTAACATGATGTGCTCTGACCGTTCGCTTTTTCACTGTCGTAATGAAAACCAATTGCAATTTCTGAGAAAAAAAATCAAATGTTCCAAAAGAAATGCTACTCCACTAATCCTCTACTTTTGAAAATCTAAACAGAACGGCACAATCACAACAAATTGAAAATCTAAACAGAACTGCCAATGAAAATTTAAAACAATCACAACAAATATGAGCTTTCCCAATTGCAATTTCTGGTGTCCCAATGCAAATCCTCCAGGTAGACATGCGCATGGTCAAATCAAGAGGGTTATGAGTTTCATTAAAGGTGGTCAAATTTAAGGATCCGCAAGCTTCATTTACAAACAGAGTACGATGAATGCCGGTGCTAATTAATAAGCATTGGAACAATCAAAGGTGGCAGGGAATTTGGCCAAATCAAACCGCAATCCCAAAGAAAACCTGTTGTAGAGATTTTGTGGTCGGCCATTTTCATTTTGGAAACGAACAAAACAGGTGGAAGCAACACCTCTTTGGAAAATAAGCATAACAGTAGTGGGCATAAAATTATTACCGTTGTAAGCACCTCTCTTCCATGATATTAATTGGGCAACGTTTTGAAAATAACGATAAAGTTGACAGACTGGCAATGTTACCTACTTTGATTTGTTCCAAAGAAATTGACTTGTCAAACAAGTTATCAAAAGATTTATTTAATTAATAAATCTTTTATGACCATTAATATTAAAATGAATTAAAAAAATATACTATAATAATTAATATTATTATGCAATTACATCCTTAATTTATTATTATGCAGTTACATAATTTATGTCTATGAGATTAATTTTATGATTAAATTTTTTCCATAGGTTTAACTAGAATTTATATTAATTTTTAAAATTATTTTTATTAGATATATAACCAATTAAATATTAGGTTTAATTTTTATTTTAACTAAATATATATTTAAATTTATTTAAATAAATAAATAAATACATATATATATATATATATATATATATTATTTTAATTTCATAAAATTCAATTAATATTTACACTTTATAAATTCAATTTAAACATATAAGATTAGAGGGTTATCTCAATTGGAGAGTTTATTTTTGTTAAAAAAAAATTGCTATTGAGAAGTTATGGGTTCAATTATTTTTTGGACATCCTCCGAGTGAGGCTTCCTCTCAACCCCAAAGAAAGAGAGTACTACTCCATCGACTCACAACCCCTCTCAACTTAAAGGCAAGAGAGAGGTGAGGTTTCTGGTACTAAGCCATAGACTCACAACTCCTCTCAACCAGAAGGCAAGAGAGAGGTTCTCGAAACTAGGCCATAGACTCAAAACCCCTCTCAAGAAGAAGGTGTCACAACCTTTCAAAACTTCAAATAAAAAAAAAATTGCTTTCTACCTAAATATTATCTCATGTATTAAATTAGATTTAACATCCCATAAGCGATTCATTTCTTCACGGGATACATTAAGAATTATAACCTCATGCTACGTTATATTCACAACTATGTACACCATGGAAATATCTTATGATTCGTAAAACTTTTATATGAGAGTGCTAAGATGTATATAAATATCAAACGACATTAAACTTAACAAATAGTATGTATAAACATAGAATTTATCTCCCGCGTTTTGATCCTCGTTAATCGAGGAAAGGTTGGCACATTAGTGCGCATTGAATGAATTTAAGTACAAATGAATAACTCGAGCTACAACTGTTAGATATGTCGTGCATTTCTCGATGAAATACAATGGATCTCCATCATTGGTGCTATGGCCATCGACGCTTGAGATTTTGGGCGGGACTTCACTTGGTAATCCCCACCAAGTCTTGGTTCTTCGGCCTTGGTCAGTTTGTCTCTATGCTTGAGAAGTTAGACTTGGCACTCTGAGGGTTTATTCTTGCTGAGAGATACTTCTGAGACTCAACTCCACCTCAACTCTTACTTCTCTCCAACGGGGAGGGCTCTTAGAAGATGTAATCCCTCGTTTGCTGGTGGATGGAGATATTTGAGATTCTTTTTGTTGAGTTGCAATGAGCTACAAGTGATTAAAAACCCCAATTTCACCACGATTACAATGCCACTTTCACTTCTACAATCTTGGCGTTGTTCAGGTAAAACTCTACTCAACAAATCTATAAATATACGATTTTCCCTTTTTTCTTATAGAGTTTCTTGTGCCATTTCCTCCTATCAGGTTTTTTTACTGATTTGTTCTTACTGTGCTTAAAGGATTTTCTTCCACTGGACCGGCTCATCGCGACGAATCTCTTTTCCACAGGTATGAATACTCTATCCTTCTTTTGCAAATTTTAGCACAATATTTTTGTATTGGTTTTAAGGTTATTTGTTTGAAGCTTACTATCTTTTTATTTGATATGGTCTCTATCTATAGGTCATCATTTCCTCCATTGGCTATTGCCTTCCTTCGAAAATAGCTTGGAATCTTCTGCATATTTTAACGCTTGGCTAATTCTATCTCTCCATCACAGGTACACAAAATAATCCGCATTCGACTCCAGTGAATATCGGTCATGAGCAGAATCTGCTAAACTTTTTGAAGGGTTTCAAAACCCTATCCTTAGCTTGGCCCGATGGAAATCTGTCAGCCTTAACGAGCAGTGTTTTGCAGTTTATATGTATTAGTTTGTACATTCCTTATGTGTCAGTATATGGCCTGAACTTTGGCTTCAATGTTTCCCCACTGCTATGTAAATCTTTGCATCTTGTTTTAGAAGAGTTTCCTCGAGAAATTATTGTTTAGATTTCAATATGCAATGTATATTAGTCAAGGTATCTGTTTTGAATACTCAACTCTTGTTCTAGTTCAGTAATGAAAAGATTTTGCTGTAAATTTCATGTCTTATTACCTTTACTTCTCGCTAGGTTTGCATGTATACTTAATTTTTCATAATGCTTCCAACCTATTTCCAGTTATACAGAGCTTTTTTGCAACACAAGTATTTTTAAACGTATTCTTAATCTCAGTTCTGCCTCATATTTACTTCCTTCATTTTATTCGATTCAATGGAATATGGTTTAATTTTGTTAGTTTAACTTAATTCTATTTTCCAGAATAAATACGTTTCTTCTTGTCTCTATAGAATTTATTAAGAACTCTAGCTTCAAGTTCTTCTTTGTGTTTCTTGATAGTTCTTTTCTTCCTTAGCTGTTTATCATGGTGGTCGGACCACCTTTCGACTCAGTCCGTGTATAGTGAGTTTTTTTGGGAGGCAACTAGACTTGGGATTGGGGTTTCACCCGAACCCTCATTTAACAGCCTGCTCGACTTAGCTAAAGCATAAATGAATTCTTTTTCAATATTGTTTGCATGTATTCATTTACAGTTTTATTACCCTAGTATATAATTTTTGTATATTTAAAAATGTATATAAAGACCGAGGGTCTCTGTAGCGTTTACTGTTTCCACTAATTGACAATGCCACCCTTCATGTTTCCAGTCTTTCTCTCCCCAAGATATACCTCTATTTACTTTTCAAAAAAAGAGAATATGCTTTAATATTTTATTCTAGATTCAACATTCTACCTTATTCATTTACTTTTCTAACACACAGTTACTGAAGAAAAATCTTTATAAGTAGTCATTCTTCCATAACTAGTAGTCTTAAAAATACTTGCAGAATAAAAGCTCACATAGGAATAATTTATACAGTAATCTCTAAGCCCTTATCAACTAAACATTCATATTGCAAAATCTCATTCTTTACTATACAAGCCCAGCAAATAACCTTGTATTTAAATTCTGAGACGGGTAAATACGTCTAGATAACTCTCTATTTCATCAAATTCCTCTAAAACAGAAATGGCATATGTACTTATATTTATTTTAAACTTATTAGCTATGGTCCTCTTGACCATCAAGAGAGGAAATTATGTCCTCCTCTTGTCCTCGAGTTCTAGTCCTAGATGTTATATGTTAATAGTGGATATTTTTACTTTGACCTTAGGATGCCCAGTCCAGTCAGTACCAGAAATAATCTCAGGAATTGTTGAGTGTTTTTCCACTGGTCTTTACCAGCTCTAGAAACTCCACACTCTTACTTAGTTCAAGAATAGAACCCCTACTCCTCATTGGGATCAGTGTCTTATCCCCAGAGGAGAAAATAATTGTTTCCAACTACCCCAACCACCTTCCAGTTCTTCGAAAACATTTACCATCAACTTTTACTTTTATCAAGTTATTTTCCATAACTAATTTTATTATTATAATTAATAACCTTTCAGCCAAAAACAGTAACAATTCCAGTCTTTAATTAAAACAATAATTAAAATTGTCTTTTAACTAGTTAACAACTAGTTATCATTAATGCAGTTGTCACAACTTCCCCCCTGGAAGTAACACTGTCCTCGGTGTTTCATTCTAGCTCTGAAAAGAGCTCTGGGTAAGCCTCACACACAAATCTTTCATCCTCCCAAGTAGCCTCATCCGAGCCAAAGTGCTTCCATTGCACTTTGACTTGGGTGATGGCTCGCTTCTGGAGCATAATTTCCCTCCAGTCAAGTATGTGTTGTGGCTCGACCAGGAACTCGTCGTCTGGCTCTACCTACAAACATCAACATTCCTTATCAAATTATCATAAAAAAAAAAAATTCATATTTCAAGTTAGGGTTTTTAATTCTTTCCTACATCTATATTTTTGCAATGAATTGCGTGCTTCGAATCATGCACATAACGCTTCAACAAGGACACATGGAACACATTGTGTACTCGAATGTGACTAGGCAAAGCCAGCCGATATGCCACAAGTCCTACCCTTTCCAAAATTTGGAAGGGTCCACAGAACCTGGGAGCCAACTTGGCACAAGAGGTCCATCGCAAGGTACTCCTCTTGGGTTTTATCCTCACATACACTTGGTCTCCTACCTCAAACTCCCAATAAGACCTCATTTTATCTGTATAGATATTTTTCTGATATTTTGTAGCCTTCAGATTTTGTCTTATTTTCTTTACTTCTGATTCCATTTTAGCAAGCATCTCGGGTCCCAAAATTAATTTTGTTTCGGGGATGCTCCAATTTATGGGAGTGCGACACTGCCTTCCATACAAAGCCTCGAAAGTAATCATCTTCAAGGACTCTAGATAACCATTGTTGTAAGAAAATTCAACAAGGTGCAAATAATCCTCCCATTTGGTTAGTTGTTGCATCACATACATGCGCAACATGTCTTCTAATACTTGGTTTACTCACTCTGTTTAACCATCATTCTGGGGATGATAAGTTGTGCTAAATTTAATCTGGGTCCCTAACCAGGTAAACAGATTTTTCCAAAAATCTGATGTAAACTTAACATCCATGTCTGAGATAACTATCTTTGGTATACCATGCAACCTAAAAATTTCCCTCATGAATATTTCCACTATCTGTAGAGTCTTATAGGTAGACTGCATAGGTATAAAATGCGCATATTTACTCAATCTATCCACCACCACCATGATGGAGTCATTTTTTTTTTTTTCCATGGTAAACCTGTAATGAAGTCCAGGGATATGACCTCCCACTTCCATTCAAGTACCGGTATGGGCTGCCACAAACCTACGGGATGTCGATGCTCTACCTTGACCTGTTGACACTCCAAACATTTAGTTAGATACTCATCAATATTTTTGCACATACCAGGCCAGAAATATACTATTTTGATGGTTGTTAACATTTTCTGGTATCCCGGGTGACCTGCCTAATTGTTGTGATGGTACTCATTCATTATCATCTCCTTTAGGTCCACACGGTTTGGTCTAAAAGTTAGCATCTGATCATTATTTACTCCGTACTCAGAAGAATTTCCTTGCTTTCTGGTTTCTTCCATTTTCTACCATAGGAATTGATATTCCAAATAATTTTGTGCTTCTTATTTTACTTGATCTAAGAATTTATTTTCAAGATGATTCTCGTAAAGATCGTAAACACAATGCAACTTTATACTTAAAGCATCAGCCACCCGGTTCTCCTTACCTTTTATCTTTTGGATGTCCATATCAAACTCACTTAGAAAGGAATTCCATCGTACCTATCTAGAGTTTAAATCAGTTTGCTTGAAGTAACTATTCAAGATGCTATGATCTATCTTTAACACAAAATTTTTACCCAACAAGTAGTGTCTCCATATACGGAGTGCATGTACTACTTATGTTAACTCCAAATCATAGGTTGACTACCATTTTTCATGCTCTTTTAACTTCCTTGACTCATAAGCCATCACTTTTCCTTCCTAAGATAGAACTTCCCCAACACCCTCTTTGCTGGCATCAGTACAAACTTCAAATTCTTTTTTGGATCAACTACCCTCAAAACAGTTGCAGTGGTCAAAAGTTGTTTCATCTTTTCAAAAATGTTTTGACACTCAACAGTCCACTTGAAGACTTTTCCTTTTCTCTGCAATGAGGTAAGGAGAAAAGCGATTTTATAAAATCCCTCAATAAACCTCTTATAGTACCCAGCTAACCCCATTAAATATAAAATATCTTCTACATTATGGGGTACTTGCCATTCCATAATTGTCTTAATCTTCTCTGGGTCGACAGTAATCCCTTCTATGGAAATGACATGACCCAGGTATTGGATTTCTGTTTTAAAGAAATTGCATTTGTTGAACTTAGCATACAACTAATTTTTCCTTAACGTTTCCAACATAATCCTCAAATTCTCTTTATGTTCTTCCTGGTTTATAGAATAGATTGAAATTTCATCTATAAATATGAGTACAAAATTATGCAGGAAAGGATGAAAAATTCCATGCATTAACCTCATAAAGGTTGCTGGTGCATTTTTTAACCCAAAGGGCAACACCACAAATTCATAATGCCCGTACGTGGTACGGAATGATGTCTTGCATATGTATTCATCCTTGATTTGAATCTGGTGATAACCAGATCTTAAATCAATTTTAGAAAACACTGTGGCCCCCTTTACATGATCAAACAGATCATAAATCCTTGGTAATGGATACTTATTCTTAATTGTTAACTTGTTAAGCTATTGATAATCCATGCACATTCGCATGGTTCTCTCCTTCTTCTTCACAAAAAGCACTGGTGCTCCCCAAGCGGACACACTTGGATGAATGTAACCTTTGTCCAACAGTTCTTGTAACAGTATTTTCAATTCAGTTAATTCTGGTATGCTCATTCTGTAAGGAGCCCTTGACACAGGTTATGCTCCTGGAATCAATTCAATAGTAATATCAATATCTCGCCTTGGTGATAATCCAGGAATATTTTCTGGAAAAACATCCATGAATTCTTACACCACTGGTATGTTTTCCATCATAGGTGATTGTTCCTTGGAACCAGCATACCCCACCTGAATAGCATAAATTTGGCATCCCTTCCTTATACATTTATTCATTTGGGATGATGTTATTGGACGTAGTTGTAGCGGCTTCTTGACTCCTTCAATATCCTTACGTGTTCCATCCTGCATTCTGTAATAAATAATATTTTCCTTGCAGTCCACTAAGGTCCAATGTTTTTCTAGCCAATCCATGCCCAACAGAACATCATATGACCCTAATGGAAAAATATTCAGATCTACATTTAACTGTTGTTCCAAAATTTCCAAAATACAGTTTGGAATTTTGGCAGTTATCTTTCATTTTGCTCTAGTGGCTAGTTGTACCAGCCATGAGTTTTTAAATTTTTGTTCTTTCAATTTACACATATCCACTATTTTGGGACTAACATAACTTAGACTCACACCTTGGTCTACAAAAATAGAAACAGATTGAGACAGTAATTTACCTTGCAGCTCAATCATAGTCAATTGATAATCTGCCTATCGATCCTCCAATGCCACATTGATACGAGGAATGTTCGTGCCACATCGCCTACTGCAGAGGCTTCTTGCAAGTTTTCAACATTGTCGTTTGTTGCTCACCGTGGGAAGCTTTTGTATTAGTGTTCCTCACCACACCTCCAACACTGAAGAGGTCGTTTGGTCACCTGTCCTTACTCAGACATGCTACATGCTTTTGTAGGCTTTTCTTCTGCTGGCCATCTGGTTCTCTCGTGATTTCTGCCAAATTTTTACTTACAGAATTTTGGGAAATTTTTTTAAATTTAATTCTTTTGGCGCCTTTGAAATTCGAGTTACTTTTATGTCCCTTCCTTGGCTACCAACTTTTTCCAACCTCCCCTTAAGCCTTCGACTGTTGATATCACATTCGTGCCTTTTGAATGGCTTCATCCAGTGTCTTAGGATTTACAAACTCAATTCGTTCTTTCTTATGTGCTGGCAGGCTACTCAAAAATATCTTCAGCCTTTTCCTCTCGAAGGTATGGAAAATATCGTAATAGGGAGGTGAAATTGGTGATATATTCATCCATAGTCATCTGTCCCAACCTCAAGTCATGGAATTGCTTAGCTTTCTCATCATAGAAATGTTTTTTCAAGTACTTGTCTTTAAAGTATTGCTGGAACGATTCCCAAGTGACATCTTGCTCCTCAATGCTGTGAACATTCTTCACTTCTTCCCACCACAGAGTGGTTTTCTCTCTCAACTGGTATATGACCAATCTGGCCTTTAGGTTTCTGCTGTACTCACACACTTGAAAGTACTTGTTCATGTTTATTAACCATGCTTCTGCCACTTCCTCAGCCTCACCATCAAATGTTGGTGGTTTTATTTTTCGAAACTCCCCTTGAATTTCTACTTTCTACTTCTTAACCTCTTACTAATTTGACAAATTTCCAGACTCTGCCTCATTGTAGTTTTTTTTTTATTACTTCGCTGAGAAGGGCTTCTTTCCACTCTGTCAGTGGTATGTTCTCTTGTTTGTCGTTCATCACCGTCTTGCATGTCCCTATCAGCACTGGGATGTTCCATTCCTTGGTTTTGTTTATCTGACAAGCTTTTGAGTATCTTCTCTTGCTCTTTCATTAATCGTTCGTTATCCCTTCAAACTCAAACCATTTATTCCTATAACTATTGTATTGTGTTCGATAGAAAACTGGTTTGATGCTACTATTCCTCCAGTAATCTACTGGTTTGCTGGTGTCGATCAATGCTCAGTTGAACCCACATCTCAGGGTTCATAATTGGTTGAGTTTTGGGTTCCCTAGTGTCCAGGGGTGTTTGTTGCATTTCTTCCCTTCTCACTATATTCTTGCTATGCTTCTAAACTATGTGCATCAGTATACACATAACTTTTATCGTTAGTTGACCCTTTGGGTCCCAGCGTATGAACGCTGCTCTGAAACCACTTGTCACAACCTTTAAAAACTTCAAGTAAAAAAAAAATTACTTTCTACCTAAAGGTTATCCCATGTATTAATTTAGATTTAACATCCCATAAGGGATTCATTTCTTCACCATATACATTAAGAATTATAACCTCACACTACGTTACATTTGCAACTATGTACACCATGGAAATATCTTATGATTCGTAAAAAAATTACATGAGAGTGATAAGATGTATATAAATATAAAATGACATTAAACATAACAAATAGCATGTATAAACATAGCATTTGTCTCCCATGTTTTGATCCTCGTTAACCGAGGAAAGGCTGGCACGTTAATGCACATTGAATCAATTTAAGTACATGTGAATAACTCTAGATACAGTTGTTAGATATTCCGTGCATTTCTCGATGAAATACAATGGATCTCCACTATTGGTGCTATGGCCATTGGCGCTTGAGATTTTGGGCGGGACTTCACTTGGTAATCCCTGCCAAGTCTTGTTTATTCGGCCTTGGTCACTTTGTCTCTATGCTTGAGAAGTTATATTTTGGTGCTCTGAGGGTTTATTCTTGCTGAGAGTTACTTCTAGGACTCAGCTCCACCTCAAATGTTACTTCTCTCCAGTACAGAGGGCTCTTAAAAGATGTAATCCCTCATTTGCTAGCGGATGGAGATATTTGAGATTCTTTTTGCTAAGTTGAAATGAGCTACAAGTGATTAAAAACCCCTATTTTGCCATGATTACAATGCCACTTTCACTTCTGCAATCTTGGCGTTGTTCAGGTAAAAATCTTCTCAAGAAATCTATCAATATACGATTTTCCCTTTTTTCTTATAGAGTTTCTTGTGTCATTTCCTCATATTGGGTTGTTTTACTGATTTGTTCTTACTGTGCTTAAAGGATTTTCTTCCACCAGACTGGCTCATCGTGGTGAATCTCTTTTCCACAGATATGAATACTCTATCCTTCTTTTACAAATTTTACCAAAGGATTTTTGTATTAGTTTTAAGGTTATTTGTTTGAAGCTTACTATATTTTTATTTGATATGGTCTCTGTCAACAGGTCAACATTTCCTCCGTTGGCCGCTACCTTCCTTCGAAAATAGCTTGGAATCTTCTGCATATTTTAACGCTTGGCTTATTATAGCTCTCCATCACTGGTACACAAAATAATCCACATTCGGCTCCAGTGACTATATGTCACGAGTGGAACCAACTAGATTTTTTGATGGGCTTGGAAACCCTATCCTTATCTCGGCCCAATGGAAATCAGTTGGCCTTAACAATTAGTGTTTTTCAATTTATATGTATTAATTTGTACATTCCTTATGTGTTAGTATTTGGCCAGAACTTTGGCTTCAATGTTTCTCCACTGCTATGTAAATCTTTGCATATTTTTTTAGAAGAATTTCCTCGAGAAACTATTATTTAGATTTCAGTATGCAATGTATAATAGTCAGGGTATATGTTTTGAAGACTCAACTCTTGTTCTAGTTAAGTAATGAAAAGCTTTTTCTATAAAGTTCATGTCTTATTACCTTTACTTCTCGCTAGGTTTGCATGTATACTTAATCTTTCATAATGCTTCCAAGCTATTTCCAGTTATACAAAGCTTCTTTGCAATAGAAGTATTTTTAAACGTATTCTTAAACTCAGTTCTACCTCGTATTTACTTCATTCATTTTATTTGATTCAATGGAATGTGGTTTAAGTTTGGCAGTTTAACTTAATTTAGTTTTCCAGAATAATTACATTTCTTCCTATCTCTACAATATTTATTAAGAACTTTAGCTTCCAGTATTTCTCTTTGTTTCTTGATAGTTATTTTCTTCCTTAGGTGTTTATCACGGTGGCCGGACCACCTTTTGACTCAGTCTGTGTATAGTGAGTTTTTCTGGGAGGCAACTAGACTTAGGATTGGGGTTTCACCTGAACCCTCGTCTGATAGCCTTCTTGGCTTAGCTAAAGCATAAATGAAATATTTTTCAATATTGTGTGCATGCAGTCATTTATAGTTTTATTACCCTAGTATATACTTTCTGTCTGTTTAAAATTATATAAAGACCGAGGGTATCTATAGTTTGTACTTCTTCCACTAATTTACAATGCCACCCTTCATGTTTCCATTCTTTCTTTCCCCAAGATATACTTCTATTTACTGTTAAAAAAAAATAAGAATATACTTTAATCTTTTATTCCAGATTCAACATTCTGCCTTATTCATTTACATTTCTAACACACAGTTACTGAAGAAAAATCTTTAGAAGTAGTCATTCTTCCATAACTACTGTACTTAAAAATAATTGCAGAATAAAAGCTCACATAGGAATAATTTATATAGTAATCTCTGAGCCCTTATCAACTAAAAATTCATATTACAAAATCTCATTCTTTATTATACAAGCCCAGCAAATAATCATGTATTTAAATTCTGAGATGGGTAAATACCTCTAGATAACTCTCTATAGGATTTTCATCAAATTCCTCTAAAACAAAAATGGCATATGTACTTATCTATATTTTAAAGTTATCAACTGTGTTTCTCCCAACCTTCAAGAGAGGCAATTACGTGCTCCTATTGCTCCCTAGCTCCAATCCTAGATGGTACGGGTTAACAATGGATATTTCTGCTCTGACCTTACAATGCCCAGTCCAGTCAATACCAGAAATAATCTCAGGAATTGCTGAGTGTTTTTCCACTAATATTTACCAGCTCTGGAAACTCCACACTCTTCCTTAGTTCAAGAACAGAACCCCTACTTCTCACTGCGATCAGTCTCTTATCCCTAGAGGAGCAGGTATCTGTTTCCAACTGTCCCCAACCACCTTTGGGTTCTTGGAAAACATTTACCATCAGATTTTACTTTTATCAAGTTGATTTCCGTAACTAATTTTATTATTATAATTAATAACCTTTCATCCAAAAACATTAACAATTCCAGTCTGTACTTAAAACAATAATTAAAATTGTCTTTTAACTAGTTAAAAACTAGTTATCATTAATGCAACTATCACAGAAGGCATGATAGATTGTTGGTACTAGGCCATTAACTCACTTAAGAGCCCAAAAAAGTTACTTTGTTCCATAACACCAACCTAGCATAACAACTATTAGAAAGATAAGAACAATTCCACCTAAAAAGTTGCATTAATATTTACTATCAAATACAATACAATGTATGTATATATATATATATATATATATATATATATATATATATATATATATTATATATATATATATATATATATATATATATATATAATATTTTTCTTATTTTAAAATAAAATAAAATAAAAATTAAATCATTTTTATTTTAAATTATAAATTTATAAAAACTTATTTAAAAAAAATAATATATTTATGCTATCAAATATAAAATAACAAATTATCTAAATTAAAATTCATTTAACACTATAAAATAATCAATTTTATGATATTAGCTATTTTTATCTAATTTCATCTAATTATGATATTGAAAACAAATAAATCAAGATCATTAAAAATATTTTAAAAAAAAAAACCAATATTATCAAAATTATAGTAACGAATTTTATGATTTTGGTTGTTTTTTTCTAATTTTCATTTAATATTGACATTTTTTTTATACATGAATTAATATAATTAAATGCATTTAAAATGAAAATATTTAGATGACATAGTTTAATTTATAAATGAAATGATTTTTTCAATATTTTTTCTGGTTAATTTTTATGATTTTGGTTATTTTTATCTAATTTTCATCCAATATTGACTAGTTTTGGATACATGAATTAATATTATTAAATACATTTAAAATGAAAATATTTAGATGACATAGTTTAATTTATAAATGAATTGATCTTTTTCATAATATTTTTTTGGTTAATTTTGAATATTTTTAACAAATTGAGTTTAAATTATTTCATTTGTAGAATTCAAGAGCCACATGATTTTTTTTTATGTTTTTTACTCTATTTATGCGTTCACTCTTAAAATTGGACTACCAAATTCCCAAGATAAAATTAAGCCAATATAGTAGATGTTTTCCACCCTAATTTAGAATATCATAAGTATTTATGGGCTCTAATTAGCATAAAGATGAAAAATAATAGTGTTGAAATCCAAACAACATATATGAATTATATCCCAAATCTAGGTGTTGGAAAATCCCAAAAACACTATTTTATGTGACAATATGTCATCTTTGTGATATTAAATGGGTTGAAAATAATAATAGTTTCTCAGATATTGCCCTACACACATTCAAATTAGAACACAATTTAAAAATACCTATCACAATATTAACTTTCCCAACCTCTTAGGTCATCAAAAGTATGGTAACCTTGAAAAATTTATCTTAATGATTTTTTAGCATATAATGAGATTCTAAAGAAATATAAGTAATATGTTACCTTTCCTAAAGTTTAGACCAATTCTAGTTCCAATGCACATTAATTGTCATCATTAACATTGTCATTAGAAAACTATAGAAGGGTGCTTGGATAATATTGATGGTCCAAAATGTGAAAATGGGGCCATTAAGAACGTGCACTCATATAAACATGTGCACATTCCTAATAACGAGCATGTTTTCATGGGCATCCACCCTTTGTAAGCCTCAAATGACCAAATGGGATGCGAGGTGGGCATGATGCACAGACATGTATGCATTCATGGAACATCCTATTTGTATATCCATGTAGCTCATTTTTTCCATAGCTTGGACCATGCAGTGTGTTTTTAAGATCTCATGGAACCAAATATCATCTCCTTGGTATACATCTTTTTTGAGACAACAGAGTTGATCTCCTTCATATTTTGGGTAACCATTCCAATGCAATTTCGTTTTTTTTTTTTTTTTTTTTTTAATTCTTTGGAAAATGTGGTTTGAAAAAAAAAATATATGATACCCTGGAACAAAATAACCATATTAAATTACAAGAGACTTGGTTACCATTGAACTTAATGAGTAAACAAACCCAACATCTCAAAACCACAACTCCAAATAACCAAACCCAAACTTAGAACAAAGAAATCCCAATATCAAAATTGATACATATTTGACTACTTTGAGAGAACTCATACATAATATCCAAAACACCAAGTACCCATCACGATTGTCTCTAACATGTTCATCAAATTCAATTGTATCATCCATTTCTAATGCCAACGACCAATTAAATAATATTTTCAGTTAGAGGGATAGGATGTATGATAATATAAATCTAGTCTAAATAAAGTCTAAAGTAGAGACTTCAACATTTCCAAACAATATTTTCTATTAATATTCGTTGACCGAAAAAATATCCAACAAATACTAGTCAACAAGAAACACATTTCTATGGACTCACACACCTACCAACCACTCTAATACCATTAGATGGATAGGCAGTTCAGATCTTTTGATATACGTCCTTGTAACAATATGGATATTCCTATATATTTCTTGAGAAAATTATTGGTAGAGTTCATTTTAGGACTCCTTGTCAACTTCATTAACATAGGAGACTTGTAGGGAATGGTGCATAGGTATTACCAAGACAGAGGTGCATCACAATAATATGTCCTTGTCCACCTAAATGAAGGCCTAATCCCTTTATCAAGAATCATCTAAGCATAAATAAGAATTAAAACCCATTTCAAAATAGACACCTTCAATCAAACCATAGTGTGGCATGGAACCTTTTTTTTGTTTCTCAAGTTGTGTGTGAACCTCTAGGCTAACGTGTGGCATGAAGAGATGAGATGCGAGTCAGGGGCATATAAGTCATCGAAGTCACCTGGGGATCACACGGGACCTCAGCCACACCAGCCCTTAGATGACTCGATTTTTTTGCATGCCTCATCCCCTTAGTACAGGGCACAACGACACCCTATGAGGTTTGATAGCAGGTCGCCTTGCTGACGAGGCCCATCCTCTACCGGTTGTTCTAGTGGGACTTGACATAGTGTGGCATGGTACCTTAATTACATCATTGTGCTAATATTAACTAGAAGGTGATGTTGTAGGAGACATTGGATCATTAGATTCTATAGCAAGGTTACCAAAAGAGGCTACATGGAGGATCATGTGAGCCTCATAGATGTACTAGTTATAGATATACTTGTTATGGGTTGATGTATTTCAATGAAAATAGTGTTATTGATTTCCTTAACAATAAATTCAAATGTTGACTAGAGAATCAAACTCCATTCAACAAAAATACAAGATTATATGTTGTACATTCAAATTTTCATAAAAACTAACAATTGTAATTATAATTATAATATCCATGAATTCTAAATGTTTACTTGGATATATTAACTTTCTTTCCACATGTTATATGGACACATGGAATTATTGATGACAGTATTCTAAGTATATGATTACAACCATTTAATACTACATTTGTAAATATTATATCATTTACATAAATATGGATTCCTCTCAAGAGGTGTGCATTTTTTCAATCAGGAGACCCCATCATACTTAAATAATGTGAGAAGGAACCTTACCTATAACTAAAGTACATCAAGTTCTCATAATGCATGAAGTTTAATGCAAAATAAATTATGTCACTAAAAATTCCTACCAACCTAAGTTTGTAATTTTCATCAAAACGTACCGATTAATTATTGATAGTTCATAATAAATCAAATTACAAAACAATACCTCATCCAATTATAAAACCATTAAGGTGATAAAATTTAGGAAGAATCACTTCTTGTTGTCCATACAATATTGACATCAACACATTAATCACATACATAACAATGCACATGGTTAGCATACATCGATCATGCCACCAACAAGTATTAAGCTTGTTTACACCCCAATTATCTAGCTATATTTGATATAAAAACCTACTCTACTCTGGTGTCTCCTACCATAACCAGCATTACCCTAATTTTACATTTTTTTTACCATAGTTTGAACCATTTAACCATTTTGAGGCTAAAAAATGACTCCAATATTCCTCACAGAAGGCTTGTGATATTATAGAGAGCATAGAATTAATTCTTTTCCAATGAGACCAATACCCTACACGTAGGCTTCATCCACATGTTAGTGACCATGGGAATAAAATGCATTGTAGACCAACCTTGTCCATGTATTTGGAACCACCAACTATCTCTTGTATGAAAACCTCGTGAAGCCTCCCCACATTAATTGTAAGGATGTGTGGTGCTTTTTTTAGCTTTCAACCACTCATATACAATTTATAATTCCGGTTAAAATAACAAAAAATAAAACTACCAACAACATCATTCTTATCCACTCCCAAAATTGAAGAATTGGTGACGTCTATATCCATGTTTCCATTATGTTTTAGTATCTATTCCATTACCAAAACCCTCAACATGAAAATATTAGAATCGATCTTACTAGGAATCAATAGGCTTGGATTAATCTTCATGAAATTTTCACTATTTGGAACCATATTTTCCATAGAGTCCACCTCAACTTCCTCCCATCCCATCATTCTATCTTTATGTAGTTGGTGGTTTCCATTTGGATTTTTGAATAAGGTCCATTAAGGCACTTGTGCTTGTTGAAGAATATGCATGAGCTTAATGGGCTTCAAGAAGAATGTAAGTAATAATAGTTTCATAGGATTAAGTTGATTAAAAATCACGATTAACAACAATAATCACAAACATAATCTAAAAGGTTTCTTCCCAACCTCACATGTAATCAACAGGTACAAAATGTTGATTACTTTCATTTCCAACTAAGCATATGTACAAAGGTATCATAATCACATGAAGAAAATGCAATGTTTTGATATACAATTGAGAGTCTCCTTCCACCTCAAGTGGAAATACTTAAGTAAAAAAAAAATCCATCAATACTATCCATCCATCCGCTAACCTATTTAATTAGAGGAAATTTTATCCTAAAATTGGCCTCCTAAGGAAAAATAATAAAATAATAGTTCAAATAATAAAATAAGAGTTATGAATTTTGGAGGGAAAAGAACAAAACTACTTTTTTTACTTGTATGTTTGCCTTATCTCCTTATCTATTTACCCAAATTTCAAGTTTAGACATTCATTGGATGTAGAATGAAATTCCAAATCCAATGAGTACCCATTATACATACATTTGAGAAGACCCATATTGATAAAATTTGAAGATACATTGAAAACGTGTGTTCACCACGCATTTCTAATGTATCTTCATTTTTTATCAATGTGGGTCTTATCAAAGGTATGCATAATGGGAACTCATTGGATGTAGAATTTAATTCCACATCCAATGAGTGCCTACACATGAAATTTGGGTAAACCTATAAGGAGACAAGCTAAAAATACAAGTAAAAAATTAGTTTTTATTCTTTTCCCTCCAAAATATTTACATGTACCTCTTATTACATTTAAAGGATTTGGATGAGTTTACATATTATGACAAGGAAAATACGTCAAAATTTCATAGGCACTTTTAGGATGAAGTTTCCTCTAATGCATGTATTTTAAAAAATTCCTTTGGTGTATGTAACCACTCAATGAAAATAACACAAAATAGAGTCAATATTTTCTCTCTCATGTAGCTGTAATAATTACTAGTAATTATTGCTACTCCAATAATTAGTAATTTTTAAAATTTCCTCTCTAATTGTTGAAAATCTAACTTAACATGGGATCCAATAAATGCTAGCCACGACCTTGAGCACTTAACCCTCCATGTACTCAACAATATTGGAGGATAACCAAATTTGTCCCCCTTAAGAAAGAAAAAAACTCATAGAAAACCATATTCTCTTATTTGTTATTTTCTTTTTCTCTAATTTCTCATTGTTTTCATGAATGCATAGGTTAAAATCTTATTGGAGGATTTTTTTGAAGTTATGGAAATGTAGATGTTCTCAATAGAAGAGAGCACATAGCTTTCCAAATCATTAATGAATTTTTTCTTCGCTTACAAGCTAACATAACACTTCAAAATTTTCATTGGACGAAGTGAAACCATAGATCCAAATAACTTCAAATAAATTAATTTCTAAAAAATGGAGTCATAGGAGAGGGTTTCCCTTAGCTTTAACCTAGTGTTGTAATTTGAATAGAATCAATGATTCACCCATCCTAATCCCAGTTTGAATGTTATGTCCAATTGCAGCTTGATTCCTAGAGCCATTAAGGAACATATGGTGAATTTGGTATGGGGGCATAAAAACTAAACCAAGAATAAATGAGTTTCATAAGCTCAAAAAAGTGTGTTAGAGCAAGGCCTATGTGACCACACTACCCACAACCTCTCAAGCCATGGTTTTCAAAAACCAACCACCTTATGCAAAAATTTACACTGATATTTATTAAACAAAACCCTATCTCCAAATATCCTAAAATAAATAAATTTTCGAAGTATGGAGTCATAGGAGGGATGGTTCTCATAGTTGTAACATGATGTTAGGAGTGAAACATAGTTAATGGTTCACCCATTTGAATCATAGTTTGAATATTACGGCCAGTTGCAACTCACTTACTAGTTCCATTTAGGCGCATATGGTGAATTTGGGACATAAGATAAAAACAAAACTAAGTAGCATAAATGAGTTTCATAATATTGAGTGAGTATGCTTGTCCAAGGTTCATTTGACCATGTTACCCATGACCTCTTGATATAAGGGTTTGAAAAATGCACCCCTTATGAAAAAATTTCATTGGTCTTCATTGAACAAAATTATAGCTCCAAATATTCTCAAATAAATAAAATTTTGACCCATGGGGTCCTAGGATGAGGGTAACCATTACAATAACCCAATTCCAAAAGTCCAACAAAATAAATTGTTCACCCATTTGAGTCTCAATTTGAATTTTATGGCTAGTTACAACTTTCTTCCTCGAGCCATTCATAAAAATATGGTGTCTTTGGTTTGGGGGTATATAAACCAAACTAAGAGACATAAATGAGTTTTATGATATTAAAACAATGTGTTTTGCGAAGACCCATGTGATCACACTACCCAAAATATTTAAAGCCCTAGTTTTGAAAAATCCACACGCCAGTAAAAAAAACCCTAGCTCTAAAAATTCCTCATATAAATCAAATTCTAGTCCTATGACTAGGCTACCTATAGTTGTAGCCTGATGCGAGGAGTCCAATAAATTTAATGGTATGCTCATATCAGTCCTTATTTGAATTTTATGAATAATTGCAATTCATTTTCAAGAGGCATTCAAAGAAAAAATTTGAATTTCATTTGGTTTTATAAAAAAAAATTGAGTAGTAAAAATGAGTTTCTTAATCTCCAACATGTTTGTTTGGCCAACTCCCCTATGAGCACATTATGCACAATCTCTTGAGCCAAGGTTTTTCAAAATCTACCCCCTTGCGAAAAATTTGCATTCGTATCTACTAAAAAAAATATTAGCTCCAAATATCCTCAAATAAATGAAATTTTAGTGTATGGAATCCTACGAGGGTCATTATTCTACATTTAAATTAGTGCTAGGAGTCCAACATAGTCAATGATTCAATAGTTAAAGTCTTGGTTTCCATTTAATGAGAGGTTGCACATCACTTCCTCAAGTTATTTAAGGGCATGTGGTGACTTTTGTTTGAGGGTATAGAAACCAAATCTAGTAGAAATAATGAGTTTCCTAAGCTTTGGAAATTGTATTTAGCCAAGGCCTATGCAACTACACTACTCACAATCGCTTGAGGTAGCATTTTGCAAAATTCACCGCTTCTGAAAACTATGTATTGGTATTAACTAAACAAAACCTTATTCTTGAAGATCCTCAAACATATCGTATTTTTTCATATGAAATCATAGAACTAGGGTTCCCCTAATTGTAACCTAGTTCCAAAAGTCCAATGGATTCGATGATTTTCCCTTTCAATTCACAAATAAATTTTATGGCAAGTTACAACTTACTTCCTAGAGAAATTTAGGGACATATTGCAAATTTTGTTAGGGGTATAAAAACAAAAATAAAAATAAAAAGATAATAAATGTAATTTAAAATCATAACTAAGATGCTACAAAGTCACTACTCTAATATGAGGATATGTGAGAATTTACCAATAATGCATATATATATATATATATATATATATATATATATATAAGAAAGAAAGAAATACAAGTAGTGGGATACCAACTAATTATCACTTCATTTATATATAACACAACTCTTACACGAGTTCCCTGCTAGTTCTTTATGTTTTGTTACATCACTTTATTCATACTAGATGCTTCCATTACATGGTACTTATAATTTCTTAACTAGCTCTATTGGTCGACTTGGATTGCATGGACAATTGAGTTACATTATAACTTTGTCATTTTTCTTGACTTGTGTGGTTTCGTCACTAATATTTGGCTTGACAGTGAATAAGGTCCAGCTATGGGGTCTGCTTCGCTAAGTTGACTAGTCCTTCCAACATCTGCCTTTTACTCAATTCCTTGATCATCCTAAGCAAGTGGGAAATGTGGATTACAATAAGAAATTTGAGAGAGAACGGATAGTATTAAAATTTAAATTTCATAAGGCTTGTGCTTATGGATGTTAAGGCTCTTGAGTTCTTGTTTTCACTTTTGATGTCGGCATTGATGTTATTGTAGCTTGTCGAGATGCAATGTGTACTACTTCAAAAATACTCTGGGACCATGTAAAAAAGGTACATGCTTTGACCCATTTCTACCACCTTTGCTTTCATATTTGTTGTGCTCCTTCTACCATTTCAAATTATTTCTTGAAAATTTGACTCACTCATTGTAAGAGAAAAATATTAAGATATTTGTTTGACAAGAAAGTTTGGGGTATATTTTCATTGATTAGTTGGTTCCTATGGGTCACCTATGCTTTTAATGTGAATATGTGGTGCAAACCTCTGTAACTATTGGTCAAAATTTATCCATTCATCAATAATATACTGATTTTGCACCTCGTCGAAGTCATCTTGGCTAGGTTCTCTAATTTTTCAAACATGACATAAGCAGGACCAGATGTTTGAACATTGGAATATGTTAGATCAATGTGGCACCATAGTTCGAAGGAATAGTGGTATGATAGTTTGTGGTTCCAAGAAATGGCCAATGCTTCCACACATGTTCCTCAAGAAGATGATTTCGATTAGGTTATAAATCAAAGGCTAATAGAATGAGAATCCCAAGTAGGGATGGGGAACCCCATGGCTTGGTCGTTGGACTGAACTTGTCTCAGATATCTAAGGGCAGGGATGGTGCTATGCAGCCAGGCCATAGCAGTAATCCATATATTGAATTCTTTAACAAACTAATATTTTTTTGCATATATAATTCTAATGCGTCATAACTAATCGACCTATGCATGATGCGTGCAAATAATTTGTAACTTACCCATCCCCAAATCCCGTAACATGATTCACGATGCGTGAAACAATAAAAATTCAATTCATACCAACTTGGAATTCTTTCTAAGACGCCGTCAAGGAACAATATTATCTCGTGGGGAGCTATGAGGACAAGTACATACAATGGACCACGCTGCGACAACAAAGGTATCAAGATGTGCATGAGCTGATGAATCTGTTCCATACCCTACACACAAAGTTGGGTATCAAAGATTCAGAGAAACATTTGGTGCTAAAGTATCGTAGCTTTCTGCACAGATACATTCAGGAGGAAATGGAGTTCCTCGACATCTCCTTGCTTGGTACGGTATACCGGTATGCTGCCAAGATTGAGCAGAAATTCAAGCAGAAGAAGTGAGACTTTGGATCTGTGAATCAAAAGCAAGGGAAAGGTGCCTCCAAACCACAGAACAAAGGACAAAGCCAATGCATGGCGGCTAAAGAAAACCCGTCAAAGCCACAAGAAAATAACAGCACCGCAAAGCCAAAGAAGGACACAGGAAAGTGGTATGAGTTCCATAAGAGCTCCACTCACAACACAAGTGACTGTCGAGCCAAGCAGTCGCTAGTGGCTGAGATGAGGGCTTCTGAGTCAGATGCATGCTCCGACTCTGAATCAGAACCTGAAAAGGGGAATGAAAAATGGAAACAGATTATTGATGTAGAGCCCAACGCCACTGTTGCCACTACAAAGATCCAGAAGGAGGAACCGAAAGATCCAAAGGAGGAGGAACATCTCTTCCACTCCCAGATGTGGGTAAAGGGCTCCCCTGTACAGTTCATTGTCGACAATGGGAGCCAAAAGAACCTCATTTCAGTAGACGCCGTGAAGCGGTTGGGCTTGCTGACCACAGCTCACCCACATCCATACACCACTGTGGCCACCAAGGACGAGATTCCATGCCACTCAAGAAGTGCCTTCCCTATGCACTGTCTCTTCAGATGAGGTATTATGTGATGTTTCTCCTATTGATGTTTCTGATGTATTATTAGGACAACCATACTAGTGGAAGCGTCATGTTGTGTATGAGTCTCGACCTCTTGCTGTTCTTGTTACTTTGGGAAATAAGTTGTACAAGATACCAGAGGTACCACCTCCTGCGGCTATCTCTTTGGTTACTGCAAAAAAAAACATTAAGATCATTTCCCAAACCAGGAAATTCATTTTCCTGATGATCTTCCCCCGGGGCAAGAAGAAAACTGTGGCCACGACCTCTAGACAGGGCTCCTCTGCATGAAAACAACAAATGGATAAGGTTGTGGAGGAGTATGGGGACATCTTCACCTCACCCACAAGGGTTCCTCTGCACTGTCAGGTCAAGCAGCCGATTGATCTGACCCCAGGTGCGCCGCTACCGAATGGATTTATCTATCGGTGCTCTGTTCTAGAGAATGATGAAATCAAGAGGTAGATTCAGGAGTTGTTGCAGAAAGGTCACATCAGACCAAGTTCATCGCCCTGTGGGAGCCCGATTGTGTTGGTACAGAAGAAGGATGGGACATGGAGACTCTGTATTGACTATCGGGTGCTGAACAAGATCACTGTTCGGAATACGTACCTAATCCCACGAATTAATGACCTTTTGAACCAACTCAAAGGTGCAAAATATTTGAGCAAGATCGACCTGAAGTCTGGGTATGACCAGGTACCAATTAAACCCTCTGATGTGTGGAAGGCCTTTTTGAATTGCTGGTCATGCCTTTTGGGTTGAAAAATGCTCCCGCAACCTTCATGAGGATGATGGATGACATCTTGCGGCCATTCACCAACTCATTTGTAGTGGTGTACTTGGATGACATTCTGATCTTCAGCCAGACTTGGGAAGAGCACCTTCACCAGATCCGACAAGTCCTCCAAACACTGCGGCAACACAAGTTGTGTGCCAATTTGGAGAAGTGCACTTTTGGCATGACCCAGGTTCAATATCTGGGATACATTATTGATGAAACGGGGGTGCATGTGGATCCAGCTAAGATCCAAGTCATTCGGGATTGGCCAACCCCAACCACTATAACAGAGCTTTGCAGCTTTCTGGGTCTTGCTAATTTCTACTGTAGATTCGTGTTGGGATCCTCTCATATCACTTGGCCCTTGAGTCAAGTCACCAAGGGAGGAGCGAGAGAATTTTGGTCGGAACCTCAACAGAAGGCATTCACAGAATTGAAAAATCGCCTTTGTTCCACCCCAGTGCTTACATTACCAGACTTGCAACAACCATTTGAGATCGATAGAGATTCCTCTGACTATGCTATTGGGGTAGTTCTTAGTCAACAGGGACATCCAGTGGCATATCATACTGAGACATTGTCTGAGATAGTTCGCAAGTATCCCACCTATGACAAAGAAATGTATTCCATTGTGCAAGCCTATCGACAATGGAAACATTACATTTTGGGGAAGGAAACAATCATCCACACAGACCACTAGCCCTTGTAGTTCATACAGACATAAGGGAAGTTGTAGAATGATCACCATCAGAAGTGGTCCACATATCTGCAACAGTTTCATTTGAACATCAAGTACAAGAAGGGTAGCACCATTAATGTTGCAGACTGCCTCAGCCGACCACCGATCGTGGTGCTCACCACCATGCTCGACTCTTGTGGGCACGAGACTTCTGATTGGCCGCTTCTTTATGAGAGTGACCTAGAATTTGGCCACACTTACAAGGCACTCTTGGGGGTTACGCAAGTTCCAAATTTTCACCTCCAAGATGCACTTTTATGTCACCTGGGACACCTTTGTGTTCCTTCAAGCGAGCGTGCCAAGATGATATGGGAAGCACACTACAGTCGAGTCGCTGGGCATTTCGGGGTTGAGAAAACAGTAGAAATACTACAGAAGTATTTCTATTGGCCGAACCTTCGAAAGGATGTCGAGAAGCACATCAGATCCTGCACTGCTTGTGCCATTGCCAAACCGACCATCAAGAAGCAAGGCCTATATACTCCACTACCTACCCCTAGTCGACCGTGGGAATCCATCTCCATGGATTACATGTCGGGACTGCCTTCTACTAAGAATGGAAATGACTGTGTTTTCGTGGTCGTTGACAGATTCTCGAAGATGGCCATCATGGCGGCCTGTAAGAAGAATATCACAGCAGAAGCCACTGCTAAACTCTTCTTTGAACGAGTGTGGGTGCACTTTGAGATCCCACAGTCTATCATATCAGATCGAGATAGCAGGTTCCTCAGCACATTTTGGTCCAGCCTCTGGTCAATGTTGGACACAAAGCTCACCAAGTCCACAACTTTCCATCCCCAAACAGATGGCCAGACAGAGGTCGTCAACAGAATGATTGTACACATTATGCGCATGTACAATTCAAAGCATCCACGCACATGGGACGAGAGCCTCCCCTATGTACAACATAGTTATAACCGGGCTCTCCACAGTTCAATTGGCCATAGCCCCTTTCAGGTGGGCTTGGGATTCCAGCCATTATGTCCCATTGATGTAGCCATTCCATTTGCAGCTTCGCAGGCCAATTCAGCTCATATCCAGTCTGAAGTTGACAAAGCAAGTAGCTTCATCGAGCACATTCAATACATCTGCCAACAGGTTCATGATATATTGGACAGAGCCAATGGAAAGTACAAGTAGCGCCATGATCAACACCGGGTGCCACACAACTTCCAGGTGGGTGACAAAGTATGGCTACATTTGCAGAAGGAGTGCCTCACTGGACCCCACCGCAAGCTTCGCCCACTCCGATACGGGTCGTACACCGTCACCAAGGCTGTAGGTAACAATGCCTTCGAGCTTAGTATTCCACCATTCCTTGGTCTGCACCCAGTCTTCAATGTGGATCGCCTTCGTCCTTACCTCCCACCTCTACTGGACAACATCTGACATTGCGGAGCAACTCACACCAACGAGAGTTAAACCGAAATTTTGCATGGAACATGCCACGGATGTATCATGGACATGCAAATCAGGTACTTTCCAGCGAGAAGAGGAATCCAGCATGTCGGGTTGTCAAGGCGGCCAACTCACACTTTTGAGAGAAAGTGGTTCACCGAGGACAGTTCGACATAAATTTCCTCATCTCATGGAGGAACTTAACGCAATGGGGACCATTGCTTCCTAATGGGGAAGGAATGATCCAGGTGGATATTGGTGGCCACCCACCTATTCCACTTGGGCCCCCACCATTGTCTCTTTCATTTTTTCAGTTTTGGCATAACTTATTATTTTTAGCAGTTTTTCGGGTCCTGAACTTCCAGAGCCATTTTGAGGCCCTAAACGACATTTTTTGGGCATCGCGCCTCCAAAAATATCATTTTGTTCTGGAACGATATTTGTGGTGAAAGTTGTAGTCCTTAGACAGAGCTTTCTAATGATGTATTATGTGCGTCAAACGGAGATAGTATGCCAAAGTTACGTCCCTGGGAAGTTGAAAGACCAATTTACCCAAACGGGGCCCATAGTTTTGGCGCTTCATCTCCTAGGGTTATTTTTTTGGATTTTTAGGGTTCTCCATTGTTTCTCAATAATAAATAGGCCCTCGAGCCTCATTGTAACTCAGTTCAGAGGCCTGTAGCCACCACATCTCTTCTCAGAGATAGCTACCAGCGCCCTAGCTAGTTTTATTTCCATTCTGTCTGTAAGAAAATTTCAGTTCTTTGATATTAATGAAATGAAATGTTATTTCCGTTGCATCTCTATATTTATGGTTATATGTTTATTCTGTTGCATTCCTACATAAATCCGGATCACTCACAAGTATGCCATCATTGATGATGGATATATCAGTTTCGATAAATTGCATTGGGGAGAAATATATTCTTAATTTAAGAATTAGAGGTTTTAAATTTGGTAAAATGAACATAAGTCTTTAGATCCTAAAAGTATTGATCACAATGTGACAATTTTAGTTGAGGAAATCCCAAATTTAACAACATTAAGAAAAAATACAATTTTTATAAGTTTAGAAGACCAAACCAATTAGGGGAATCCTTGCAAAACCTCAATGAACATGTTGGTTGAGAACTCGATAAAGTATACATATTGAAGTCAAATCCATAATCATTGGTAGACAATTTGCGTCTAGTGGAAGCTTTCTATAGAGCTACTACATTACAAAGTCAACCATAGTGCTGGACAATTGTCACGAACAAAGTGAAACATGAAAAGATTAAAAGAAACAATTCAAAAGAATTCCTTTCTTGTAAGTTCTAGTTATTTGATGGATTCTAATAACATTATGTCTAGAAATGCAGAGGCAAAGGGCATATTAAAAGAATGCACTGTAAATTTCCTAGTTGATGAATGAAGACATCAAAATCCTAATGAAAATCTCAGAACATTAAAATTTATAGGCTTTCACAAAATAATTGGAAAAAACAAAATGTAAACTTTAGAGCTGCATGATCGAATCTCGGAAATATAAAGTAATATTTCATAGTTTGGTTGTACCTAAGATATCTAATCACATGAAATAGATAGCTAGGGTGTGAAGTTTCTTGGCTCGACTCAGCTCTAATTTGGGGGTGTGATGTTGTTCAGGTAAGCTCGGATTTGGGCGTGTGATGCTGCTCGTCTCGACTCTGATCTGGGTGTGTGATGCTACTCGACTCTGTTTTTGAATAATGAATTTTCTCTCCTTTGTTTCTTAAATCCATGAAAAACCTCACCTTACAGGAATCATAGGCTCACAACACTATTTTGTGACTTTGCATGCGTGGAAACACAACTAGAAAAGGAAATTAATCTACATGTATAGCTTGAAAAAAGAAATTGTTGTTTTGGAATGAGAGTTAACTTGAGTTAGGAAAGGAAATCGAGAAACGATTTGCATGCATTGCTATAAGAAATGATTCTTTTTGCAAGAAACAAGATTTTCTGCAATGAAAACGATAACGTGCATAGAAGATGGTGTTTCCCATCTTGCCTCATTTCAAAAATATTTTTTTCCAAAAGATGAAGCACATAATATTTATAGAGAATTTATTTGAACGTATCTCTTATTATCACATATACCATAAAAAAAATACCATAGCAGATATGGTCTCCAAAAAAGGTATAGCTAGTATTCCTAGTGTCATCCACTATACTACTTTCAAACAAGACACAGGCAAGACACCAGATTTGATTCTAGAAGAATTCCCATTTCATTATTAATATATCTTAGACCTTAATCTCATGAGAGAAAACATGTTTCTATTGAAAAATTGGTTATGATTGTAAATCTACTACAATTTTTGAATGTTTCCTTTTGTTTTGGAACTCTTTATGAACTGAAAAGAAACAAGATCCACATATATGTACTCTCTTTTATATATAAAAGAAATTGTATTTTTTCTTCTAAAAAAAAAATGGAAACATAATGGGAATAAGCTGGCAGATTGCATCTTAGGCTTCCAAAGTGCAGCCAATGGAGGAAAAGCAAGAGAAATATACAGTGACCACCCTGGAGGACGATGCCGTAAATCCGCCTCCTTTTTGTTTGAGATATGGGGTGACACTTAAGAATCCTCCCTCGATTTATTTTCCTAAGCATATGAACATAAAGCTTATGATGCCCCTAGTTGTCATAAGCCATAAAACTATTGATGACATAGAAGCCAAAGTCCAGACTGGTAATAGGCGCTGTCTCCTTGTCGAGAATGTCAACAACGCTATCATTCATTCAATGCTATCTCCTAATTAAGGTTGCGCTCCATTTCTCTCAGTTATCAGTCTTTGATACGTCTTCCTTATGGAAGACATCTAGATGGAACGAGGGATCCATTTGAAACGGAGGCCTCTACCGTTTGACCAATGACCCAAAGAATCTTCAAACGAAGAGATACCAAGAAAAAAATTTAACGGTGTCAATAATTTCAAGCATTAATTATTATTAATATACTGTTATTTACCTCAAGAGATATCAAGTTGTTTGTTACCATTACTCAGGTCATAAATCGAAGGCTCATAGGATGAGAATCCGAAGGAGGGAAACAATAATTTGTTAACTTACCCATCCCAAATCCCATAACACGATTCACAATGTGTGAAATTACAACGTAAATTTAAGGATTGATGCTAATTATTAAATGGTAATCTTGAGAAGGAAGCAACCCTTAAAGAGCTTCCAACGTGATTAAGGAAGGTATTATCTCATTCATTAAACCATTAATCATTAAATTTGGGGGATAAATCATTCATATATCAGAAGATGATTTTTAAATTTTAGAACAAACTGACCACTGATCAATTACGTCGAAATTTGACGAATTTTGATAACAATGAAATTACGTTGCAAATCTATCGCATCCATTACCATACTGACGACAACTTGGAAATTAAAACAAAACCTGGGAAATTAACGCAATGAAGGATAGAAACAGACTACAGTGGTGTTATAGGCACTTTATCCAACGTTAGTTTGTACAGAATTGGTTTTTTGAAAATTTTAAATATGAAATACTCTGTTAAAATTTAAAGTTGAAAAATTGTCTCAACTTATAAAAAATAAAATTCAACATCCAAGCGATGATACTGGTTTGAAATAAAAATAAACATAAAATGCAATTTTATAAAGTAAAATTCCACATGATATGATGCTCTTGGAATCAACATGATATGTTCAGAATTTATTTCTCTTTTCGTTCTTCTGATTATAATTCTAAAGAAAACCAACATCGCAATTTCCCAGTTGAAAGTCAAAGGTTCCAAAATAAGAGATAATGCTCCTGCAATTGGCATGAACAATTGATATGGTGATAATGCCACGAAAGTGCCTTTTATAACTCATTTATGATGAAAATTCCTTCCCAGAGAAAATTGAGTGCCATCAGTGACGCCTTGAAGCATACATTGGCTAACCACAAGAGCAGCACCATCTTTTGTCTTGACAATCCACCAGGATCCTTCGTCCATGCCACAGACTTTTCCCACAATCAATATACATTCCATATCAAAATATTGTGTATTAAAATGGCATACACAAAAGGAAATGATTGACTGTGATTTTTCAGTGCTATCAAATGAAGGGGCCTTCCCCATCTGATCTCCCTCTTCATCCACAACTCCACTAGAATCCATGCTTCATATTTCTCCCTTCTCACTATGAACAAGTGATTCGGAAAATCCAAAACCTGCAGCTCCACACTGTCAAATATGGCACTCGTAGGGTGAGCATATATGTGAGGTAGCAGAAATTATGCAAAGGACTCCGAAATCGTAGAACCATTATACATACGGTCGTCTTCATGAATAGCTCCTCCTCCATCTTGAGGGCCAACTGCAGCTACAGACCTAATACTGAAAAAATATATGCGAAATTCTATTTGGTGAGGAGGCAAATCCTCTATCAACCGGCACCCTAAATCCAGCTGACCAATATCCCTATCTCCCACAAACGCCACATATATTCTTCCTCCATTGTTCCACTGTAAAACATGCCTCACTTCATACCCAATATGAGGAATCTCATACCCAGAAAAACTCGCATGCAGGTCCCACTTGTTTGTGGTGATGTTGAAAAACTCCACCCCAACAAAATTGAGAAGTTGATGGGACTTTACACGCACAGCGCCTAGGCGAAGTGGTAGTTTTTTTAGGCTACTCGTTATCTTCACAGAAGTGTCGTCCATGTACCCATCTTTTACAAATATGAATATGGAGAAGGAAGTTCTCAAAACACACCGTTGATGTTCCGTCCATTTTCGTTGCAGTTGTTCAGAGTTCAACGCCATGGTTTTCTGCTCATCAAGTTCTCCAGCAAGGCAAAGAGCCAGCAATTTATTTCTTCCTGTTAGACACAGTACTAAAGACCCATTTGCGGGAAATTTTGAGTTTGTATGCTAAAAATCACCAATCTTCAAGATGGGTTGGAAACCTTTGTATTGTGCTACACGTCTCCGAAGCCCATTGTTCTCAAGCGTGACAACTTCACTGTTTTCTTTTAACACATGGATATCTCTAGCCCTGGCTCTACGGGATGTGACTTCATCTGCTCTTTTTTCATTAAATATTATCAAAAAATAGCCCTCTTCATTGTCCACATGTGTTGAAATGTTAATTTCAACTGCACTGTACTCAGCGACTTTCCAAAATTACTTTGAAGAGTTCTGGCACAGAGCCGCTTTCCAAATTTGTTGAACAGTCAATTTTATTTAAGAACCCTTACAGTCCTATGTTTGAATCATATTTTTTTGTTTTTCGGCACCAGTCCTCTGTACAAATAGAAAACAGAGCGTTGTATTTGAAAACAGAGTCTTAAACTAAAAACAAAGGATTTTTTGTTATGATTGTATGCGAGAGTTAGTTTGAAGAACAGTGGTCCCGCAGAACACGTCAACAGCACCCACAAAGATCTGCGGTCCCCACCACCAAGTCAGCAGACCACGCGATAGTATGTGATTTGATCGGGTTTTTTTTTGGCCCGTTCGCAGAGTTGAAATCCGGACCCAAACTTTTTATTAGGAGGATTGGATAAAATTTTCGGGTTTCTTTCTGAGCCAATTTCCAAAACCCAAATCCGGACCCAAAAGCTTTATAAGCGGTAGGTAACAAAAGTTTCGGATAACATTTTGGGCCTACGTCAGCAACCCAAAATGTAATGCGAATTCACTTTGCAATATGGTTTAATTCCTTTGAAGTCTGGCGGGCTCCACATGCTAAAGAGTTTGATTAATGTTTTTGTTATGTTTTGCGAAGGTTTACGTTATAACTTTTTTTTGTTATCGTGCAAGGTTTTAAACCTTTGAAATGTTATGTATAACATATGCGTGTTATTTGTAATGTGGACCCCACAGTCCTAGTCATAGGTTCATTTATTTTATGTTTTGTTTTATTAAAAAAATACTTGCGCTATATGTGGTGTAAAAGGCTCGAGAGTTATGATAGGTATTGTGTTACACATCACTGTTAAATAGTAAAAAAAATATTACACAGCAGAGTGTATTATTGCAAAAACAGAGAGTGTATTTTGAGCAGTGACAGAGTCTTCTGAAGAGCACTGTATTGCGAAAATTTTGTGTGAGACAGAGTGTTAGTTTCAGCACTGCATTTGTAGCAGTCTGTATGTAATCCCTCTATGAGAGGAAGAAGAAGTTTTTTTTTTGTAACATTTTTTATGTTTATGAAATAGAAGAAATCATTTTCATGCCATCTCTGTCTGCCAGAAAATTTTTGTTTTAATTTCTCTATGTTTAGAGGAGAGTATTATTCTCTCTATATTGTTCTGGAATTCTTAGAAATTCCAATAGCCTAGTCGAAATAGCTAATATTGTTCTGCACTGCTCCCTTTACCAAATGAGCAAGTGCTCGATTTGTGCATTTCAATCTTGCTATATCAGCAACATCACAACGAACCAGCATATTTCCTAATATATAGTCACCCAGCTTTTGAAATGGATTATCCATTAATATCCTACCGATGAAAATCTAAACAACACTACACAGGAGGCCAGTGGAAACTTCAAACAATCACAACAAATATGATCTCAGTTTAGCGTTTGCAATTGAAATTTCTTGCTAATTATTCCAATATTTTGACAAATTGACAAAAGGAGACAACAGAGAATTGCAGAGAACACAGCGACACTACATATCATTTATTGAAGGATAGTTGTATATTTATACAAGTCAGAAACAGTTATGCGGAAACTGAATCTGGAAACTAATTACTAACTAATCTTGAACTAATTCTAAACTAATCGAACGATTAATTCTTTAGCACTCCCCCTTAATCTTGAGGGTTACATTGTTTTATTCCTAACTTTTGACATTGAAATTCAAAATTAACTTTTCCTAATGATTTTGTGAAGATATCTGCTAACTATTCCTTGGATTCACAAATTTTGAGAACAATATCACCATTTTTTATGAGTTCAGGAATGAAGTGAAAACGAGTGTCAATATGTTTGCTCTTTTGATGAAAGACATTGTTCTTCAACAAAGAAATAGCAGAAGTGTTGTCACAAAGGATTGATAGAGGTCCATTTTCTGTATAACCGAAGTAAGAGAGAAGTCTCTTTAGCCACATTGCTTGACATGATGTTGAATTCACTGGAACGTACTCGGTCTCTATTGAATATAGCGCAACTATGGGTTGCTTTTTGGATGACCATGATATCAAGTTTCTGCCAAATAGAAAAGCATAGCCAGAAGTGCTTTTTTGATCATCAATACATCCTATATAATCATTATTTTTATTACCAACAAGCTTACTGTCTGTAGAGGTTGCATACGATAAACCATATGTAGATGTACCTACAATATACCTTAACACCTTTTTTCCAGATTTCCAATGATAGTCTTTTGGAGATTCCGTAAACCTAGAAATATAACTAGCTGCAAATTCTATATCAGGTCTAGTAGCAGTATGATACATAATACTACCAGCAAGTTGTTTATACAAAGTTGCATTAACAATATTACCCACATCATCTTTACTTAACTTTGTACCAACTTCAATAGGAGTATCCATCGGTTTACACTTGTCCATCTTAAACTTTTTCAAAATGTCAGTAGCATACTTATGTTAACTCATAAACATACCATCGTGTGTTTGTTTCACTTTGATACCTAATAAGTATCTCATTAATCCAAGATCTTTCATTTCAAATTCATTTTTCATTGCAATTTTAAATTCATCTAACTGCATGTTACCTGTATAAATTATGTCATCAACATAAAGACACACTATCAAAATATTACCTTAATGATCATTCTTGATATATAAAGTGGGCTCATGGTCGCTCCTTCTGAAACCATTATTCAACAAGTAATGGTCTATTCGGCTGTACCAAGCTCTTCAAGCTTGCTTGAAGCCATACAATTATTTCTTCAACATGTACACCTTATGTTCTTGATTTTTAATTTCGAAACTAGGTGGCTTATCAAAATACACTTATTCATTCAAAACACCATTCAAAAAAGCAGACTTTACATCCATTTGGTAAATCGGCCATTTTTTTTGTGCTAATATAGCTAATACAAATTGAACAGTATCAATTCTTGCTATAGGTGCAAATGTGTCACCATAATCTATGGCAGGTTGTTGAGAAAAACCTTTGGAAACTAATCTTTCTTTATGCTTATCAACTTCACCTCTCTCATTTAACTTTGTTTTAAAAACCCATTTGACACCTATAGAATTTTTATCATCAGGTAAATCAACCAAATCCCAAGTTTGATTTCTTTCAATAGCATCGATTTCATTATTCATTGCATCTACCCATTCTTTGTCATTTATAGCCTCTTCAAAACGAGTAGGTTGAAATGAAAGAAATAAAAAATTTACAATATCATCAACATCATCTTGTGCATAAATATCGCTCAAGTTTCTCATTTTCGGATTATCAAAATCAAACTCAAAAGATGAGGAACTGCTACTGCTTGATGAAACACTGTTGGTTTTTTCTTTAACCTGTAATATTGGAGTGCTAGTTGTAGGTGCCTGATGTTCATCTGCTAGAATAAAAGGATTAGGACAAGTATTGTTCTCCATTTCATTCCAAGACTTGTCTTCCAAAAATTTCACATCTCGACTTACGACATACTTCTTAGTTATAGGATTAAACAATATGTATGCCTTAGATTGATCACTATATCCTATATAAATATACTTTTCGCTCCTATCATCAAGTTTCTTTCTTAATTTTTCTGGAACATGAGCGAAATCAATAAAACCAAATACTCGAAAGTGTGAAATAGTTACCTTTTGTCCACTCCATGCTTCTTCAAGTATGAAACTTTGAACACTGGAAGTTGGCGATCTATTCAAAATATATATCGAACATGCAATTGCTTCAGCCCATAAATCTTTAGACAAATTTCATGTTTTAAGTAAACTTCGAGCCATATTCATAATTGTGTTATTCTTTCTTTCCGCGACTCCATTCTGTTGCAAAGAATAACTGGTTGCCATTTTTTTTTAATACCATGTTGTTTGAAAAAATCAATGAATTCATTAAATTCATTCTCACCTCCTTTATCAGACCTTAAAACTTTAATAAACTTGCCACTCTATTTTTCAGCCTCAGCTTTGAACTCTTTAAACTTGGAAAATGTTTCAGTTTTGTGTTTGATGAAATACACCCAAATTTTCTTGCTAAAATCATCAATGAAGTAAGAAAATAGAGACTGCCAGCAACTGAATTTTCTTGCATTGGACCGCACAAATCTGTATGCACTAATTCTAGTTGTTCTTTGGCTCTATTAGAGGCTGAAGCAAAACTATATCGCTTATGTTTACCCATTATACAACTTGTACATGAAGAGATATGATCAGACAAAGCATGAAAACCTTTCACCATAGACTATCTTTGCAACAAAATCATACTTTTGATAAGTAAATGACCATATCACAAATGCCACAGATCAGAGTCAGTTGGTGTTGAAACATTATGTGCATACAAATTCTCACTTTTCAATTGTAATTGATACACGTTGCTCTTTGTCATAAGAATCTTTGCAACAAGAGACTTATGTTTATCAGAAATTGTGCAAGTAGTGTTGAGAAAGCTAACATCATAACCATGTGCATATAACTGACCAACACTTAACAAATTATTCTTGAAATTGGGTACATAATAAACATCATAGATATTCTTCACAACATTTTGTTTGGTTAAGACAAGTACTCCTTTCCTGAAACTTTAACTTGGCGATCATCACCCAAACCAATAGAGGAACTGAAAGATGTATCAAGGTGTGAAAACAAATCACTATGACTAGCCATATGGTTACTACATCTGTTGTCTACCAACCAAACATATTTATTAGGTACTTGCACAGTCACTTGGCATGCAAAAAATAAAGCATCTAATGTTTCACATTTAGTGTTTGTGACATTGGCTTTGTTTTTACTTAAAACATATTGTAATTTTCAACATTCAGACTTATAATGGCCATATTTTTTGCAGTAGTGATATTGAATTTTTGGTTTATCTATCCACCTACGACCATGATCAGATTGAGACTGCTGTGAATGTGTTTAATTTACCTGTGATCTATCATTAGATTGAGACTGTCCTCTACCTTTTCCTCTCTTGCCACGAAAACCTCTACCTCTAACTCTATCCATAGAAGCTTTATATTTGAAAGCATGCTCTAAATTACTGACATCTAAATTAATTCTTGCTTCATGAGCCAACAAAGAACCAATTAATCCTTCCACAGATAATGTTGTTAGTTCTCTCGATTCAAAAACAATGACAATCATGTCAAAAATTTTAGGCAAACATCTAAGAATTTTTTCAACAATTATTTGGTCTTCTATTTCTTCACCATTCATCCAAAGCTAATTAACAACACCTATACCTTTAGTCATAAAATGATCAATGATTTCTGATTCAGTCATTTTAAGTGTTTCAAATTGTGTTTTGAGAGTATGTAATCTTACCATTTTTACTTTATCATTTCCTTGATAAACAACCTTAAGTATATCCCATATTGATTTAGCATTCTTAGCAGCATTGACTTTAGGAAAAGTAGAGTCATCTAAGGAATTTAAAATGCATGACTTTACTTTACCTTCTTTCTGTTTAATTTCATCAAATTGTTTTCTTTGATCAACACTCATTCCAACGATTGTATTTGCATCCGGTTCTGTGAAGTCAAATTCTACTGATTCCCAACAACCTAAACCTTGTAAGCATGCTTGCATTTTAAGACTCCAAAAATTGTAATTTTTCCCACTAAATAATGGTGTAGAAATCACAAATTGACTTGAAGAAGCCATGTTTAAAGATAATTATAAAGCTGGCACCTTTTACAAAAGAAACTTGTACTCTCCTTTCCCCTCTACCAGAAGCAGAAAACAAGATCCTAAGCCTCTACACTGCTGAAGAAAGTCTTTACACTTTTTCTGCAAATATATCTTAACTTGATATCTTTCTAGCAATATTATCATAAAGAAATACATCCTTCTGGCAAATCAAGGCTGCGGAAAATATATTTAAAAATATCCTTTATGGAAACTGGTAATCCTCAACTGATATTTAATTTTTTACTGAATTTTAAATTGGTCCTGCTTAAATATCATTGCATATTTTTTTTGAAAAATATATATTTCTAGAAATATCACTATATCACTAATATCACTACATCCGCAATAAAACTTCCTTTATGCAATTCTACAAAACTTGAGAACATATTGAAGGAACTGGTCCAAAACAAAGCCAAACAACACATGGGAGATTTGGTCTAGCACTAAGCCAAACAATGCATGCAGAATCAAACTGATACAACAACAAACTTTTGTGTAAGAGTAAATATCTAAAAACACTGGCAGCAGCAAAATCGTGTATTCTCTTCACACATGCAACAACAAAAATTAACAATGTAGGCAGCAACACAATCTCCAACAGTTAGTTCCTCTTGCCTGAAGAAGAACCCCAATGCTCTGATACCATGACAAATTGACAAAAGGATATAGTAGATAATTGTAGAGAGCATAGTGGCACTACATATCATTTATTGAAGGAGAGATGTATATTTATACAAGTCAGAAACAGTTATGCAGAAAATAAATCTGGAAACTAATTACTAACTAATCTTGAAGTAATTCTAAACTAACCAAAAGATTAATTCTTTAACAGATTATGTCAGAATCCAGCGGTCCCTGGTGGACTGGTCAAACGAAGCAGGTTATGAGTTTCAAATTAAAGGTTCGTTAATTAAACCAACTCAATAGGATCATTTTCAGTGGTAATTAATAACGATTTGGACAATCAAAGGTGTGAGGGATACAATTGAAAAATATTGGCCAATCAAACCACAATCTAAGCAAAAAAAAGTCGTCAAAGGGATTTTCTCCTGACAGTATCATGTTGTCTATGTATTTTCATGGAGTTGCCTACCAACGTAACAAAATAGCCCGAACGACAGTTTTTTTGCTGTAATCTGGTAAACAAAATCAATAAATCAGGTATTTGGAGAGTTTGAATTTCATTTTTCATAGTGGAAATGGATTCAGCACTATCAAAAACCCTTAGGGCACCCAAAATACTGAATTTTAATAGCTGTAAACAAGATTCTGATAAATCTTTCTTGGAATTTTTTAGAATCTTACCAAAATTTCTGGGCTATTCTATGAGTTTTTTAGACTATGACCATTTCCACTTTGAAAACCAACACAAATGGAAGCAAGTGAGAGCTATAAGAACCTCTTTTGCATTGACATTAATTGGACAAAGTTTTTGAAAATAAGCACAACTGTGTTCCTTATTTTCACTTGTTTGAAAGAACTTAACTTGTCAAACAAGTTAATGAAGTAATTTATTTGAATTAATAAATGTAATTAAAATTTTACAAACATTATGAATTTTTTTTGTGCCTTCAATTTTACTTTAAAATAAATAAATCAAACAGTTATTTATATTATTGATTTAAAATAGGTTATATGAAATCCATATTATATATATATATATAATAAATTTACTATTTTTAAATATTAAATAGTTGTATACATAAACACTAATTACTTCTAATTTTTTTGAAAGATATAATGCATTTATTTGTAACCAAGTTTAAAGATAGTGAGTATTCTGGGAAAATCAAAGTAGATCAAGATCAACTTGAAGGAATAGGAAAATCTAGGTAGATTAAGATTAACTAGAACCCAGAATGGAGCTACATCCACCTGAAAATCGAGGTAGATCAAAATCAACTAGAAGAGATATACAGTCATGTCAAACTAGCAAGACCTAACCCCAAAAAAATCAAGAATAAGTAATTTACCTATCAATAGAAACTCAATAAACTAAACTATCCCTTAAACCTAAAATATAATTATTTTTATAATTCATTTTTAAATTTCATAGATTGCTATTTAGATTTTATATAAATTCAATAATAATGTATATATGAAATACATTTTAAATTTAAAATCAAAAAATTACAATTCCAAAAGCTAAGTGAGCTACATAAATATTTATTATCAAATATAATGTTTTTAAGATTGGAAAGTATTAAAAAAAAAAAATATTTAATATTTTTGAAAATTTAAAAATATGAAATAAAAACTAAATAAATAATTAAGTATAATATAAACTATAAATAAAAAATGATTAATTAATATCATCAGATATAAAATAATAAGTTATCTAAATTAACATTCAAGTGATAAATTTGATAAATTTTATGTTATTAATTTATTCAAAATTTCATTTCGTTATGATATTGATTACTTAACATGAATAATATATTTAAAAATACTTAAATTAATACTATTTAAATTAATATTAATTTAATATATACTATTTTGACATAAGTGCAACACCTATCGGACCTTGAAGTGGGAAATTAAGGTATTTTTGTCATAATCCATAATCCATAGTTGGGCTGCAGCATTTTATTTTGACATAATGTTTTATGCAATATTTTAATTTAGAAAAAAATACAGAAAAATATAAATATGGAATATTAACAATTAAATGAATATATATCTATATACATTTTTTGAATACATATATATAAAATAATATATTAATTTATTTTTTAAAGTTACAATAAGTTAGACATTAAATTGATATATAAAATTATTTTGTTTGTAAGACAAAAAATAATTAAAAGAATATAACATCTAACACAAAAAATAATATAAGTTGTTGCAAATAATAATAAAAGATTCATTTTAATATAAATTAAAACTTTGAATATTAAAATTATAAATTTTTATTTTCAATATGAATATTAAATTTCATATATAACATAAATTATAAAAAAATAAACATAAGTTATGAGTGTAAGACTCCTAAACACATAAACAAGTTGTAGTTGTTAGCATAGTTCTTTGTTAAGTTATGGAGCAATTTTAAATTTTTTATTTTTAGGATTAGATTTTGAAAAATTCAAAAAAAATTGGTTGGTACCGGAAATTCCGAAAGCACATGTTTTAGTCTTTTTAGACATTCTGTTATATTCCTATTTCTATATTTTTTCCTTTTATTCTGATGCTGCTGGAAATTCCATAAGCATACTATGTTTTTAAAAAAATAGACGAAAAAGCGCATCCACTTTTGTCAAGCCACGTGTTGTAGCACAAATACGTTTCAAATATTTTTTTAATATTTCATATCTCATGTTAGGTGTCGTATGCAGTCATTTGAGTTGAATTCAAGTCATGGTATATGTTAATGCTTATGTTTCAACCCGTAGTAATGCACTTAATCGTTAATCCCATCCTACCTGTCAACCCCAATTCAGTTAAACGTATGTCAAAGTACATGTTTTTCTGAACAGAGGAGATCATGGTCATAAAGCTTAACATAATGACCATTTGGTTGGTCGCATATCAGTGCTGCCAAAAATTTCAGCAAATAATCAGCAAGATGGTGAAGGTGATTGCGAGTAAAAGATCTACTTGTCTCAAGCCATCTGGAGCTTTCCATACAGAAATACGCAAACAACCGAAGGTAATGATGGCTATCACATGGTGCACATCATTGTGATGGATATTTTTCATAATGAAGGTTGATTTACATGGGGTGATGAACCATAGTTTTTGTTTTAAAACCTCCAAAAAAACAAGAGCATGATCATTTGAAAGTTTAGTTGTTGGCGATCGAATTGCTTAGAGTTGTAGTTTGAGAAGGAGTTTGGATTTCACACATAATTTTCGAGGAGAACAAAAGAAACATTTGTAAGGTGAAACTCCTCCAACTTTGCCACCTATCAATTTCAAGAGACTAAGTCATTAATTTTCTGAAGATGGCTAAAATAGGTGGAAAAATAAATTGAATTGAGCCATAGGTTGCAGACTTAATGGATGAAAATTCGAGGGTAAAAATCTTGTTTATTCAGTCAAGGTGGAATTCTATGTGCACCAGGTTAGAGAGATCTCACTCAGGAGTATCTCAAGAGTTTTCTAACTCTTTTAATGGAAAATAAGCCACAATTTATGGCCTTACATTTTAGGTTTCTGGAGACTCTATTGCTGAAGCATGTAACCTTCCATAGGAAGGAGAAAGGTGGTTTAAAGGGCAGCTTATCATAGGAGGAGACCTCAATGGTTTCCTCAAGGATTCACATAGAGATCCAAATTGGGCCAAGGTAATTCCAAGCAGCTATCTTAAGAATGACTAGGCAAAAGCTGTTAAGCTTATCAAGATATACCTCACTTTTGAATGGAGGTATACACTTGTATTCCTCTATCACATGAGGTTTCTTTTTCATGTTGCAGGTATGAAGACAATAAATCTACCGTATTTCTTGTTGAAGAGCCTAACAAAGATGGAAGTAGGGGTCCAAAATCCCACTGTTGTTTTAGATTATAGCATGTATCATCAAGCTTTAATCAAGGTTATAGTTGAAAAAGAGTTAGGGAAGAAAAATCAAACTTGGGATATCTTTTTGTTTTACAGGGTAGGCCAACTTGCACCTACACCTCTAGTTTCACAACCACACCCTTAGCCTACAAAAATAAGAACAAAGAGAAAGGAAATAAAATAAAATATCCATAAGAAGGCCAGGGGCAAGAAAGAAAAGGTTTTTGCAGTTAAGGCTGAGAGAAAGTTGGAAAAAAGAGAGAGCTCCTCAGCAAGTAAACCCAAATCTATGAAAATGGTGCCCCCTGTTCCTCTTTTTCCTAATTCCTACACCAGAGCCCGAAGAGGAATGTTTGCAATCGCACATAAATCAAAAGCGCAGGTGCTACCGTAAATTTGGGAAGCACATATTCAACAATATATGTAGAAAGGGTATTAGCCTAAAAAACTAGATGAAGAACTCCTCAAGGTTGTTGGATATGACATTAGCAGTAAGAAGAAGAAAGAAGAAGTCAAACCTATTTTTGGTACCAGAAAGAGGCATACCAGAGACAACAAAAATTATAGGCTTAAGTCCAAGGCTCTACATAAGCCTAATGATTGAGGTCATTGATATTGAAGGTAAATATGAAGGGTCAAAAATAGAAAAATCCATGAAGAAAAACAAAAACAAAATCCCTTCAAAGGAGCACTCAGAGCCCTCAAAGAGAAGAAAGATACAAAATGGTTCTAAGGAGGAGAAATCCATTGTCAAGGAAGCAGCCACAAGAAAAACCGGATGTAGATTAGTTGTTGTCAACAAAACATACTTGGATAAGCTTGCTGAACCTGCAGCCCACATAGAAGGAAGGTAAACATGTTTTCTGATACAAACACTTTTTTGCTTATTAGTCACAATTTTGAATAGCAACTTAGATGTCAAGGAATATAAGTTTGCACAGGATTTTCAGCATTTTCTATATATTTTTGAAAAAGGAATAGAGTGCTCCTGGAAATTTCAGTAGCATTCCAGTTTTTGCATAGTTATAGGTTTACACTGGAATATCTGGTAGCACCTATTTTAACTAAGTTTTGACAACTGTCAGCAAATTTTTCCTAGCTAGTTAAGGATGGATAAGAACCCATAACCAAATGGATATAAAAAGTGATGGTGAAACGTGGTGATGAGGTTGTTGGAGGTATTATTAAATGGGGCTACATGGTTATTTAAATACCAAAGACACAAGGAGACAAGTCAGCAAAAAAAGGGGTCCCAGATTTCTTCTCTTCTTTCTTCTACATTTTTCATTTCTGTTATATTTCGATGGGATATGGCTGCAATGTATTTTTACACATATGTAATGTTAGGATCAATGCTTCCTTATTTTTATAAGAGATGAAGTTTGTGTCTCTCTTTCTATATATACCATTTGTAAATATCATTTCCAGGCTGGACATTGGTCTGCTGAAAGACTGAATATAATAAAAAACGCTTTCATTACTTCATGCTATAGGATTTTGTGACTCAGGGAACATCTAATGTGTGGTGTGTCTCTTTTCTTTGTTAATTTCTTCTAAATATGAATTGTAGCAACTATTTATGTCGGAGTGAGAATATGTTAAAATATTTAATAGTAAATTATCTGCTTTTATTTTTCTACAAATTATATGTGTGTTATAGAACATGTCAATGAATATTTCATAAAGGATTTGTGCAATAATTTATACATGCAATATATTTTATAAATGTTGTTTACTTTGCATAAACAAAGTTTGTGTAAAGATCCATCATCATAACTATGTGACTGATTTAGGATAGGAATATTTCCTAGAATAGGTACCAGCTATCCATCTTATCCATTTGTACACTCTGCTACCTATACTACCAATTTACCCATACAATTTATACTTGCCACAACTTTCCAAATGCATGAAAGTATTAAATAATATAAAAAAATCATTTCAAAATCTTTGAGAAGCCATCCCACCACTTAAACAACCCCTTTAAAATTTGAAATTAACTATGATATGCAAAATTTACTCCTTATGCAGTCAAGGAGTAACTCCTTGAGCTAACACTAGCATAAATTTTTTTTTATCCAAAGTTATAGATAGTAATTACTTCTACAACTTCAAGGTACTTAAGATTTTATATATTAACACTTTAATACTTGTGGTGCCTTGGGACAAACCATACATCAAAGTTGATAACGAACCTTAGTGGAGTATGTGATAAACCTAATAAACATGCTTTCATTTATCACTGATCCTTACTATACTATGGTAAATATTTAATCAGATACATTGATAAATTTTTGTATCATGGTGATAATTCCTATGAGTTAACTATGGTACAACCGCCACCTTTGATCAACCTAATTGATAGAAGTCTCTAGAATCCCTAACTGTCATGCATTGGAGGTCTGTCTAGACTTCACACCATGGTTGATATATGTCGTCCACATTGTAGGCTCAATATCGAAGTGTGGAGATAGGAGGTATTAGTTATGGGAACTATTTCAACGATAGACCCCCTCAGCACTCTCATTTAACACCCTCATGCTGTTGCTACAGCCGTCGAGTCTCGTTTCTATTGGGTTTCACCATTTCTCGAGGTAAACCTCACCTCCTACACCCATTAATGGCATTTTTGTGTATCGAGGGATTTGTATTGTCTTTTATGAGTAGTTGTGACCTATTAATTTCTATTTAGGTAACTTGTGTTTTCATGTAATATAGGAGTTTGAATTTCATAATTTTGGCTTGTTCCCCTTGGTAATAAATTTTAGAGTTTGAGTTAAAAGGTGAGTGCTCACCCTCTTCTGGGATTCTGTTAAAATTTTTATAGTTTCTGAGCAAGACGTTTGAAATCCTAATGTTTACCCTACTTTTCATCTATGAGGGAGCTGGAATCGCTCGACGAATTCAAAGTTCTTGGGTAATTCCCTTTCGTTCCCATTCCTTATTATCTCATGCTCTGAATATTCTATCTCTTGAAAAACCTAAATCTTGTTCTCATCTTGTAAGTGTGCTAAGTTAAGGGCCCCGTTATGCTTCCATAGTTAGAGGGTTTATGGGCTTTCAGCATACATCTAACCTTGGGATTTTCTTCTTTCTGGGTTTTATACTTCTTTATATACAATGGCCATGTGTAAATTTTAGCCGATGCACATGGTATACTTATTTCAAACTCTATAGGGTTTCAAAGAACTGCTAGGGTATATATTTATACATTATAGGGTTGTAAGCCTAATTGGCATGTTTGCTTCTATTGAGACTTCAATGCCTACATCGTTTTATGGTTTTGATACTCCGAAATTGACGTAATTTTAACATTAACGCCACTCGAATGACTTTTACTATTATTTCAATGGAATCTTCAAGTTTTGTACCTTTGGGTCTCTTTGAATTGGTATATTTATCTTGAGTTAATGTATAGGTTGTTTGTTATGCGTTCTCACTCATCTGTACTTTCTTATTCTCAGTAATACACAAAGATAGCATCTGTGTATGGTATTGTTCTTTGTATTTGTTCACTATCCATTAAATTGTGAGTATTTTGTAGGCATGTTATAGTTCTTTTAATCAGGCTAATTGGAAATCCAGCCAAGTCCTACATTCACTACTAGTTCTGGGACTATCTCGGTTTGGCGCTCATGGCCACACTACAAGGAAAATACCCTCTAGCAAGGTTTATAAATGAGGTTTTTAGTGTTATAAAATTGGCCAAAATTGTCAAAAAAAATATTTTCTACAACATCCGTTTTTGGTAACGGAGGTTCTGAAGAAGTTTCTAACAGAACTTCAGCACAACTAAAAAAATCTGGGTGACCAGAGTTTTTTACAGATGTTTTTCTTATCGATACGTGCATCATGTGTGAACGCACTGGTGCATTTTAAAGGTACACATCGACACAGTAAACATATTGAGCATCGAGAAGGAAAACAAAATTTTGAAGCCCCGCGACGTTGACATACGCAATGTCCCAGTGCATGTCAACAACAAATACACACCAGGGCAATAGAAGGTGCATGCACTAGTGTTATTCAGATTCAACGTACCAGTGCATTGTTACCTATAATGCACCGAGTGGTTAGATAATATCCAAGAACTAGTGTGTTTATATTACCTTTCCAGCCTTGTTCATTTTGTGAAAGGTACAACATCAAGTGGTTACAAAACACATAAGCCCCGAGGCGTTATAGTTATAAAGCATCGAGGCATCTAACGTAAACAACACCGATGTGTTACAAATATGAATGCACCGGTAGGTTGAGGCCAAATAATACTAGTGCATGCACCTTCTATCCTCTCGGTGCATATTGGTTGTGTACACACACCGAGTCGTTAAGGTGTAAAAACACACCGACGCGTTAAAATAAAACCATACCGATGTATGCAACACCTATCTACCCAAGTTGTAGTCATTGAAAAAACACAACAACCGTTGTAATTGGTATTGGTATTTGGTGCGGTGCTCATAGGTCGTAGAAACGCACCGGTGCGCAGTATCATACATATGAACTGGTGCTCATTTTCTTTTTCTTTTTTTAGAAACATCGACTTGTGACAGTGCAATTATTGTGATTTTTTTAAATTCATTATTCATCAAAAGTCAAAACATATCTTATAACAATATTCATATCAATTAATTTTTTTTTACTGCATTTGAATGTGATGTTTGGATGAATATGTTATATCATCAGATTTTACATCTCCTCATTATAATATTTAATCGTCCATATATTTAATCAGTGCTATAACATTTCATAGTAACAATGGAGAACACAATAGAATAAATTAAAAAATATTTTATTATATATGAATAAGAGACTCTTTGTCATACAAAAATGGAAAAGTTATTAATAATTATTTTTTAACATTGGTTAATATTTATATTGTGATTTGGTTTTGAAATATTAATAACCAGTCTAGATTCATCTTAAATTTGGATCTACCAAGAAGGATGAACAGAGAAGGATCGAATCTTTGAAGTGCAAACCTCTTTTAGAGTGAAAAAGAGATTTGATCATTCTCAATGTTCAAGTTAAAATGAATATTTTATTATCATTTGCAACATCTTACATTAATTTTTATGTTAGATACTAACCCTTCTCTCATCAATAAAAGAATCTTATATATCAATTTAGGGTCGAACTTGTTGTAACCTTAAAAAATAGATTATTATACTACTATGATAGTGACAATATTTATATTTTGTTTTATATATGTATAAAAAAAACAAACATAATATGAAAAAATTATATAAATATATGTATATAATTTACTCATTTAATTATTAATATTCCATATTTAAATTTTTCTATAATTTTTTCTAACTTAAAATACAAATAGTGCATAAAACATTATTTCAAAATAATATATATTAAAATAATATTAATTTAATTATTATCATTTTAAATGATATTATTTAAGTGAATTAATCAATACAATAACAAAATAATTTTTTGAAAAATAATAAATTACATAATATTAATTGCTTGGAAGTTAATTTAGATAACTTATTATTTTATATTTAATGACATTACTTAATCAGTTTTTATTATTATTATTTTTAATATAAATTTATAATTTTCATTAAATTTAGTTGTTTAATTAATTTATTTTTTCATATTTTTTTATTTCCAAAACATTATATTTAATTTATTTTTTTTAATATTTTTAATCTTAAAAATATTATATTTATAATAAATATTTATGATACATCTTATATTTTGGAATATTTGAAATTTAAAATGTATTTTATATACACATTATGATTGAATTTATATAAAAGCTACCGTGATTTGTTAAATCAAAATAGAATTTACATATATATTTATTTAAATATTTTTAAGATGAACTGTAAAAATTATTATATTTTAAATTAAATTTTATTAATTAAAAATAATTAATATTTATTTATAAAATTATTTAATATTTAAAAATAGTAAATTTATTTTTTATATATAATTTAAAATTATTGAAATAAATAATTTCAATTAACATGTTTTAACCAATAATATAAATACTTGTTGATTTATTTATTTAAGATTAAAATTGAATGCATAAAAATATTTCAGTGTTTGTAAAATTGCAATTACATTTTTCATGAAATATTTATTAATTCAAATAAATTCTTTCATTAACTTGTTTGACAAGTCAAGTTCTTTCAAACAAGTCAAAATAAAAAACCTATGCGATCTTTTGTACCTATTTTCAAAAATTTGCCTGTTTGCAGCTCTCACCTGCTTCCACTTGTGCTGGTCTTCAAAATGGAAATGCCTAGCCAAAAAATCAAAAATTTACCTGCTTGCAGCTCTCACCTGCTTCCACTTGTGCGGGTTTTCAAAATGGAAATGCCTAGCCAAAAAATCTCTTTGACGATTTTTTTGTCAGATTGTAGTTTAAATAGGCCAACGTTTTTTTCGATTGTATCCCCGACACCTTTGATTGTCCCAATGGTTATTAATTAGCACCGACAATGATCGTATTGAGTTTAACGTTTTAATTTGAAACTCGTAACCTTTTTAGTTTGACCATGCACATGTCCACCAGTGCCAGCTGGATTGTGACCTAAATATTGCAATAACTAGCCAGAAATTGCAATTGCAAAAGCTGAACTGAGATCATATTTATTGCGATTGTCTGAAGTTTCCACTGCTCTCGTGTGCAGTTTTGTTTAGATTTTCATGGGTAAGAGATTAATGGACAATCCATTTGAAAAGCTGGGCGAATATATATTAGACAGTATCCTGGTTAGTTGTGATGTTGCAGATATAGCAAGATTGAAATGCACAAATCGAACACTTGCTCATTTGGTAAAGGGAGCGGCGCAGAACAATATGAGCTATTTCAACCAGGCGAACAATGAAGAGGGCTACTGTTTGATAATATTTAATGAACAAAGAGCAGACGAAGTCACAGCCCGTAGAGCCAGGGCAAGAGAGATCCATGTGCTAAAAGAAAACAGTGAAGTTGTCACGCTTGAGAACGATGGGCTCAGGAGACGTGTAGTACAATACAAAGGTTTCCAACCCGTCTTGAACATGAGTGATTTTTGGCACACCAACTCAAAATTGCCCTCAAATGGGTCTTTAGTACTGTGCCTAACAAGAAGAAATAAATCGCTGGTTCTTTGCCTCGCTGGAGAACCTAATGAACAGAAGGCCATGGTGTTGAACTCTGAACAACTGCAACGGAAATGGACGGAACATCAACAGTGTGTTTTGAGCACTTCCTTCTCCAAATTCATATTTGTAATAGATGGGTACAAGGACGGCACTTTTGTGAAGATAACGAGTAGCCTGAAAAAGCTGCCACTCCGCCTAGGCGCTGCGCGTGTAAAGTCGCGACAGCTTCTCAATTTTGTTGGGGTGGAGGTTTTCAGCATGACCACAAACAAATGGGATCTGCATGCGAGTCTTTCTGGGTATGGGATTCCTCATATTGGGTTTGAAGTGAGGCATGCTTTCCAGTGGAACAATGGAGGAAGAATATATGTGGCGTTTGTGGGAGATAGGGATATTGGTCAGCCGGATTTAGGGTGCCGGGTAATAGAGGATTTGCCTCCTCACCAGATAGACTTTCGCGTGTTTGTTTTCACTATTAGGTCTGTAGCTGCAGTTGGCCCTCAAGATGGAGGAGGAGCTATTCGTGAAGACGAGCGTATGTACAACGGTTCTAACATTTCGGAGTGGTTTGCATCATTTCTGCTACCTCATATATATGCTCACCCTACGAGTGCCAGATTTGACAATGTGGAGCTGCAGGTTTTGGCTTTTACCAATCACTTGTTGATAGTGAGAAGGGAGAAATACGAAGGCTGGATTCTGGTGGAGTTGTGGTTGAAGAGGGAGATCAGATGGGGACAGCCCCTTCGTTTGATACCGCCTCGGCCTGATAACGCTGGAAATGTACAGTCAATCGTTTCGTTTTGTGTATGGCATTTGAATACACAGTATTTTGATATGGAATGTATATTGATTGTGGGAAAACTCCGTGGGGTGGACGAAGGCTCCTGGTGGATTGTCAAGACAAAAGATGGCGCCGCTATTGTGGTTAGTGAAGGTATGCTTCAAGGCATCACTGATGGCACTCGCTTTTCCCTGGTAAGGCACTTTCATCATAAATGAGTTATAAAATAGCATGGCATCATCACCACCGTATCAACTCTTCATGCGAATAGTAGGAGCATTTTGGAAGTTTTGATTTTCGAAGCGGCAAATTGCAAACGGTTTTCTTTAGCATTTTCCACTGGCAAATTGCAAACGCAAAAAGTGCTAATGTTTGAACATATCATGTTAATTCCAAGAGCATCATATCATGTTGAATTTTACTTTATAAAGTTGCATTTTAATATTTACTTTCAAACAAGTGCCATCGCTTGGATCACTGATGGCACTCGCTTTTCCTTTGTAAGGCACTTTCATCATAAATGAGTTATAAAATAGCATGGCATCATCACCACCGTATCAACTGTTCATGCGAATTGCAGGAAAATTTAGGAACTTTTGATTTTCGAATAGGCAAATTGCAAACTGTTTTCTTTAGAATTTTCCAGTGGCAAATTGCAAACGCAAAAAGCGCTAACGCTTGAACATATCATGTTAATTCCAAGAGCATCCCATCACGTTGAATTTTACTTTATAAAGTTGCATTTTATGTTTATTTTTATTTCAAACAAGTATCATCGCATGATTTGAAGTTTTGACAAATTTTCAACTTTAAATTTTAAGAGAGTATTTCATATCTACATTTTTGGAAAAAAACAATTCTATACAAACTACAGTTGGAAACAATTTAGATTTTTGGGTTTAACAGAGTGCCTGTAACACGACCGTTTCTACTCTAAATTGCGTTAATTTCAGAGGTTTCATCAGTATGGTAATGGTGGTTATGCATTTGCAAGGTATTTTCATTGTAATCTAAATTTTCTTTCAATTTAGAGTTAATTTTTCAGTAATCAATTTGTTAGATTTAAGATTTTTGTGATTTTTTTTTAAATAGTTACATTAATAAGATTGGGTTTAAGTTTGGAATTAACTAATGTGGTTTCACATTAGCTGTTTTGAGAATAAACCATATTAATTAGTTCTTTGCGAGACTTATTTTCAGAAAAAACTACATTAATTAGTTCAAAACTATCAAATATTAATAATGTGATTATTTCGAAAAACATTTATCTAAATCAATTAGTTATAAAATTTAAAAATCGTATTCACTGATTCCCAAAAGTTAATGACTGATGGTTTAATCAATGAGATAAAACCTTAATCACGTTGAAAGATCTTTAAGGATTGTTTCCTTCTCAAGTTTACCATTTAAGGGTTACTTTCTTGTCAAGTTTAATAATAAGCATCAATCCTTGAATTTACATTGTTTTACGCATCGTGAATCGTGTTACCGGATTTGCAGGCATCGTGCATCGGTCAATTAGTTATGACGCATTAGAATCACATATGCAACAAACTCTTAGTGCCTTAAAGAATACAATATATGGATTACTGCTATGGCCTGACTGCATAGAACTATCCCTGCCCTTAGATATCTGGGAGAAGTTCAGTCCAACCGCCAAGCCTTGGGGTTCTCCATCCCTGCTTGGGATTCTCATCCTATGAGCCTTCGATTTTTAACCTAATCGAAATCATCCGCTCTTGAGGAACATGTGTGGAAGCATTGGCCATCTCTTGGAATCACAAACTATCAGACCACTATTCCTTAGAACTAACGCATTCTAGTGTTCAAACATTTAGTCCGGCTCACGTAATGGTTCAAAAATTAGAGTACCTGGCCAAGATGATTTCGACGAGGTGCAAGCAAAGTACATTATTGATGAATGGATAAATTTTGACAAACAGTTACACAGGTTTGCACCACATATTCACACTTTTCACATTAAGTGTAGGTGACTAGTTTGCACCACATTTTTACACTCTTCACATTAAGTGTAGGTGACCAATAGGAACCAACTAATCAGTAGTGAAAATATACCCCAACCTTTCTTGTCAAACCAATACAAAGGAAAGGTGGTAGAAATAGGTCAAACCACTTGCTTAACATGTACCTTTTTTTACATGGTCCCTGAGTATTTTTGAAGTACATACTGCATCTCCACAAGTTGTAGTAGCATTAGTGTCGACATCAAAACAGAAAACAAGAACTCAAGAACCCTCACATCCATAAGCACAAGGGTTATCAAATTAAAATTTCAATACCATCCGTTTTCTCTCAAATTTCTTTTTGTAATCAGCATTTCCTACTTCCTTCAGAAAATCAAGAAATTGAGTCAAAGTGAGATGTACGAAGGAATAGTCAACTAATTAGCTAAGTAGACCCCATAGTTGGACCTTATTCAGGGTCAAGTCAAATATAAATGACTCAACCACACAAGTCCATGCAAATCAGGTCGACAAACCGAGCTACTTAAACCATTGTACGTACCATGTAATGGAAAAATCTAGTATAAATAATTCACTAATTGTAACAAAAGTAAATAACTCACATGGAATTGTACAGAAGCAACGCAACCAGACCTACGTACCTAGGCTCAACTCTTGGAGATTCAGGACAATCAGCAGCATTTGAAGATCACTCAATACTAAACTGCAGACAGGGTTAGCAGATTAGATGAAAAAGTGGGACGCATGGAGAAAACCCTTCAGAAGATTCTTCAGCAATTGAACCAAGTAGAAATGCCAGGGTCTAATGTCAAAGACCTTGACCCAGTCTCCTCATCTGAGGTTTAAAAGATGTTTGATTTCATGGTTTACTTGTTAATTTTGAACTTTAACATACTGTTATGTTTGTAAATATTAAAGTAGAGACTCAGGTAGTGCAAGCAAGTCATAGACGTAAGAGACAATTCCAATTTTGGGATGCAAATCATGTTTTTAGAAGGCCAATAAACCTGGTTGCCCTCCTGGGCAGGTTGAGGCCAAGAACGACTTTATATTTTGTAACCTGTCTTAAAATATAAATAGAAATGGCATGGTCACACCGAATTTACAAAAAAAAAGAGTTGTGTTATATGTAAACGAAATGATAATTAGTTGGTATCCCACTACTGGTTCTCTTTCCTTTTTCATCTATTAATGCATTACTAGTAAATGCTAACATATCATTATTATATTATGGTGATTTTGTAGCATTTTAGTGTTTATTTAGATTATATTTATTATTATTTTAATTTCTTTTTTTGGTTTTTATATCTCTAACAAAATTTACCATATGTCCCTAAATTTCTTTAGGAATTAAGTTGTAACTTACCATATAATTTATTTGGGAATTGAAAGAGAAAATTATCCCTTGTTTTATGATTTCATATGACGAAAGATGATATATTTGTGGATCTTCAAAAATAAGTTTTGTTTAGTTAATACCAATACAAATTTTGCACAAGGGGTGAATTTTGCAAAAGGATTTCACATGACAAAAGATGATATATTTGTGGATCTTCAAAAATAAGGTTTTGTTCAGTTAATACCAATACAAATTTTGTACAAGGGGGTGAATTTTGCAAAATGCTACCTCAAGCGATTGTGAGTAGTGTAGTTGCATGGGCCTTGGCTAAATACAATTTCCAAATCTTGGAAACTCATTTTTCTACTAGATTGGGTTTCTATATCCTCAAACCGAATTCACCACATGCCCTTAAATAACTCGAGGAAGTGATCTTCAACCTGTCATTAAATGAAAAACAAGACTTTAACCAATGAATCATTGATTTTCTTGGACTCCTAACACTAATTTAAATCTAGGGGAATCGCCCCCATAAGGTTCCGTATGCTATAATTTGGTTTATTTGAGGATCTTTGGAGGTAGGGTTTTGTTTAGTATATACGAATGCAAATTTTGCACAAGGGTTTTGATTTTTAAAAACCTTGGCTCAAGAGATTGTGGGTAATGTTCTCACATGTGACTTGGCCAAACACACGTGTTGGAGATTAAGAAACTCATTTTTACTACTCAAATTTGTTTTTATACAACCAAATGAAATTCACAATATGCCCCTGAATGCCTCTTGAAAATGAGTTGTAATTATTCATAAAATTCAAATAAGGACTCACATGAGCATACCATTACTTTTTTTGGACTCCTGGAATTAGGAGACAAATACAGGCACCCCACTCATAGGACTATAAATTTATTTATTTGAGGAAATTTTAGAGCTAGGGTTTTGTTTAGTGGGGTGTGGATTTTGCAAAACCACAACTTGAAAGATTTTGGGTAGTGTAATCACATGGCCCTTATCAAAACACACTTTTTTAATATAATAATGTAGAAATTATCTAGAGGGATAGACGTCCTGTTGGAGTTTAGGATCTAACCATGGTCTCCAGACGCCTTGGTCATTGCAAACTCATGAATTACTGGTATATGTGGCTTGCAGGATGTTGCATATACTGGGGAAGGTTTCTTAGTTCCTTTTATAAAAAAAAATGTAGAAATTATCTACCAACGAGATTCAAACTAATATTGTAATGTACTAAAACAAGATAGTGAATCCTTCCAACAATTTGTGGAAAGAAAACACGATTGCACAATCAAATAACAAGTAACAAAAAGAGACAATCAATCACACAACAAAATATGTATCTAGGGAAAGAAACTCCTCAATACCCCTCTATCTCTATATTGCATTTGGTCAAGATCATGAAATAATACAATGATATTCCTCACACTAAGAAACCTCTGCATTCTACTGAGTGTCTCACTCTAATATAGCTCTAATATAGCTTGCAATCTAAGAAAAATCGGTCAAGTATCTAACCTTTTTCTTTCCTCCACCTCACCTTCCTTGCTTACACATTATTGGGATAATTAAGCCCCTATTAATTAGGAAATCAATAATTAATAATTTTTCAATCCTTCAAGGCCTTCCTAAAGACCTCATGCATGATTTGTACATTTTTCTAATAGTAAAATTGATAGATTTCTTCCCTTTAACTTCAGAATCAACTGGGCCTTCCTTAGAAGTGACACACAACAACTATTTATAGTGAATTATTAGTTAACACATTGATCACTACTTGTGCATTAAATCTAATTTAATTCACTCGACCTATCACTAGCTCATCTCATAGTTAGAACTAGTTAAACTGATTTTAACTCAATTAATTGAGTTAACTAATTACAACTCACAAATAACTATATTGAGACCCCTAAAAATAGAAAATTCCTTTGCATGCATCCTCTTAGACCTCTAACTTGAATTTCCTGAGCTAAATAAGTCTTCCTGACTCAGCTAACTAATACAAGTTGTCATGAGATGAAATTATAATTTTTCTTCCAATTTAATTAAGGGGAAATTAAATCAGAAGCCCTATATTGTACCATTTCTAGGTGCCATTTTCTGGATTTCATTTGTAGATGCCAATTTTCAATTCTTCTTGTTGCAAATTTCAACACTCCTTGTCAATAATAAAGGAATTCAATCTATCCTCATCCGATATCTTTAAAATGTTCTTCATGCAACACTTCTCTAGTGTTTTTTACTCCTACAACTCCTAAAATTTAATATCCTCCAAAAACAACTGAATCAATATAATGCATCTATCATTAGAGTCTCTGGTTCCTATCAATTAATCCATTGTCTGCTGAAATATTTTTGTTGCTGATGACTCTGTATTTGTGCCCTCTCCACTGCTGCCAACTTCGATCTGTTCTCTAGTATCTGACATATGTCATTCAAATTTTTATCTTCCTGACATCTAACCTCATCAATCCTACTAATCCTTCCTTCTACTATGTTCTATGGGTTCATAATAGCTAGGTTTTCCCCATCATACACACCATCTCAATAGGCATTGCCCAAATTTCTTCCCTTGGGATTATAGCTACACATCACCCTACCTCTCACCTAGAGGTATGCATGCATGTGCTAGAAATGTACAGTCAATCATTTCCTTTTTTGTATGGCATTTGAATACAGAATATTTTTATATGGAATGTATATTGATTGTGGGAAAACTCTGTGGGTTGGACGAAGGCTCTTGTTGGATTTTCAAGACAAAATATGGCTCCGATATTATGGTTAGTGAAGGTATGCTTCAAGGCCTCATTGATGGCACTTGCTCTTCCTTGATAAGGCACTTTCATCATAAATGAGTTATAAAATAGCATGGCATTGTAGGAGCATTTAGGAAGTTTTGATTTTCCACTGGAAAATTGCAAACGGAAAAAGTGCTAATGTTTGAACATATCATGTTAATTCCAAGAGCATCCTATCACGTTGAATTTTACTTTATAAAGTTTGCATTTTACGTTTATTTTTATTTCAAACAAGTATCATCGCTTGGATTTTGAAGTTTTGACAAATTTTCAACTTTAAATTTTAAGAAACTATTTCATATCTAATTTTTTCGAAAAAAAATTCTATACAAACTACTTTTGGAAACAATTTAGATTTTTGGGTTTAACAAAGTGCTATTTCTACTCTCAATTTGGTTAATTTCATATGTTTTGTTTTAATTTCCGGGGTTTCATCAGTATGGTAATGGTTGTGATACATTTCTAAGGTATTTTCATTCTAATGAAAATTTGTCAAATTTTGAGGTAATCCATCAATAATAAATTTGTTAGATCTAAGATTTGTGTGATCCATAATGTAGATAATTTTTTTTTCAGAATAATCACATGATTAAGATTTGATCTGTCAGAATAATCACATCATTAAGATTTGGTCTACGTTAGTCATAAGTCAAGAGGATGAACTAGTTTAGTTGTCTTGAGGATGAATCACATTAGTTGGTTTGAAATTCCAAATCTAAAACGTCCACCAAATATTAAGATTTGGTCCATGTTTCAAATCAACTAATGTGGTTCATCCTCATGAATTATCATGAGGACAAACCACATTAGCTGCTTTGAAAAGTCTACCAAATCTTAATGATGTGATTATTCCAAAAGTCATTTATCTAAATCAATTTGTTATCAAATTTTAAAATAGTCTTCACCGATTTTAGCCCAAAATCCCAAAAATTAGTGACTAATGGTTTAAACAATGACATAAAACCTTCCTTAATCATGTTAAAAGATCCTGATCACATTGAAATATATTTAAGGGTTGCTTCCTTCTCAGGTTTACTATTTAGGAGTTTCTGCCTTCTCAAGTTTAATAATAAGCATGAATCCTTGAATTTACATTGTTTCACGCATTGTGAATTGTGTTATGGGATTTGCATGCATCGTGCATTGATCAATTATTTATGACACATCAGAATCACATATGCAACAAACTCTTAGTTCGTTAAAGAATTCAATATATGGATCACTGCTATGGCCTGGCTACATATCACCATCCCCTCCCTTAGATATCCAAGAGAAGTTCAGTCCAACTGCAAAGCCTTGGTGTTCTCCATATGTTCTTGGGATTCTCATCCTATGAACCTTCAATTTTTAACCTAATCGAAATCATCTACTTGAGGAACATGCGTGGAAGCATTGCCCATCTCTTGGAGCCACAAGCTATCAAACTATGATTCCCTCAAACTAACACATTCCAATGTTCAAACATTTTGTCCTTCTTACGTAATGGTTCAAACGTTAGAGTACCTATCCAAGATGATTTCGAAAAGGTGAAATATCAGTACATTAATGATGAATGGATAAATTATGACCAATAGTTATGGAGGTTTGAACCACATATTCACATTAAGTGTAGGTGACCAATAGGAACCAACTAATCAGTAGTGAAAATATAACCCAACCTTTCTTGTCAAACCAATACAAAGTAAAGGTGGTAGAAATGGGTCAAAAAACTCGCTAAGCATGTGCCTTTTTTACATGGTCTAAGAGTATTTTTGAAGATGATACAGGTGGATATTGGTGGCCACCCACTGATTCCATTTTGACGCCAACCATCAGTTCTTTCAGTTTTTCAGTTTGAGCACAACTTATTATTTTTAATATTTTTTTGAGTCCTGAACTTCCAGAGCATTTTTCAGGCCTCAAACAATGTTTTTGGGGAAAAATGGAAGAAACATGGAAGTTCCTTTGATGTTTCTCACTTCAAAAAGTGTATTCCTTGGATATATATTTCTAACGAGGTATTGAGGGTATCAAACAATGATCTTATGTCAAAGTTACATCCCTTGGAAGTTGATGTACCAATTTACCCAAACAAGGCCCATAGTTTTCGCGCTTCATCTCCTAGGGTTAGGTTTTTGGATGTTTAGGGTTTCTCAACAATAGATAGGCCTTTGAGCCTCATTATAACATAGTTTAGAGACCTGTAGTCATCAAACCTCTTCTCAAAGATAAGCTACCAACACCTTAGCTAGTTTATTTCCATTATGTCTGTAGGCATATTTTAGTCATTTTATTTTAATGAAATCAACTGTTATTTTTGATACATCTCTTGTTTTAGGTGTATTTCAATATTTCATTGTGTTATTGCATAAATCTAGCTCAGTGGTATCAAAGAAGTCTGCTCTTTTTCTATTTTTCTTTGCATGTCCTTAGCGAGGTCAGGGTATAAGAAGTTAGGGCTCGATATGGTTGAACCCTTGCAGGATCAGCCTCGCAAACCTCGATGACATCCCATGGTGGAAGAAAAGAGAGACGAGGGAGCAGGAGATCCTATCAAAATATTTCTTGAGGAGCCCCTCGAGAAACAAAGGAACGCGATAATGGATAACTTTTCCGAGATCCTAAAATGACTGCCCACCAGCGGCACATCTACATCCAGCAGCCACTCTGGAGGCATCTCTCCTTTCAAAGTACAGGCCAACTTCAACATTCCTGGATTTGAAGGCCAGATAGATGCAAATGATGTACATAGATGGTTGAATTTTCTGGAAGGGTATTTCTCATTCCATGATTTCTTCGAGCAAGAAAATATTATTTTTTCACTCCTCAAAGTTGCCCCCCATGTCAAATACTGGTGGGAAACCTACTGTGAGATAAAGGATGGGAGGGAACCCTCTCTATTCTTGGTCACACCCACTTAGAATTTGTTCCAATATGACATCAAGGAACAATATTACCTTATGGGGAGCTAAGAGAACAAGTACATCCAATGGACCACGTTATGGAAAAAAAGGGATCAAGATGTGCATGAACTAATGAATTTATTACATACCCTGCGCACAAAGTTAGGTATTAAAGATTCAGAAAGACACTTGGTGCTAAGGTACCGCAGTTGTTTGCAAAGATACATTCAGGATGAAATTGGGTTTGTAGACATTACCTCACTTGACACGACATATTGCTATGCCACCAAGGTCGATAAGAAATTTAAGCAGAAGAAGCGAGACTTTGGATCTGTGAATCTAAAGCCAACGACAGGCACCCCTGAACCGCATAACAAGGGAGAAACCCAAAGCAGGGAGACTCAAAACACCACCAAAAATCCAAAGAAGTACATGAGGATGTGGTATGAACTTCATAATAGCCCCACTCATAGGAAAAACGAGTGTCAGAAAAAATAGTCGTTAGTGGCCGAACTGAACGCACCTTAATCAAATGATTTTCTAGATCCTGAGTCAGAACTAGACAAGGGCGATGAAAAAGGGAATCATATCATTGGTGCAGATCCCAGTTCCATTTTCTCCACCACCAAGCTTCATAGAGTGGATCCCAAGGATCTAGAGGAGGGGGCGCGCCTCTTCCATTCATAGATGTGGGTGAAGGTTTCTACATTGCAATTCCTTGTCGATGGTGAAAGCTAAAAGAACGTAGTTTCAACAAAGCTCTTGAGGCGGCTTGGCCTACTAACCATAGAACACTCGCAGCCATATAACATTGGGTGGCTTCACTAAGGAATAAATCTTCGTGTCTGCTAGCAGTGCCACCTTCCGTAAAGCATCAAGCCATTCACAGATGAGTTATTGTGTGATATTGCTCCTCTTGATATGTCTGATGTATTATTGGGCCATCCATACTTGTGGAAGAGATATGTTGTGTATGAATTTAGGCCTCATGTTGTTATTATTACTTTGGGAAATAAATTGTACAAGATACTGGAGGTAGTACCGCTTCCTGCCACCTCTTTGACTACTGCAAAACAATGCAATAAGATTGTTTCCCAAACCAAAAAAATTATTTGCAATATAGTTCTACCACATGGAAATAAGAATATTGTGGCAAAAACCTTGAAAGAGCCCCCCCCCCTACATTACAGCAGTAGATGGACAAAGTCATGGAGGATTACGAGGAAATTTTTTCCTCACCCACAAAGGTTCCTCTACACTGTCAGGTCAAGCACTCCATTGATCTCACCCCAAGCGTGTCACCACCTGATGTTTCCATAATTCATGGGGCCACATAGACAAAATCCAAATATATACTGTCTGAGGCTGATAAAGCAACCAAATTTATTGAATGAATCTAATACGTCTGCCAGCAAGTCTACAACATCTTTGAAAAATCCAATACCAAGTTCAACAGAATTTTCCTCATCTCATGGAGGAACTAAATGTCATGGGGACCATTGCTTCCTAAGGGGGTAGGAATGATCTAGGTGGATATTGGTGGCCAGCCACCTATTCCATTTGGACCCCTACCATCATTTCTTTCATTTTTTCATTTTGAGCACAACTTACTATTTTTAGTAGTTTTTGTGTCCTAAACTTCCAAAGCCATTTTAAGGCCCTAAATGAAGTTTTTTGGGAAACTAGGGAGAAAAACAAAAGCTCCTTCAATGTTTATCATGTCAAAAGGTGTAGTCCTTAGATATATCTTTCTAACGAGGTATTGAAGTACAGACGATATCTCCACAAAGCTATAGTAGCATTAATGTCGACATCAAAACAGAAAACAAGAACATAAGAACCCTAACATCCATAAGCACAAGCCTTATCAAATTAAAATTTTAATACCATCGATTCTCTCTTAAATTTATTTTTGTAATCCACATTTCCCTCTTCGTTAAGATGATCAAGGAATTGAGTCAAAGCGAGATGTTGGAAGGACTAGTAAACTTATCGAAGTAGACCCCATAGTTGGACCTTATTCACTCTCAAGTCAAATATAAGTGAATCAACCACTCAAGTCAAGTAGACTAACCAATTTATACTATAACTCAGTTGTCCTGGCAATTCAGGTCCAAAATCTGAGCTACTTAAACAAGTGTAAGTACCATGTAATGGAAAAATCTAGTATGAATAATTCACTAATTGTAACAAAAAGTAAATAACTCACAAATAACTCACATGGAATTGTTGTAAGTGTTGTGTTATATATAAACGAAGTGATAATTGGTTGGTATCTCACTTCTTGTTCTCTTTCCTTTTTCATATATATATATATATGTGTGTGTGTGTGTGTGTGTGTGTGTGTGTGTGCGTTACTAGTAAATGCTCACATGTCCTTATATTAGAGAAGTGACTTTGTAGCATCTTAGTTATTTCTTTAGATTACATTTATTATCTTTTGATTTTTTTATTTTTATTTTTATTTTTATTTTTATTTTTTATTTATTTATTATTATTTTTTTTTCTATTTCTACCCCTAACAAAATTTACAATATGTCCCTAAATTTCTTTACGAAGTAATTTGTAACTTACGATAAAATTTATTTGGAAATTGAAAGAGAAAATCGTCAAACTGATTGGACTCTTGGAACTAGGTTATAGTTACGGGAACCCTCGTTCTAGGATTTCATATGACAAAATATGATATATTTTTGGATCTTCAAAAAAAGGTTTTGTTTAGTTAATACCAATAAAAATTTCGCACAAGGGGTTGAATTTTGAAAAATGATTTCATATGAAAAAATATGATATATTTGTGGATCTTCAAAAATAAGGATTTGTTTAGTTAATACCAATACAAATTCTTCACAAGGAGGTGAATTTTACAAAATGCTACCTCAAGTGATCGTGACTAGTGTAGTTGCATGGGCCTTGGCTAAATACAAATTCAAAAGCTTAGGAAACTCATTTTTTCTACTACATTTGGTTTCTATTCCCTCAAACCAAATTCACCACATGCCCTTAAATAACTCGAGGAAGTGATGTGCAACTTGTCATTAAATGCAAGCCAACACATTAAGCATTGGATCATTGATTTTCTTCGAATCCTTGCACTAATTTTAATCTAGTGGAATCACCCCCATAAGATTCCATACACTAAAATTTGACTTATTTGAGGATCTTTGGAGCTATGGTTTTGTTTAGTAGGTGTGAATGAAAATTTTTCACAAGGGTGTTGATTTTGCAAAACCTTAGCTCAATATATAGTGGGTAATTTTCTCACATGGGAGTTGACCAAACACACATGTTGGACATTAAGAAACTCATTTTTACTACTCAAATTTGTTTTTATACAACCAAATGAAATTCAAAATCTATCTCTGAATGCCTCTTGAAAATGATTTGTAATTATTCATCAAATTCAAATAAGGACTCAGATGAACATACAATTAATTTTTTTCGACTCCTGGAATTAGATTACAACTACAGGTACCCCACTCATAGGACTAGAAATTGTTTTATTTGAGGAATTTTTAGAGATAGGGTTTTGTTTAGTGGGGTGTGGATTTTGTAAAACCACGGCTTGAAATATGTTGGGTAGTGTGATCACATGGGCCTTATCAAAACACACTTTTCTAATATAATAATGTAGAAATTATCTACCACTGGGATTCAAAATGATCTTGTAGTGTACTAAAACAAGATACTGAATCCTTCCTACAATTTGCAGAAAGAAAACACAATCACATAATCACATAACAATTATGAGAAAGAGACAATCAGTCGCACAACACAAGATGTATTTGGGGAAAGAAACTACTCAAACCCCCTTTATCTCTATATTTAATATGCTCAACATCATGAAAAAATACAATGTTATTCCTCACACTGAGAAACCTCTGAACTCTATCGATTGTCTCACTCTGATCTAGCTTGCATCTAGCTTGCAATCTAAGCAAAATCGCGCAAGTATTTAACATTTTTCTTGCCTTCGCCTGGCCTACCTTGGTTATACACTATTGGGCTAATTGATCCCCTATTAATTAGGAAATTCCTAATTAATAATTGTGCATTCCTTCAAGGCCTTCCTAATGACCTCATGTGTGATCTGTACAATTTTATAATAGTACAACTGATAGATTTCTTCCCTTTAACCTTAGTCTCAACTAGTCCTTCCTTAAAACTGAAACACACTACAATTATTTATAGTGAATTATCAGTTAACTTATTTATCACTAATTTTGAATTAAATATAATTTAATTCACTGGACTTATCACTAGCTCATTTCTCAGCTAGAACTAGTTGTACTAATTTTAGCTCAATTAATTGAGTTAACTAATTACAACTCACAAATAAATATATATAGGTCCCCTAAAGCTAGAAAATTCCTTTGAATGCATCCTCTTAGACCTCTATCTTGAATTTCCTAAGCTAACTAATTCTTATTGACTTAGCTAACTAATACAAGTTGTCATGAGATGAAATTACAATTTTTCTTCCAATTCAATTAAGGGAAAATTAAATGAGAAGCCTCATATGGTACCATTTATGGGTGGAATTTTCTGGATTTTATTTGTAGATGCATATTTCAATTTTTCTTGTTGCAATTTTCAACACTCCCTCTAACCAAGAAAGGAATTAAATCTAATCTTTTGATCTGGTAGAAATAGATATGGGTGCAACACCATTCATCTTGAAAACCTGAGAGCCAAAAGGGGTGGAGGACTTTGGTTACTCCACCATTTGAGTTTTATATGACAGGAATGGCTCCTTAAGAACAATTGGAGTTCTTTGGGGGCCTTTGAGTAGTCGAATCACCGCGACCCGTCACGGAAATTCTTTGGTGCAATTCTCATCATCACATATCAAACAAGGATGCTTCAATTTACGTTTCGAGCCATCATCAATATTGGATTTAGGAGAATCCTCTTTTTGAGTATCAGCCTTGGCCTTGCTTTTACCCTTCTTCTTACCTTTGGAATATTTATCCGCCAGGCTAGACTGGACAATATTCACTTACATGGTCTTGCGAGGATTGGAAGGTGGTTGAGAAGTAGTATTGGTGGAAGGAGTATATTTTTGCTTCACAGGATTGGAAGAAGACTTACAGGAAGTCTGAGAAACGGAACCAATGATACTGTCGATAGATGGTGTTGCTGGTGCCTTGGAAGTTCCAGGTTATGAAGCATCGGGCAAGATTTCATAAAGTTTGCTAGATTGGGATTACACTAGATCGAGGTAATGGGCATGAGCAATGGCCTGCTCCTCAGTGACACATGCCCCGATAGCAATGTCCTTAGCTATTGGACTGATAAAAGAGGTAGTGAACCAATCAGTCAGAAGTTGATCATGGATTTCAAAATTAATCAAATAATGATGCTATCACCATTCGTGAATATCTTCAGAGATATGCGTGGCCCGATCTTGTTTTAGGGATGTTAGGAGGTGTGTTCCAGTTTCATAGCGAACTGGAAACTGAAAGTGTGTGAGAAACGCCATTGAAAGAGAGTTGAAATCTTGAAATATGCCACAAGATAATTCAATGTACCACTTTGCAGCGACACCAGTGAGATTCCTTTGGAAAATAAGTAAATGAATAGAATCATCAATCCAGGAGTTAGAGGAGCACTAGAGGAGGTACATCATAACATGCACCTGGGGGTCTTCTCTGGATAGCCTTCAAACTTGGGACAATCGCCAAGGATTTTGGTGGGAACTGGGGGCCAATATGGATTATGAAAAATGGGATCATTCATCAACTTCGACACATTAGGCAGTTCTAGTGTAGCATGGAATGGAAATTGCGGATTGAAAGACATTATAGAACTTTTATAAAGACCATTGTTAGGGTTCCAACCAGGTCGGGAGAAATTTTGAGCCCATATGTTCTGTCCCACAGAATTTTATCCATAGGGGTTATAATTTTGGAAGTTCTTCCCATGTTCCAATTGAGGACCATGGTACTGATTTTGAGTGAACCACTGAGGTCTAGCTTAAGAAACATATGGATTCTATTCCGAGATGAAAGAAGTGCCTTGGGGTGGACCTTATACCATCAAAATTTGACCTTGGGAGACCATTGGTTGGCCTTGAGGAATGAAAGGTTGGCCCTGAGACTGCACAGGTTGTCCCTAGGGTGTAGGTTGGCCCAGATATTGAGGTTGAACATCTTTCTCATGAGAACCAGGTTGGCCTGATGGAAGTGGACCAGGTTGGCCTGATGCTTGAGACAAGCCAGGCTGTCCCTGAATTCCAGGTTGACCCAGCTAACCGATGAAGGGTTGGCCTTGTTATACAAGAGATGGATCTTGTTGACTGTAAGGCTAGTTATGTTGCACAAAAGGTTGTCCTTGAGGTGGATAGGTTTTCCCCTAAGGAACATAAGGTGCTCCTTGCTGAACGTAAGGTTGACTAGTAGGACTGGAAGGTTGTCCTCCTTGGACTGAAGTTTATCCCTGTGAATGGGAGGGTTGTCCTTGCAGACCATAGGGTTGTCCCTCTTGGTACGTTAACTAGTTTTGGTGAACTAGAGCTTGAGTTGTTTTAACATACAATGGACCTTCTGGAAGAGGCCCATGGTAATGGGCATGATTTCCATACTCATCGTAGTACTATGGTAGATTTACCGGAGTCAGAATCTACTAAGAACCCTGGGGGAGATAGTTTTGATGTTGAATATCCATCATATAATGTTCATATAACAAATCTCCTCGAATAGGATTATAAGAGATAGGCATACTACCAATAGGTTGAAGGACTCCCAATATTTGAGGTTGTGAATCACTCACAACGGGTCCACCATACATCAGGGAAGCATTGGGGTGCATTCCACGAACAATAGAAGATGATGGAAATGATGGAATCACACTAGCAGATGGTGTGGAGGAAACCACACAAACAGTGGGTTGCGTTGGGACAAATGTGACAATCTTCAACACAATGTGAATCAAAGAAGATGGACTTGACACAAACGAACTTGTAGAAGGAGCTGCAGTATTTTACCATAACAGGTTCTGGTACAATGATGAAGCACCAGAAATTATCCACCCCAAAGAACAATAACTAGTTAGAAGAGAGGAGGGTTGAATCATCACATAAGGAAAATTTTCAAGAGGAAATTGATATTCTCCCATAGATATCAAAGTATCTTCACTACTAACAGGGCTCGAGGCAGCCATGTCGGATGAATATATTTTGTTAGGGAACAGCTAGTGAGTAGTAGAGGTAGAAGCATTGGACAATAGTGTCCCAGGCGAATTTGAGCCCTGAGGGGGATCTTCTTTAAAAAATAAAATATCATTCGGAGGCCACTAGTTGATGTCAAATGACTCCTTAGCCAGAGACCGGGTGGCAAGAGGTTGAATACTTGGGATAATAACACTTTCAGGGTCTCGGGTCCCTACAGACTGAGGTGTCTCAGAATAGATTTCGAGGCCAGACTGCTCACTATGAGGTAATGAAGAGGACGATGAAACAGGTGGTTCCACCATGATGACTTTGTCTCAAAAATAAGGGGAAAAAAGAGATGGTTAATTCGAGGCTTTAACAACAACCACTAAGGAATTATTCATGAACCAACCAAGAAAATAGCTTAATGGGCGTGTAATCGTGGGGAATTAATTTTATAACATTGAAACAATACTATTCCTTTTCATATTTTAAGAGTCTAGAAAAGGAAAAGAGGTGACTATAGTCACTTTTAGTTTGAATGAGCTCGAAAGGACAAGCGCTTGATGATATTTTCAAATTCTAAAGAGTCATGGAAAGATAAAAATGACTACTCATGAACTTTAGGAAAAATGGTGTACCAAGCTTCCGTGAACTGCAATATACACCTTGATGATAAAATGAAATAGAATTGACCAAGGACTGAACGTACGTGCAGGAAGTCTCCCCAAATTTTGTGTTCGGTGTATCATGGTTACAGGGCGGCAGACTCGGCTTCTTACGGATAAAGGATTGCAACCTATGAGGGTCTCATTTTATATACGGGATGGTATGGGGAGCACAAGTTTTTACTAGCGCTATCTAATACAAGATTGAGAGCGATGATTGCTAGGTTTAATTATGCCAGAACATGTCACTAGCTTAGACCTCTAAGTGTGAGTCTTAAGTTCCAATGCTTCCTTAGATTGATTGAGTTAATTTTATGGTTTAACTTGAAGTTATTTTTTAGTTTCAGGGCCCTACTGAATGTAATATCAAATCTATAATGAACAGCTATATGTGATAAAGAATACCATTTCGTTCGAAGAAAATCTATCTAAGAGAAGGATAGAGGTTCGCAACAAATTATCAAGAACCAATCGAATGCAAGAATGACACTTTCCTTTATGCTACTAACATAGCCAAAGAAAAAAATGAAAATTCTTCTCTTGTTTTTCACTTTCCAATGAAGAAGAAACCTACTAATGCAAAAGAGCACTTTTCATTTTCAAACAGGAAGGAAGAATGCAAATTTTTTGTTCTTTTATATGAGTGAGAAGAAATAATGCAATGCTACACTAAATGGACAAAACAAACACTAGCTTTGAGCAACTTCAAAAAAAATCATCAAAACATGAAGAGACCAATTCCAAGCGAATGCAAGCATGAACTTAAAACTAGGTATGCATCTCCTTACACATAATAAAGGGCTTTTACGTCGACTTAATGAGCAACGTGATCTATGCTCAGGGCAATGGAGGGACAATCAAATAGACACAGAATGAAATATCGACAACCCTACTTCACATACAATCAATGGAAAAAACCAAGTAACCACATGAGAGGCTGAAAACAAAATGACCAAAATGACTCATAAATAGATGAGGAACTCAATGACCATGCGACCAAACAAATGAATTGAAACGCCTATAAATCCTAGGATGGATGGGTCACACTGTTGAAACGGGAGATAACACAAACTAAAACGAATGAGGCAACCAAGTCAGTGAACAAAAGACAGATGGATCACTCCAACGGGAGAAAACCATTCTAAAGAATAAGATACACTGAAAACTTAGTGGGGAAGCCCAAAATTCAACCCTACAGGAATCAGCGCGAATGTTTAGCAATATCCAGTGCCGAACATGAAAAATCATTCCTATATCAAAGACAAATCATGCTGATGGGTGTGATTATCATACAAACAACAATGTTGAGCTAGAAAATGACATACAAAGCAACGGACTGGCTGAGAAAACCCAGGCTTATCACTCTATGACAAGGCTAAATGGTCAGAAGCAAAAAAAAAAGCCAAAAACACTAGAGAGAGAATAATTTAGCCAAAGTTAGACAGACAATCAAAAACTTCAAAATGAACAAATAACAGTCAACAGGCATTGACACTCCCCAGTATGGCCGCCAACTTGTTGTGAAGGAAAATCCCCTCTGCAGACATAGGCGATCCCTGTAGTCCTAGACTGGGTCTAGCAACAAGGGAACATGCTGGTTCCTAGATTCCTATATTATAAATGAAATGTGGATTAGGATAGATGTTCTACCTCAGTCCAACGCTTTTTATGTGATTTTTTGCAACGATCCTTTGATCTTCGTCCTTCAAGCCTCATGCTCCTTTGGTAGTGACGTTTACACCTGCAAAAAGATCAAACATGCACTAACAATATACATGCATACATGTTCATTTATAACTATCCAACTATTCAAGGAGAGTTATAAAATGTGAATCATTGACACAAACAAAGATGGAACTAGATATCAGTCATGTCATATTGATAAATAAGGAAATAATTTTACAAGTTGCGCCTTGACGGTGTAGACCTCCTTCAAGGGGTTTAGTCGGGCATGTCTCAAAGCATTCGTTCGTTATTTTAGCTCGGAGAGGCAAAAGTTTCAAACTCTCTCTCATAACCATGGACTATTATCTACTATTAGCTCGTGGTATATTCTAGTTATCTCTGGCTAGCTAATTCCATGGCATGAAGTGGGATTTATAGGAGTGGAGGATTAGCTTTGGGATCCAAATATGGTGGAGGGAAGGTCTATCCCTTTGGGAAGTTTCACTTTTGTAGGAACTGGAAAGCCAAAGGGAGAAATTCGACCTCATGTAGTTGAACAAACATCCATGACTCCACCTAAGAAGTTGTTACATCATGGAAGCTTTTTTTCCATTTTAAAAAACTTTCCAAAACTAGCTCGGCACAGGTGCTCTTCAGAGACAAAGCGACCACAATGCAATCCCTAGTGTTAATATGGCCATCAGTGCAAGGTCATAACTACACAACCACACCTACCCATAAATAGATGTTTTGAAGGGTTCACTTCTGGAATAGTCAACAGAGAACGTGTTCCTGAAATGTTAAGGGATACAATGACATTCATTATGATTTGTGACAATACACAAGGGTCACACTGATATTCCTCTAGTATTCAGGATGGGGAATACAGGGATGGTGACAAAATATTGTGTGATGACAATTTAAAGCTTTTCTGTTTAAATTTATTATGCCAAGAGTCACTCTACAACCCAGTATAGGAGAGATCTATAAGCATAATTTAAGTATGTCAACATTTTGTAAATGTTGGTAAAAATAAAAGAAAAATAAAAAAATTGGGATTATATGTTTTAATTAGTATTCAAATTAAAACATATATAAATTTAAAATGTAAAATGTAAAATATTAAAACCAATTACACAAATCAATTGTATCATACTATGTACTCTTGGTCTAGTTTTTTTTACTTTTTACAACCCATTATTTTTCCCATGGTATTATTCTTTATTGTAGAATTTTTAAAGCCATAAAATTCCAATGAATTTTCCTTTATTGTAAAGATAAGGGTTTGGTTAGGGCTTTGAGTGTTATTTATTTCTACTCTATCTTTGTTCAATATGACTTCCATAAAATTTATACCGTATTTACTTGCTACCAAGTTTGAATTTTATTGGTGATTTTTAGCCACTTGTAAATTTCTACTCTATCTTCGCCCAAAATGACTTCTATCAAATTTATACCCTATTTACTTGCTACCAAGTTTGAATTTGATTTGTGATTTTTAGCCACTTGTAAACATTATAAGCTCTAACAATAATTCAATTTCTATTAAATTATTTGATTTTGATATATATATATATATATATATATATATATATATAAACAACCACTTTATTCAGGTGATGGGAACAACAAAAAAATTTATCTTAGACTTTAGGTTTTTTGTAACACCCAGATTTAATTTCATAAAACAAAAAGAAGTTTTAGTTTAGACACTGGATTTTATTCTAAATTAAAAGGATTAACAAGCATGTTAATCGAGTTATGAACTAAATTTATTTTCTTGAATAAAATATTTAATTATCGTATGTTTCCATAAACTGATTGTAAAAGTTTTCCAAGATTCCAGAGTAGTTGGATTAAGTAGTTACTGGCAGTTACCTTTCCTCTGAAGATAAAGGGAAAATACTAAAGAAGGAAAGGGGTTCTGTGCAGGAGAAAAGAAACAGCTAAAGAGCTGAAAGGAGAGAATGTCCGCATTTGGTAGGAACAAGTGGAACTCTGCTACATGTCATTAGAGAAGAGAATAGACAGGGGTCCTCAGGCCTACCTCGTTGACAACTGCTACATAATCCTACTCTAGTGAGGAGCACAGGGGGAGATGAGGACATAATTGTCTCTCTCACGGTTGGGAGGATGCTATGAACCTTACTTATCTGAGATAAGTATACCAGAATGGAATGAAATGGACAATGATTTCCTAAATATGTTAAATTATAAATAGTTTTCTGAGTATGTGAACATTTTTTTACAGGTATAAGTATTTAGATTCTTTCGAATGTTGTAAGAACAATTTTACTTCCTCAAATTTTTACTGTAAAATAAGTCCTGTGGAAGGATAAAAGACTAAATATTCTTTAATGATATCTAGGAGAACAATAGGGAAAATCCTACAATAAACAAATAGCAAGACATACAGTTAGTCCATTCAAGGAAGGAATTCCCCAAACGGAATAGTCTGTCGTATAAAGGAAAACCAGGTAGATACACAGACTAAGGGCTGGGTGTAAACCCTCTTGAGGTGGTCTGGTCACCTATGTAATTCCTTCTACTATGAAGAATTATTATCAAATTAAAACCAGGAAAATAAATTGAATAGAAAAGGAGATATAGAAGAACTAATTTCCATAATTAAATTAACAATAAATATAGTGTAAATCTATTCATTAGGTAGGAAAAATAGAGAACTGGAAGAAAAATATGGACAAAAAAACTCAGTTACAACAGTATTCCTCGTGGGCAGGAGAAAACCTATATAATAAAGGTACATCTAAAATTATATACATGAACGGTAGCAAAATACCATAACAAAGAGAGAGAGATATATATATAACAAAGAAAATACCATAATTAATCACAGCATTAGAGTCCATAATCCCTAACACCAAAATTGTATGTTGTGACAATGAATGCAAATATCAATGAAAACTACACTGCTATGGGAGAAAAAAGAAAAAATAACAGAGGGGATTAACCCAAATCACTGATATATATATATATACAACCACTTTATTAAGGTGATGGGAACAACAAAAAAATTTCTCTTAGACTTTAGGGTTTTTGTGACACCCAAATTTAATTTCATAAAAAATAATACATTTTAATTTAGACGTTGGATTTTATTTTAAATTAAAAGGATTAACAAGCATGTTAATTAAGTTATGAACAATTTTTTTTCTTGAATAAAATATTTAATTATGGTATGTTTCCATAAACTAATTGTAAAACTTTTCCAAGATTCCAGAGTAGTTGGATTAAGTAGTTACTGACAGTTACCTTTCCTCTAAAGATAGAGGGAAAATACTAAAAAATGAAAGGTGTTATGTGTAGGCAAGAAGAAATGACTAGAGAGCTGAAAGGAGAGAGTCTCCATAGCTGGTAGGAACCGGTGGAACTCTGCTACATGTCATTGGAGAACAGACTAGACAAGGGTTCTCAAGTCTACCTCATTGAGAACTGTTACACAATCCTACTCTGGTGAGGAGCACAGGGGGAGATGAGGATGTCATTGTCTCCCTCAGAGTTGGGAGGATGCCATCAACCTTAATTATCTAATATAAGTATACCACAATGGAATGAAATGGATAATCATTTCTTTTATATGTTAAATCTTGTAAATAGTTTTATGAGTATGTGAGCACTTTTTTAGAGGGAAAAGTATTTAGATTTTTTCGTATGTTGTATGAATAATTTTACTTCCTAGAATTTTTACTGTAAAATAAGTCCTATGGGAGGATAAAAGACTGAATATTCTTTAATGATATCTAGAAGAACAGTAGGGAAAATCCTACAGTAAACAAATAGCAAGATGGATAGTTAGTCGACTCAGGGAAGGCATTCCCCAAATGGGATAGTCTGTCCGGTAAAGGAAAACCAGATAGATGCATGGACTGAGGGCTAGGTGTAAGCCCTCTCGATGTGGTTTGGTCACCTATGTAATTTATTCTACTACGAAGAATTATTATCAAATTAAAACCAGGAAAATAAATTGAATAAAAAAGGAAGTATAGAAGAACTAATTGCCATAATTAAATCAAAAGTAAATATAATGTAAATCTATTCATTAGGTAGGAAAAACAAAGAACTACAAGTATGGAAAGAAAAATATGGACAAACAAACTCAGTTACAATAGTATTCCTCATGGGCAGGAGAAAAACTATATAATAAAGGTACATCTGAAATTATATACATGAATGGTAGCATAACTGTTTAATAGAGGTAAGATAAGCAAGAGAGGCAAGAGCAAGAACAGTAATGAAAATCTTGCTGAAAATATTAACCAAATAAGGGTCTATGAAGAATATTGACACAGCAAGTGAAGTGTTGAATTAGCTAGTTCCGCATGCCTATATTCCATATATATATATATATAACAAAGAAAATACCATAATTAATCACAGCATCAGAGTTCATAATCCCTAACACCAAAATTGTTTGTTGTGACAATAAATGAAAATATCAATGAAAACTACACTGTTATGGGAGAAAACAGAAAAAAGAATAGAGGGGATTAAACCAACAGGGGGATTAAACCAAATCACTTGTATATATATATATATATATATATATATATATATATATATATAACCACTTTATTAAGGTGATGGGAACAACAACAAAAAATTCTCTTAGACTTTAGGTTTTTTGTAACACCCAAATTTAATTTTATAAAACAAAAATACATTTTAATTTAGACATTGGAGTTTATTTTAAATTAAAAGGATTAACAAGCATGTTAATCAAGTTATTAACTAAAGTTATTTTCTTGAATAAAATATTTAATTATGGTATGTTTCCATAAATTGATTGTAAAACTTTTCCAAGATTCCAGAGTAGTTGGATTAAGCAGTTACTGGCAGTTACCTTTCCTCTAAAGATAGAGGGAAAATACTAAAAAATGAAAGGGGTTTTGTGTAGGCAAGAAGAAATGACTAGAGAGCTGAAAGGAGAGAGTGTCCATAGTTGGTAGGAACTAGTGGCACTCTTCTACATGTCATTAGAGAAGAGACTAGAGAGGGCTCCTGAGGTCTACCTCATTGTGAACTGCTACACAATCCTACTCTAGTGAGGAGCATAGTGGGAGATGAGGACGTCTTTGTCTCTCTCATGGTTAGGAGGATGCCATCAACCTTACTTATATGAGATAAGTACACCATAATGGAATGAAATGGATAATGATTTCTTAAATACGTTAAATCATATAAATATTTTTCTGAGTATGTGAACACTTGTTTGCAGGGATACGTATTTAGATTCTTTCGAATGTTGTATTAACAATTTTACTTCCAGGAATTTTTACTGTAAAATAATTCTTGTGGAAGGATAAAATACTAAATATTATTTAGTGATATCTAGAATAACAGTAGCGAAAATCCTACAGTAAATAAATAGCTGGATGGATAGTTAGTCCATTCAGGGAAGGAATTCCCCAAACGGGATAGTCTTTCCTGTAAAGGAAAACTAGGTAGATACAGAGGTTGAGGGCTTGGTGTAAACCCTCTCAAGGTGGTTTGGTAAGCTATGCAATTCCTTCTACTACAAAGAATTATTATCAAAGTAAAACCAGTAAAAAAAATTGAATAAAAAAGGAAATATAGAAGAAATAATTGCCATAATTAAATTAACGATAGATATAGTGTAAATCTATTCATTAGTAGGAAAAACAGAGAACTGCAAGTATGGAAAGCAAAAAAAGAAAAAAAAAACTCAATTACAATAGTACTCCTCGTGGGTAGGAAGAAACCTATATAATAAAGGTACATCTGATATTATATACATGAACGGTAGCATAACTGTTGAATAGAGGTAAGATAAGCAAGAGAGGCAAGAGCAAGAATAGTAATGAAAAGCTTGATGAAAATATTAACCAAATAAGGGTCTATGAAAATTATTGACACATCGGGCGAAGTGCTGAATTAGCTGGTTCCACATGTCTATATTCCATATTATATATAACAAATAAAATACCATAATTAGTCACTGCATCAGATTCCATAATCCCTAACACCAAAATTGTCTGTTGTGATAATGAATGCAAATATAAATGAAAACTACACTGCTATGGGAGAAAACATAAAAATAAATAGAGGGGATTAACCCAAATGACTTATATAAAAGAAGTACCCTTATGGGAATTAAGTATTACAAAAATCACTACTAAAAGACCAATGCGTAGTTCAAAAATAGAAAGTATTGTTAACTCAACCAAATTTTCATTAATTACATCAAACCATCGAGGGGATTTGAGTTCCAATCTTGTAACTATTAGCCTTAAACATTGTTGTCAAAACCCTTATGATAAAATCCTAAAAAGAAGTAAGGAAGGCTACCCGAAATGGCACAGAGCAGCCGTAGTGGAAAGCGAGAGCCATTAGATAGGGAGGTCAGTGCGATAACTGAAATGATGTGGGTGCAATGTTTTGGAATTACCTGCATGCCATCCAATGAAAACCTTAAATTCTTATATAATGTTAATGAACCAAAATAAATAGAGTGTGAACGAAAGCTCCAATGCTGGAAGCAGCAGAGAATTACCTTGGAGGTATATGGGTGGCGAGCTCCTCGAACCTTTTAACAGCAGTTAAATTTAACAAAATAAGATATAGTGAAATAAATAAGCCATTCAACTGAGATAGGAAACTTAAATACCTGAAAAAAAAAGATAAATTTCTCACCTGTATCAGCTGTCGAAGGCGTGTTTCCATTAACGAAGTCTCTGGGAAGTATCCCCGTGAAATGAAAACAGTTTAGAGAACGCGTAGCATGAGTGAGAGAAAATGTATCATGTCTATGCCAACTGCAAAAAGCAACAAAGTACAAACCCTTAACGTCAAAAAATTCCATAGCTAGCAGGCCTGAAGATGAAATAAGACTCATGAAGGAAGTAATGTAATGAGGAGAACGAGTCATCATCATACCAGTTAGGAAAAATACTAGGAAGGAAAACAAAGCAAGCTATGACAAATTTGCAGAGAGGAGGTTTCTAGCAGTGGAGCCAAGTGAGAGAATTGGTTAGGGTTTTGGGGGTAGGGAAATACCCTAACCACCCAAGAACCCCATTGGGGGAATTTTGATGTCTAAAATGGGCCTCCTAAGAAAAAGGTAAAACAAAAATAAAATTTATAAGAACCAATCAGATTAAATATGATGATGTTAACCATGGGGGATGATCCACCATTTTTTAAGTAAAAGGGTAAAAATATTAAAAAATAATAAAATAATAAAACTGCATTTTCAACTTGTATTTTCAACTTATCTCCCAAAGTGTTTACTCAAATTTTGAGTGGGAGTACTCGTTGGATGCAAAATTTAGTTCCTCATTCAAGGATTACCCATGTTGCATACTTTTGATGGACCTTGCCACACAAAAAATGAGAAATACATCAAAAAATGTGATTGCAATCACATTTTTCATGTATTTATTATTTTTAATGTAGGAGGATCCATTGAAAGTATGAAACATGGGTACTCCTTGGATGAGGAATTAAATTTTTCATCCAACGAGTACTCCCGCTTGAAATTTGGGTAAAAACTTTGGGAGATAAGTTGAAAATACGAGTTGAAAAAATAGTTTTTTATTTTTTTCCTTCTAAAATTTGATGATGTAATCAATTCTTATTTTATTATTTCCACTATTATTTTATAATTTCCTTAAGAGGCCCATTTTAGACCTCAAAATTCCCTTAATTATTACAACCGTTGATTTGGATGGAGCATCAACGGTGGATAGATATCATATATGTCCCACCATTAATTGAATTGTGAAGTCGAAGGTTACAACAAATCTTGGAAAATAATTAAAAAAAAAAATCACATTTAATAATTGTTGCCAGGGAATAAGATGCATAACTGTGTCATTATAGTTTGTACATTAAACAACTTATATATAAACTCCGTTGTCAAGAAAATCTAAAGAGAAATATGAAATAATTCCATTTTGAATCCTTTTAATTGCAATATGGCATAAATTTAGAAATGACATACATATCAAGTCATATAAAAACGTTGCATTTAGCCTTTAAGACTGAAGAGGTATAACTTACTGGATGGTACATTATTTAGATAGACCTGTTGAGCATGGTAAGTATGTGCATTTCCGTCAAGGTGAAAACCTTATATTATGAATTACTTAAAGTAATAATTAGAATTATCTACTAGAAGTAATTTTTTTTTATTGAAGGAAAAGAGTTTATGGATGAAAATTACACGTGGTACGAGAGCAGTGTTCAAACATTGGGACCTAAAAGGGTCACCAAAATAAAATTTAGTGTGTGTAAAAATGTGCACAAAATTTGGAAGAAGGGCTGACATAGTGCGATGAGGAGGGGATTTTACATCAAATTCCTAGGACTACGAGAGAAATTCACCCCCCTCCCAACCAAGAAATTAATATAGAAATGTGGGTGCACCCGAGTGTAGACCAATGTCGAAAAACTAGTAGATTGCTCGAGGAACAATGTCGATAAACCAACAGGTTTCTGGATACTATGAAATAGTTACAAGAGGAAATGGTTCTAGTAAGAAGTGATAATGAGAGGTTGATGTGGGAATAGGAGAATATCCTTAAAATCCTCTGAGATAAACAGAATCAAGGGATAGCTCAACCAAGCCTAGAAAGAGATGCCTAAGAATAAGGTGAACATCAATATCCAGTAGATGATAAGTTGGAAGGTATACAAACCCATCAAAGTAATAAAAAAAAGTCTTATAATGAAGAAGAGTCAGGAAATGTCTCAGACCAGCAAGAGATAAAAATGCAGAAGGTGGAGCTGCAAGGTGAATTCTGAAAAATTAAACCTCCCACATTCGATGGAGAAGCTGAAGAAGTAGCAAAAGGGTGGATAATTAACATGAATAAATATTTTCAATTCTACGAATACAACATCAAACTAAATGATCGTTTAGCCATTTACCAACTATGGGAAAAAACCACATTTTGGTGGGAAGAAGTTAAAAATGTGTGAGGAATTTAGGACCATAATGTGACTTGGGATGAATTCCAGCAGTAACTTAAAGACAAATATCTAACAAAGCGTTTTTATAATGAAACGAGAGTTTCATGACTTGAGATTGGGAGAGCTATCTATGGATGAGTTTGTAACTAAATTTACTTCCTTATTGCAATATGTGCCATATCTGAGGGATGAAAAGGCGATAGTAAAATAATTCCTGGGTAGCTTACCTGCTTATATGAAGGAGAGAATTGAATTTGTAAACCCAAAGACCATGGACGAAGTGATTCGAAAAACATGTATGTGTTATCACCAATCCAAGGTAAAAGGAGAAGTTGGATGGAGCTGGCCGCCCAAGAAAGGGTATAGAAGTAATTCAAACTTTAAAAGGAGTAGATCTGGAAATTTTAATGGTGCTACCAAAATTACAACAAATAAACAGCAAGGAAGAAACTAATAGAGAACCAAGTGGCCAACAGATGAACAACCCACTCAAGCATCCAGTAGATCTGATCATGGGCATACCCAAAAACCGCCATTAGAGTGTTGGGGATGCGGTGAGGCACATTATTATAAGAATTATCCTCACCATAGAAGAAATGAAATTGTAGCTAATATGAAAGAAGAATCGAGTGTGGGGGACGTGGTGCTAAACATACCTAGAAGCAACTTTGCACTTGAGAATTGGCAAGCGAATTACCAGCCAACCATGATAGAACTGGAAGGTAAGATGTATTCCCACCCTGTACCTATTTTGGTTGATCCTAGTGCTAGTTTAAGCTACATAAATCCCAGGATAGTGGAAAAATGTGACCTGCAGAGCCATAAGTTTAAAAAACCTTGGCTGGTACAGTTAGTCACTGGAGAAAAGAGAAGAGTTAATGCTAAATTTTATAACTATCTCCTAGAATTTTGAAACCAACATATAAAGGTTTAATTGAATATTATACCTTTAGGATCCTATGATATATTACTAGGAATGGATTGGTTGGAAGTACATTTGTCACTAGTAGACTACAAGGATAAAATCATTTACTATAAGGCTAAAGATGAAACACCCCAAGAGTTGCATGGAATTAAAAAGACACTTTAGTTGTGTCATATTACTGCATCTCAGTTGGGAAAATGCATCAGAAAAGGGAGTCAAATTTATGCAATTCAAGTAGGATTCGTTAATTATAAAGATAAGACCGCCATGGTGGAAAATATTCCCGTGGTGCAAGATTTTATGGACATATTTCCAAAAAACATACCATGACTACCACCAAAGCGGGACATCGATTTTACCATTGAACTAATGCCAGGGGCAGCACTGGTATCATGAGCACCATACTGAATGAGTGTGCTTGAATTGACAGAGTTGAAAATTAAATTACAAGAATTGTTGGACAAGTGATATATTTGTCCTAGTGTGTCACCCTCAGGGGCACTAGTGCTCTTCGGAAAGAATAAATATGGTTCAATGCGAATGTGTATGGATTATAGACAGCTTAATAAATTAACTGTATCGAACAAATACCCACTGCCATGGATAGACAATCTTTTCAACCAAGTAAAAGGGGAAACTATCTTTTAAAAAATAGATCTAAGGTCTGGGTATCATCAAATATGGATAAAAGATGAAGATATATATAAAATAATTTTTTGTACTAGATATGGGCATTATGAATTTGTGGTTTCACCATTTGGATTAACCAACACACCCGCAACATTCATGAGTTTGATGCATGGCATATCTCATACATATTTGGATAAATTTGCTCTGATTTTTATAGACTATATACTAATATATTCAAGGAACATGGAGGAACATAAGGAAAATTTTCATATAGTGTTAATAATGTTGAGAGACTATCAACTATATGCCAAATTTAGCAAGTGTGATTTTTACAAAGAGAAAATCCAATATTTAGGCCATGTTATTTCTGCTGAAGGAATAGCAGTGGACCCTAAAAATATAAAGACTATTATGGAATGGAGGGTACCCAAAAATAGAGCAGACATATGATCTTTTATGGGACTAGCCGACTATGATTTCCATTTAATGGAATGATTTTCAAAAATTTCATTTACCATAACCTCGTTGCAGCAAAAAGGGCGAATGTTTAATTAGACTAGTGAATTCCAAACTAGTTTTGAAAAGTTAAAACAATTGTTGACCAAAATTCCTATTTTGAAGGTGGCAGATCCAAATTTAGATTTTGAGGTTTTCACCGACGCTGGCAAGGAAGGAGTAGGAGCGGTGTTGTCACAAGACAGAAAGGTTCTGGCATATGAATCTAGGAAGTTGAAAGATCATGAACTACAACATTCCTTTTATGATTTAGATTTAACCGCAGTGGTGCATGCACTCAAAATATTGAGGCACTACTTATTGGGAAAAAGGTTTGTGCTAAAAACAGATCATAGTAGCTTGACAAATTGTTTTAAACAAGCTTACTCGAATACTCGCCAGGCTAGGTGGAATGAATTCCTAGGTGAATTTGACTTTGAAATGTAGCACGTTAAAGGAAAATAAAAATCAAGTCGCCAATGTATTAAGTAGAAAATTGCATTATGTGTATGAGTTATACTTCAATTATGTGGAATTCAAGTTCTAGGAATAGGTGAAAGAGGTTGCGACAAAATATCCTAAATATCAATTTCTATGGCAACACACACAAGATATAGAAAATCACTGAAAACAATCGAACTATACAATCATTAATGAAAAACTACTGGTATTCCGAGGAAATATATATATTCCTAATCAACTGAGTTTAAAAGAGATGATTCTAGATGAGTATCATCATAGTTCATATTTTGGACACCATGGTTACCAGAAAATGTTCGCAGCCATGACAAAAGAGAACTTTTGGCATGGTATGTGCCATTAGGGGGAATTTTGAGGTCTAAAATGGGCCTCCTAAGGAAATAATAAAATAATAGCTAAACCAATAAAATAATATTTATGAATTTACAATTCACTTTTTGCACCACAATCCATGTAACCATAGTTAAGTTCAATTCAAAATTTCTACCAAAATAAAATTAATAAAAAAATTGTTTTTATGTGACTATAAATAAGAATGAGATTTTCAAGAAAAAATCATTATCATTGAACAACTAATGCATTTGTCCTTTGTACTTAAATAACTTAAAATAAAATATAAATATAATTTATAAATTCTTAATTATATTATATGATATTAATTAAAATTTATATGATTTAAATTTTATAATAACATGTAATTAATATACTATATAAAATAATATAATGTAATAAATGTATAGGAGTATGGATTGTTTTTTTCAAGAAATATGAAATGACAATAATACATTTTTATTCAAAAAGTGTGAAATGACATTTATTATGAGTACTTTACTTTGAATTTAAAAGACTTAGAGCACTACCATGTTTAACCATGAGCTTGTTTCCACCATTGAGAATGTGACAAGTAAGTACCTTTAACTCAAGAAATGCCACCTCAACCATTAGGGATGATGTCATCCTCTAAAATGTGATTGGTTTTCATGAAGTGAATTTTGATTGTACATTTTCCTTAGGAGGCCCACTTTAGACCTCAAAATTCCCCTAATGAAAGACATTGTTGAATACTTGACTAAATGTTTGGAATGTCAGCAGGTTACATTTGAGCATCAACACCCAGCTGATTTAATACAACCCATACCAGTACCTGAGTGGAAGTGGGAAGTTATATCGCTATATTTTATTACCAGCTTATCAAGATCGAAGAGACACAATGAATCTATAATGGTAGTAGTTTATCGGCTGAGCAAAGCATCTCATTTTATTCTTGTATAGTCCAATTTTAAAAATATGCAGATTGCTGAAATTTTCATGAGAGATATATTCAGATTAGATGAAATTCCAAAACCAATCATCTTAGACAGAGATGTAAAGTTTACATCAGCCTTTTGGAAGGCATTGTTTACCGACCTAGGCACACAAATCCAATTTAGCACAGAATATCATCCTCAAATGGATGGGCTGGTGGAGCAAGTGAATCAGATATTGGAGGACATACTACAAATGTATGTAGTGCAGCAACCTGCAAAATGGGAAGATTATCTACATTTAGTATAATTTTCCTACAACAATGGGTACCAGGAATCCCTCAAGATGAGTCTGTTTGAAGCCTTATATGGTAGACAATGCCGAATTCCCATTAATTGGAGCAGTGCAAATAAAAAAACTAATGCTTTGGCCAAAAATGTTGGCTGTGATGGAGCGAGAATTAAAGAATATCTGACAAAATTTAAGAGCTGCCCAGGGTAGAAAAAAATTATATGCCGATCGAAAGAGGAAATATCGGGAATTTGAATTGGGTGATCACGTTTACGTGAGAATTAGACCCAAGAAGAGTACTTTAAGGTGGACTACCTGTGCCAAGTTGGCTCCTTGATTCTGTTGACCTTTCCAAATCTGGGAAAGGGTGGGGCTAGTAGCCTACCAGCTAGCTTTACCAGGACACATACGAGTGCACAATGTGTTCCATGTGTCTATGCTAATAATATACATACATGATTTGAAGCATGTAATACACTGGCATAATATTCAGGTAGGAATGAAATGGGAATTAAGCTGTCTAAGGGAGATAAATGATTTTTTATTAATTAAAACTTTTTCTGGTTGCAGGTCAAACCAGACGATGAATTCCTAGAATAACCTCAACATATTCTTGAGTAGGTGACTTGGGAAGATGAAAAATTTGGAGAGAAGCATATCCAAAGCTATTCACTAGAATGGCATAAACACCGAGGAAGGTGTTAACCTTGAGCAGGGGATGATGTAACACCTAGATTTAATTTCATTAAACAAAAAAACATTTTAATTTAGACATTGGAGTTTATTTTAAATTAATAAGATTAACAAGCATGTTAATCAAGTTATGAACTAAAATTATTTTCTTGAATAAAAGATTTAATTATGGTATGTTTCCATAAACTGATGGTAAAAATTTTCCAAGATACCAGATTAGTTGGATTAAGCAGTTACTAACAGTTACCTTTCCTTTGAGGATAAAGTGAAAATCCTAGAGAAGGAAATGGGTTTTGTGCAAGAAAAAAGAAATTGCTAGAATGTTGAAAGGAGAGAGTGTCCAGACCTCGTAGGAACTAGTGGAACTCTTCTACCTCTCATTCAAGAAGAGAATGGATAAGGGTCCTAAGTCCTACCTCCTTGAGCATTTCTACGCAATCCTACTCTGGCAAGGAGCCCGGGGGGAGTTGAGGACGTCATTTCCTCTCTCACGGTTGGGAGGATGCCATCAACCTTACTTATCTGAGATAAGTATACCATACTGGAATGGAATGGATAACGATTTCTTAAATATGTTGAATCTTGTAAATAGATTTCTGAGAATGGGAACATTTGTTTATAGTGATAAGTATTTAGATTATTTCGAATTTTGTATGAACAATTTTAAATCTTGGAAATGTTACTGTAAAATAAGTGCTATGGAAGGATAAAAGACTGAATATTCTTTAATTATATCTAACAGAACAGTAGGGAAAATCCTACAGTAAACAAATAGCAGGATGGACAGTTAGTCCATTGAGAGAAGGAATTCCACAAATGGCACAGTCTGTCATGTAAAGGAAAACCATGTAGATACACAGACTTAGGGTTGGGTGTAAACCCTCTTGAGGTGGTCCGAAAACCTCCGTAATTCCTTCTACTAAGAAGAATTATTGTCAAAGTAAAACTAGGAAAATAAATTGAACATAAAAGGAAATACTGAAGAACTATTTTCCATAATTAAATTAGTAGTAAATACAATATACATCTATTCATTAGGTAGGAAAAATAGAGAACGGAAAGTATTGAAAGAAAAATATGGACAAACAAACTCAGTTACAACAATATTCCTCGTGGGGAGGAGAAAACCAATAAAATAAAGGTACATCTGAAATCATATACATGAATTGTAGCATAACTGTTGAATAGAGGTAAGCTCAGAAAGAGAGGCAAGAGAAAGAACAGTAATGAAAAGCTTAAAGAAAATATTAACTAGATAAGGGTCTTCACGAACAATCTTTACGAAAATTATTGACACAACGAGCGAAGTACCATATTATCTCGTTCCACATGTCTATATTCCATATATATATTTAACAAAGAAAATACCATAATTAATCACAGCATTAAAGTCCATAATCCCTAACACCCAAATTGTCTATTGTGACAATGACTACAAATATCAATGAAAACTACAATGCTATGGGAGAAAACAAAAAAAAAGAACAGAGGGAATTAACTTGAATCACTTATATAAAAGAAGTACCCTTTTGGAAATTAAGTATTACAGAAATCACTGCTAAAATACCAGTGTGTAGTTAAAAATAGAAAGTATTGTTAACTCAAACAAATGTTCATTAATTACATCAAACTCTCAAGGGAATGTGAGTTCCAATATCATAACTATTAGGCTTAAAAATTGTTGTCAAAACACGTATGAGAAAATCCTGAAAATAAGTAAGGAAGGCTACTCGGAATGGCAGAGAGCACTTGTAGTGGAAAAAGAGAGCCATTAGATAGGGAGGCCAGTGCGATTACCATAATGTTGTGGTTGTGGGATTTCGGGTTTACCTGCATGCCATGCAATACAAAACTTAAACGCTCAAAGAATTTTAATGAACCAAAAGAAATAAAGTGTGAACGAAAGCCCAAAAACTGGAAGCAGCAGAGAATTACCTTGGAGGTATACGAGTGGCGAGCTCCTCGCATCTCTTAACAGCAGTGAAATTTAACAAAATAAGATACAGTAAAAGAAATAACCCATTCAACCTAGATAAAAAATTTAAATACCTAAAATAAAATATAAATTGCTCACCTATATTAGTTATTGAAGGCATGTTTCCATTGACAAATTCTGTGGGAAGTATCTCCCACAAATGATAGTAGTTCAGAGAACGTGTAGCTTGAGTGAGAGCACACCTATCATGGCTATGCAGTCTGCGAAAAGGAGAAAAGGACAAACCCTTACCCTCAACAAATTCCATAGCAAGCAGGCCTGAAGATGAAATAACACTCAGGCGGGAAGCAATTTAATGAGGAGAAAGAGTCGTCATCATACAAGTTGTCTAGAACACTAGGAAGGAAAAAAAAGTAAGTTGTGATGGAGTTGCAGAGAGGAGGTAACTTGCGAGGAGCGGTGCAAACTGAGAGAATTGGATAGGTTTTGAGGGGTAGGGAAATACCCTAACTACCCCAGGACCCATTACAACTGTTGATTTTGATGGAGCATAGATGGTGGATAGATAGAAAATAATTAAAACAAAAATTCAGATTTAATAATTGTTTCCAGAGAATAAGATCCATAACTATATCATTATAGTTTGCACACTAAACAACTTATATAGAAACTTCGTTGTCCATAAAATGTAAAAAGAAATATGAAATAAATCCATTCTTAATCTTTTTTATTGCAATATAGCATAAAGTTAGAAATGACATATATCAAGTCGTATAAAAATGTTGTGTTTAGTATTTAATACTGAAGAGGTATAACTTAGCGGATGATACATTATTTAGATAGATTTGTGGAACATGGTAAGTATGTGTGTTTGCATCAAGGCGAAAACCTTATGTTGTGAATTAGTTAGAGTAATAATTAGAATCATCTGCTAGAAGTGATTTTTTATTAATTGAAAAATAAGAGTTTATGGATTAACATTACATTTTTCATCTTATTATTATTATTAACATTTACCACTAGTAATATCATTATTATTGACATTCACTACTAGTAATATATATAAATTATATAAATTAGCATAATTTTCCTATTAATGGGTTGGGAATAATAAAGGGTTGGGAATAATAAATGGTTTGGAAAAAACATCATGATAGACTATCATATAGAAACATAGCTTCACAACTCCGTAACATTTTTACGTTATTCTTGCTTTAACTTTGCCCTTGTGCTTATCATTAATTGCTTTCATGAATGGTTTTCCACCACTTGTAAGAAATTTAAATTTCAATAATAAAATTATTTCTACTAAAATTTCTCTTGAAATTTTTATTGTTATTTATTATTAGGTTATTTAACTTGATTTAATAGAAATTAAATAATAATTTATTATTTGAAATTTTTATTGTTATCTATTATTAGGTTATTTAACTTGATTTAATAGAAATTAAATAATAATTTATTATTTATTATTTATTATTGAGTAAGATAATTTAATTTAATATAAATTAAATATTCTATTTATTAATATTTAAAGGAATAAGTTATGACAGAGAGAAATTTAAATTCAATTATTTTCCAATTTAAATTGTAGGGTTATAAGATAACTTTTGTATTTTTTTAGATTTAGTATTTTATAATTTATTTTTTTAACTCAATTTATCTTATTTTATTTTATTTTTGGTTTTGTATTTTATAATTTTTAATTTTAAACTTTAAATTATGTCTTTTTCTCATAATTTAAGTTTAGCGTTTTAGAATTTATGTTATATAAAGTTTAATATTTATATTAAAAATGAAAATTTATAATTTAAAATATTGAAAATTTTATTTTTAATTTAATAACTATTTTCTTAATACTAGTTAATATTTATATTGTGATTTAATTTTAAAATATTAATAATCAGTCTAGATCTATTTTAGATTTGGATCTACCAAAAATTGAGAGGGATCAAATCTTTAAGGTGCAAACATCTTTTAGAGTGAAAATTAAGTTTAATCCTTCTCAATCTTAGAATTAAAATGAATATTTTACTATTATTTACAACATCTTACATTAATTTTTGCATTAGAGCCAAATATTTCAAGTGCAAACCTCTTTTAAAATAAAAAATAAATTTGATTCTTCTCAATGTTGGAGTTAAGATGAATATTTTATTGTTATTTACAACATCTTACATTAATTTTTGTGTTAGATATTATATTGGTTTAACTATCCCTTGTCTCATTTTAAATATTTTTAATGATATTATTCATGTGAAGTAATCATAACAAATTATTTTTTTGAAAAATAATCAATTACATGAAATTGATTACTTGAAAGTCAATTTAGATAACCTATGATATAATATTATATTTTATATTGGATGAGATTAATTAATTAATGTTTTTAGAATCTATGCTTCTGTGATCCATATAAAATTGTAAAATCTCTTTCGGTAAAAATCACATATAATGGAACGTTGTCGACGCGTTTCGAACCAACCAGTGTGGTTCATCATTAGGACTAGGTGAGAGATCGGATCAAATCAATAAGATTAAATAAATGTAGAGATGGTTAAATAAACGGCTAGTTTTTTTTTTTTTTTTTTTAATAAGTAACGGCTAGTTCCCTCCTACTATTAAACCATTTAATAAATTTATTCATTTAGTTAATACATTAATAAAATTATTAGTTATATTTATTTATTTATTTATTTTATATATATGAATTTTATTTATTAATTAAAGCAAGAGGCTAAAAAATAAAAAATAAAAATAAAAAAATAAAATATCTAACTTTTAAACTTAGAAAAAAAAATATAAAAAAATAAAAACATAAATAAATAAAAATAATAAAATAATAAATAATAAATAAATAGATAAATAAATAATAAAACAAAAATATAAAAAATATAAGATAAAAATAAATAAAAAATAAATAAAATAAAAATATTATAATAATAATAATAATAATAATAAATAAATAAATAAAACATAAAACGATAAAATAAATAAATAAATATAAATATAAATATAAATTAATTAATCAATTATTTAAATTAAAGAAAAAAAAAAGGGAAAATTTAAAGAAATCAGGAACATAAGGCAGGTATCCAACACCTGCTGATGTTCCAACCATCATCTCTGTTAAGATTAAGGGGTTTTTTTTCGATTTCCAAGGTCTCTCTTAACTTATGATGATGGAAATGGTCAATCCTAGCAATGACCTTCACCTCTTCAATGCAAATATGATGTTTGGTATTTTCTGCATGTTCAGCTAGGGCAGACGACTCGGATCTTCCATGCTTAATGTTAGCAGCATGTTCAGAAATTCTTTGATTTATAGATCGACCAGTTTCACCAATGTAAGGCATCCCACAGGAACAAGGAATGATGTAGACACCTTTTCCATCCCTAGGGTCAATCGGGTCTTTAACTGATTTGAGAGAGCTGTGAATCGTGTTAAGGGGCTTGAAAGACGAAGACACCTTATGCTTCCTAAGGATCCTCGCAATTTTATCAGTTGTTCCTTGAATGAATGGAAGACGCACACTACGGGACCACTGATTAGGGTCTTTATTCTTTTTAGAAAGAGGACCTTTTGCATCTTTAAGAAAGGCTTTAAGGCCTTGCGATCTACTATAACCATTTTTACAAAAGACACTTAACAGATGAGACTTTTCCCCTTCAAGGTGAGACTCATCAGAGATCCTCAACACCCTTTTGGCCAAAGTGTTTAGAACACCTAATTTTTTTTTTTTAATTTAAATAATTAATTAATTAATTTATATTTATATTTATATTTATTTATTTATTTTATAGTTTTATGTTTTATTTATTTATTTATTTTATTTTTTTATATTTATTTTTTTATTTTTATTTATTTATTTATTATTATTATTATTATTATTATTATTTTATTTTTTATTTTATTTTTAATTTATTTTTATCTTATATTTTTTATATTTTTGTTTTATTTCTTATTTATCATTTATTTATTATTTATTATTTATTTTTATTTATTTATTTATTTATTTTTATTTTTAATTTACTATTTTTTTTTCTATTTTTTTATTTTATTTTATTTTATTTTATTTATTTATTTTATTTATTTATTTATTTTTCTATTATTTATTTATTTATTTATTTTTATTTTTTATTTTTTAGCCTCTCGCTTTAATTAATAAATAAAATTGATATATAAAATAAATAAATAAATAAATAAATAAATATAACTAATAAATTTATTAATTTATTAACTATGTGAATAAATTTATTAAATGGTTTAATAGTAGGAGGGACCTAGCCGTTACTTATTAAAAACATTTTAAATTAAAAAATATAAAATAAAATAAAAAAATAAAAATAAAATATTAAAAAGTCAACCTAGCCGTTTTTTAAACGGCTAGTTTAACCATCTCTACATCTATTTAAGCTTATTGATTTGATCTGATCTCTCACCTAGTCCTAATGATGAATCACACTGGTTGGTTTGAAACGCGTCGACAACATTCCATTATATGTGATTTTTACCGAAAGAGATTTTACAATTTTATATGCATCACAAAAGCATATATTCTAAAAATATTGAAAGCCTGCTCGGTGAGGCCTTGGTGACAAACATTCATCATTTCGAACGTGCTCGTTTGCGGGTTTCTAAGTTGAGATCAGATCTTACCTTTCTAAAAATATGTAGAGATTGCTTCTATTGTTCCTTCTTATGCTAAAATAATCATCCTCTTAATATTACTAAGAACCAAAATCTGTTTTTAAAAGCCATCCTTGCTCTCATTCGCTGTGAAATCTCCAGAGTTAGAAGAAGCTTTCATCTCTTATCTAGGAAACTGCTGTCTTGGCATCTGAATTTGTCCAATTCTATTCCGGTGGATGTATGGACATTAATCGATGCTCATTCGGCAGTTAAATCCAATCGGTGGGAGGCTTTATGGAAAGAGAAGCATTTGTTAAAATTTCAGAAGCTTTCAAGAAGGTTTCACTCTATTGATGTTTCGGTTCCGTCCACAAGCAGGGTTAATGCCGACCCAGTATTAGTGCTTAGGTCATGGATTGGAGTTGTCTCTTCTCCTGTGGATTCTGAAACCAGATGGAATGATCACTCTGCTGTGGCCATCGATGTTAATAATTATGGGGGAACGATAAGGGAAGGACAACTGGCATTTCTGCTATCTGAATCCTCAATCAATGGATCTAATAGAGAAGGGCAGGTTGATTTGGTAGGATTTCCCCATTTGATTTCGCAACATTCATCTGTGGATTCCTGATTGGGCCAAAGCTCAATTTTCAACGCTGATTTGTACCTGTCGTGTCTCTGTCTCCAATGGAAGGTTCGAGGGACGTGCATGTTGAATCCGCTGCCATCAATGGAAATTCAGGTATTTCTGAACCTTTGCATATTTCTGAACCGCCAAATTCCGCGTCCTCTTTTGAGGAAAGTCCTATCTTATTTTAAAACGAAGGAAGCGTTATTCTAGATTCTTGTAATCATTTTAAAAGCAAATTAAATAGTGTTCACTCTAATCGCAGAAATTTAATTAATCTTTATAAAGATAGGTCTAATTATATAAATCGAAACCTTGGTAGTATTAATCAATATCATTTGAGTATTGAAGAAGACATTGAAAGCAAAAAATATAATTGGCTTAATAATAATATTAGAGATAATATTGGTTGTAATGTTGAGAATAATAGTGTTATGAATAAACATGATTATAATAACAAACATAAAGATTTTATCAAAAATAGTGATAGTAATAATTATAAAGATAAGTTTATTAATAAAAATAGTAATACCATTAGTAAGATTAATAATATTAATAATAACTCTAAAAATATTGTTGTCAATCTCTCTAGATTCGCTTTTGACCCTTCTGTTTATAGTCTCTTAGAAAATGGCTTAAATTTTTCCTTAGCCCCCAGAAGAATCCCCATTCATGATATTATTTGTGACATTGAATTTGGTATCAGAGACTTGCCGGATTCTTCCAAGGACATCATTAGGCAAGATTGTGTGAATATCTTAAAAAAAGCCAAACCACCCAAGAGAAACTTGAGCAAGCCCGAGTTTGAAGCTCTAAAATCCTTAAACAATGATAAGGATATTGTTGTTCTTAAAGCTGACAAAGGTGGTGTGGTTGTCATCCTTAACAAAGAGGATTATAGGATGAAGATGTTAGATCATTTGGAGAATAGTGGGGGTTATAGGAAACTTCCTAAAAATCCCTTCAAAAAGATCTCCAAAGTTGTCAATGATGCTATTAAATCCAGTAGCTCCTTGGGCTCTCTGAGTAAGAGGTTGATTGAGAGCAATCCTCTTACTCCAAGAATCTATGGTCTTCCTAAAATCCATAAGGATGGTGCCCCCATCCGTCCCATTGTTAATACCATTGGTGGTCCGACTTACCTTCTAGCCAAGTATTTATCTCATAAACTAAAGCCTCTTGTAGGTCGTACAGACTCATTTGTTAAAGATTCTGTTTCTTTCGTTAATGAGTTGAAGGGCATTAGATTGGATCCTAAGGACATGTTTGCCAGTTTTGATGTCATTTCTCTTTACACCAATATCCCCATAAAAGAGGCTATTGATGTCATTAATCCCATTACTGATCCTGATACGGCCCATTTAGTTGGGATCCACTTAACCTCCACTTTCTTTAGTTTTGAAGGCGAATTCTATGAGAAAACTTGTTGTGTTTCCATGGGTTCGCCACTTTCCCCAATTGTTGCTAATTTGTTTATGGAAGACTTTGAATCCAAAGCTCTTTCCTCGGCTCTTTTCCAACCAAAGCTTTGGAAGAGGTTTGTAGATGATACTTGTGTCATGTGGCTGCATGGCAAATATAAGTTAGATATTTTCTTTCGTCACCTTAATGATCAATCGCGCTCGTTAAAATTCACCATGGAACATGAAATAGATGGGAGCATTCCTTTCCTTAACGTTCTTATTTCTAAAAAATATGATGGCTCTTTCTCCCATCAAGTTTTTCGAGAGAAAACTCATACTGAGCAATACCTTCACGCTAGTTCACACCATTTCCTTGCTCAAAAATTAGGTGTCCTAAACACCTTGGCCACAAGGGCGTTGAGGATCTCTGATGAGTCTCACCTTGAAGGGGAAAAGTCTCATCTGTTAAGTGTCTTTTGTAAAAATGGTTATAGTAGATTGCAAGGCCTTAAAGCCTTTCTTAAAGCTGCAAAAGGTCCTCTTTCTAAAAAGAATAAAGGCCCTAATCAATGGTCCTGCAGTGTGGGTCTTCCATTCATTCAAGGAACCACTGATAAAATTGCAAGGGTCCTTAGGAAGCATAAGGTGTCTTTGTCTTTCAAGCCCCTTAACACGATTCGCAGCTCTCTCAAATCGGTTAAAGACCCGATTGACCCTAGGGATGGAAAAGGTGTCTACATCATTCCTTGTTCCTGTGGGATGCCTTACATTGGTGAAACTGGTCGATCTATAAATCAAAGAATTTCTGAACATGCTGCTGACATTAAGCATGGAAGATCCCGCTCGTCTACCCTAGCTAAACATGCAGAAAAGACTAACTATAATATTTGCATTGAAGAGGCAAAGGTCATTGCTAGGATTGACCATTTCCATGATCGTAAGTTAAGAGAGGCCTTGGAAATCGAAAAAAGACCCCTTAATCTCAACAGAGATGATGGTTGGAACATCAGCAGGTGTTGGATACCTACCTTATGTCCCTGATTTCTTTATTTTTTCCCTTTTCTTTCTTTTTCTTTATTTTTTTTCTTAATTTAAATAAATAAATAAATAATTTTTATTTTTATTTATATTTATTTATTTATTTTATCATTTTATGTTTTATTTATTTATATTTATTTATTTGTTTATTTATTTATTTTTATTTTTTTTAATTTTTAATTTTTTATATTTTTTTTTTTTTTTTTTTTTAATTTTTATTATTATTATTTTTTTTAATTTTTATCTTATATTTTTTATATTCTTATTTTTTATTTTTTTGTTTTATTTTTTATTTATTTATTTATTTATTTATTTTTTATATTTTTATTTATTTATTTTTTATATTTATTTATTTCTAAGTTTGAAAGTTAGATATTTTATTTTTTTATTTTTATTTTTAATTTGCTTTTTATTTTTATTTTTATTATTTATTATTTTGCTATTTTTATTTATTATTTTATTTTATTTTATTTATTTATATTTTTATTTATTTATTTATTTATTTATTTTTCTATTGTTTATTTATTTATTTATTTTATTTTTTACCCTCTCGCTTTAATTAATAAATAAAATTGATATATAAAAAATAAATAAATTAATAAATATAACTAATAAATTTATTAATTTATTAACTAAGTGAATAAATTTATTAAATGGTTTAATAGTAGGAGGGAACTAGCCGTTGTTTATTAAAAACATTTTAAATTATAAAATTAAAAAAAAAATGATTAAAAAGTCAAACTAGCCATTTTCTAAACGGCTAGTTTAACCATCTCTACATCTATTTAAGCTTATTGATTTGATTTGATCTCTCACCTAGTCTTGATGATGAACCACACTGGTTGGTTCGAAATGCGTCGACAATATTCCATTATATGTGATTTTTACCGAAAGAGATTTTACAATTTTATATGGATCACAAAAGCATAGATTCTAAAAATATTGAAAGCATGCTCGGTGAGGCCTTGGTGACAAATATTCATCATTTTGAATGTGCTCATTTGCGGGTTTCTAAGCTGAGATCAGATCTTACCTTTCTAAAAAGATGTAGAGATGCTTCTGTTGTTCCTTCTTTTTCTAAAATTAATCATCCTCTTAATATTACTAAGAACCAAAATCTGTTTTTAAAAGCCATCCTTGCTCTCATTCGCTGTGAAATCTCCAGAGTTAGAAGAAGCCTTGATCTCTTATCTAGGAAACTGTTGTCTTGGCATCTGAATTTGTCCAATTTTATTCTGGCAGATGTATGGACATTAATCGATGCTCGTTCGGCGATTAAATCCAATCGGTGGGAGGCTTTATGGAAAGAGAAGCATTTTTTAAAATTTCAGAAGCTTTCAAGAAGGTTTCACTCTGTTGATGTTTCGGTTCCGTCCACAAGCAGGGTTAATTCCAACCAAGTATCAGCTCTCAGGTCATGGATTGGAGTTGTCTCTTCTCTTGCGGATTCTAAAGCCAGATGGAATGATCACTCTGTCTTGGCAATCGATGTTAATAATTCCGAGGGAACGATAAGGGAAGGACAACTGGAATTTTTTCTATCTGAATCCTCAATCTATAGAGAAGGGCAGGTTGATTTGGTAGGATCTCCCCATTCGATTTCGCAACATTCATCTGTGGATTCCCGATTGGGTCAAAGCTCAATTTTCAACGCTGATTTGTTTCCGGTACCTGTCGTGTCTTCATCTCTAATGGAAGGTTCGGGGGATGTGCATGTTGAATCCGCTGCCATCAATAGCAATTCAGGTATTTCTAAACCTTTGCATATTTCTGAACTGCCAAATTCCACGTCCTCTTCTGAGGAAAGTCCTATCTTACTTAAAAACGAAGGAAGCGCTATTCTAGATTCTTGTAATAATTTTAAAAGCAAATTAAATAGAGTTCACTCTAATTGCAGAAATTTAATTAATCTTTATAAAGATAGGTCTAATTATATAAATCGAAACCTTGGTAGTATTAATCAATATCATTTGAGTATTGAAGAAGACTTTCAAATAAAAAAATATAATTGGCTTAATAATAATATTAGAGATAATATTGGTTGTAATGTTGAGAATAATAGTGTTATGAATAAACATGATTATAATAAGAAACATAAATATTTTATCAAGAATAGTGATAGTAATAATTATAAAGATAAGTTTATTAATAAAAATAGTAATACCATCAGTAATATTAATAATATTAATAATAACTCTAAAAATATTGTTGTCAATCTCTCTAGATTTGCTTTTGACCCTTCTGTTTATAGTCTCTTAGAAAAAGGCTTAAATTTTGCCTTAGCCCCCAGAAGAATCCCCATCCATGATATTATTTGTGACATTGAATTTGGTATCAGAGACTTGCCGGATTCTTCCAAGGACATCATTAGGCAATATTGTGTGGCTATCTTAAAAAAAGCCAAACCACCCAAGAGCAACTTGAGCAAGCCCGAGTTTGAAGCTCTAAAATCCTTAAACAATAATAAGGATATTGTTGTTCTTAAAGCTGAGAAAGGTGGTGCGGTTGTCATCCTTAACAAAGAGGATAATAGGATGAAGATGTTAGATCATTTGGAGAATAGTGGGAGTTATAGGAAACTTCCTAAAAAGCCCTTAAAAGAGATCTCCAAAGTTGTCAATGATGCTATTAAATCCAGTAGCTCCTTGGGCTCTCTGAGTAAGAGGTTGATTGAGAGCAATCCTCTTACTCCAAGAATATATGGTCTTCCTAAAATCCATAAGGATGGTGCCCCCATCCATCCCATTGTTAACACCATTGGTGGTCTGACTTACCTTCTAGCCAAGTATTCAGCTCATAAACTGAAGCCTCTTGTAGGTCGTACAGACTCATTTGTTAAAGATTCTACTTCTTTCGTTAATGAGTTGAAGGGCATTAGATTGGATGCTGAGGACAGGTTTGTCAGTTTTGATGTCATTTCTCTTTACACCAATATCCCCATAAAAGAGGTTATTGATGTCATTAATCGCATTACTGATCCTGATACGGCCCATTTAGTTGGGATCTGCTTAACCTCCACTTTCTTTAGTTTTTAAGGCGAATTCTATGAGCAAACTTGTGGTGTTGCCACGGGTTCCCCCCTTTCCCCGATTGTTGCTAATTTGTTTCTGGAAGACTTTGAATCCAAAGCTCTTTCCTCGGATCTTTTCCAACCAAAGCTTTGGAAGAGGTTTGTAGATGATACTTGTGTCGTGTGGCTGCATGGCAAAGATAAGTTAGATATTTTCTTTCATCATCTTAATGATCAATCGCGCTCCATAAAATTCACCATGGAACATGAAATAGATGGGAGCATTCCCTTCCTTGACGTTCTTATTTCTAAAAAAGATGATGGCTCTTTCTCCCATCAAGTTTTTCGAAGGAAAACTCATACTAAGCAATACCTTCACGCTAGTTCGCACCATTTCCTTGCCCAAAAATTAGGTGTCTTAAACACCTTGACCACAAGGGTGTTGAGGATCTCTGATGAGTCTCACCTTGAAGGGGAAAAGTCTCATCTGTTAAGTGTCTTTTGTAAAAATGGTTATAGTAGATCGCAAGGCCTTAAAGCCTTTCTTAAAGCTGCAAAAGGTCCTCTTTCTAAAAAGAATAAAGACCCTAATCAGTGGTCCCGCAGTGTGCGTCTTCCATTCATTCAAGGAACCACTGATAAAATTGTGAGGGTCCTTAGGAAGCATAAGGTGTCTTCGTCTTTCAAGCCGCTTAACATGATTCGTAGCTCTCTCAAATCGGTTAAAGACCCAATTGACCCTAGGGATGGAAAAGGTGTCTACATCATTCCTTGTTCCTGTGGGATGCCTTACATTGGTGAAACTGGTTGATCTATAAATCAAAGAATTTCTGAACATGCTGCTGATATTAAGCATGGAAGATCTCGCTCGTCTGCCCTAGCTGAACATGCAGAAAAGACTAACCATCATATTTGCATTGAAGAGGCGAAGGTTATTGCTAGGATTGACCATTTCCATCATCGTAAGCTAAGAGAGGCCTTGGAAATCGAAAAAAGACCCCTTAATATCAATAGAGATGATGGTTGGAACATCAGCAGGTGTTGGATACCTGCCTTATGTCCTTGATTTCTTTATTTTTGCCCTTTTCTTTATTACTATTATTTTTTATTTAATTTAAATAATTAATTAAATAATTTATATTTATATTTATATTTAATATTTATTTTATTGTTTTATGTTTTATTTATTTATTTATTTATATTTTTGTATTTATTTTATTTTTTATTTTTTTTATATTTATTTACTTAATTTTATTTATTTATTTATCACTATCATTATTATTATTATTATTATTATTATTATTTTATTTTATTTTATTTTTTAATTTTTTTTAATCTTATATTTTTTATATTTATATTTTTTATTTATTTATTTATTATTATTATTATTATTATTATTTTTATTTCTTTTTTCTATGTTTGAAAGTTAGATATTTTATTTATTTATTTTTATTTTTTTCTTTTTATTTTTAATTTACTTTTTATTTTTATTTTTTATTTTGCTATTTTTATTTTTATTTTATTTTATTTTATTTATTTATATTGATATTTATTTATTTATTTATATTTATTTATTTTTCTAATATTTATTTATTTATTTTTATTTTTTAATTTTTAGTCACTCGCTTTAATTAATAAATAAAATTGATATATAAAAAATAAATAAATATAACTAATAAGTTTATTAATTTATTAACTAAGTGAATAAATTTATTAAATGGTTTAATAGTAGGAGGGAACTAGCCATTACTAATTAAAAACATTTTAAATTATTAAAAAGTCAAACTAACCGTTTTCTAAACGGCTAGTTTAACCATCTCTACATCTATTTAAGCTTATTGATTTGATTTGATCTCTCACCTAGTCTTGATGATGAACCACACTGGTTGGTTCGAAATGCATCGACAACGTTCCATTATATGTGATTTTTACCGAAAGAGATTTTATAATTAATGTTGTTTTATTATTATTATTATTATTATTATTATTATAAATTATCATTTTTATTAAATTTAATTAATTTATTTTTTCATATTTTTTAATTTCTAAACATTATTTTAATTTATTATATTTAATACTTTTTAATCTTAAAAATAGTATATTTACAATAAATATTTATGTAATATGTTTTGGAATATTTGAAATTTAAAATGCATCTCATATTTACATTATGATTAAATTTATATAAAATCTAAAAATTAAATGTGATTTGTTAAATCAAAGTAAAATTTACATATATTTATTTAAATATTTTTAAGATAAAATGTAAAAATCATTATCTTTTTAAAATAAATTTTATTAATTAAAAATAATTAATATTTATTTATAAAATTATTTAATATTTAGAAATAATATATATATATATATAATTTAAAATAATTGAAATTAATAATTTCATATAACATGTTTTAATCAATAATATAAATACTTGTTTGATTTATTTATTCAAGATTAGAATTGAATATATATAGTTTTTTCACATTGTTTGTAAAATCGTAATGGAGTTGTCTTCAGTGCGACTTTTTGAAGGTTTTTCTGGTGGAATTTTTGGTCTAATTTCTTTAAAATCCAGCAAGAATTTATTGAAAACAGAAATTTGATGGGTAACTTGCACAATCGAACTATCCTAGGGGTTTTTTAGGGTGTTCAATCTATATTTACAGTAAAAAACTAGTTTAAATAACACAAAACAAGATTTTACCTCAATGTTTTTCCCCAGATTCCAAAAAGTAGCACTAAAGACTACTCCAAATTGCAATTACATTTTTCCATAAAATATTTATTAATTCAAAAAAATTCTTTCATTAATTTTTTTTATTGATTGACAAGTCAAGTTATTTTCAACAAGTCAAAATAAGGAACCTATGCCAGCTGTAGTGCCTATTTCCAAAAGAATTTCCCAATTAATGTCAATGCAAAAAAGGTGCTTGCAGCTCTCACCTGCTTCCACTTGTTGATCATTTTCAAAATGGAAATGCCTAGCCAAAAATTCCCTTTACGACTTTTCTGGTTAGATTTTGGTTTAAATAGGTCAATGTTTTTTTTGTTGTATTCTTGGCACCTTTGATTGTCCCAATGGTTGTTAATTAGCACAAAAAATTATCATATTGATTTTAACTCTTTAATTTGAAACTCATAACCCATTTCATTTGACCATGCACATGTCCACCAGTGTCGGCTGGATTGTGACTTAAATATTGCAATAACTACCCAGAAACTGCAATTGCAAAAGATAAACTGAGATCATATTTGTTGTGATTGTTTGAAGTTTCCACTACCCTCCTATGTAGTTTTGTTTATATTTTCATGGGTAAGAGATTAATGAAGAATATATTCGAAAAGTTAAGCGACTATATATTAGGCAGTATCCTTGTTCATTGTGATGTTGCAGAAATAGCAAGATTGAAAGGCATAAACCTAACACTCGCTCATTTGGTGGAGGGAGTGGTGCAGAACAATATCATCTATTTCAACCAAGTTAACAATGAAGAGGGCTACTATGTGATAATATTTAATGAAGAAAGAGCAGACGAAGTCACAGTGCGTAGAGCAAGGGCGAGAGAGATCCATATGTTAAAATCAAACAGTGGATTTATCACGCTTGAGAACGATGGGCTTCGGAGACATGTAGTACAATACAATGGTTTCCAACCCATCTTTAACATGAGTGATTTTTGGCACACAAACTCAAAATTTCCCTCAAATGGGTCTTTAGTATTGTGGCTAATGAAGAAGAAATAAATCGCTAGTTCTTTGCCTTTCTCGAGAACCTCATGAGCAGAAGGCCATGCTGCTGAACTCTAAAAAACTACAACAGAAATAGATGGAACATCAACAGTGTGTTTTGAGCACTTCCTTCTCAAAATTCATATTTTTAATAGATGGGTATAGGGACGACACTTTTGTGAAGATAATGAGTAGTCTAAAAAAGTTCCCACCCAGTGTTCAAAATTGAACATGTCAGAGCCCTTCAAAGGACCTATAGCATGTCAAAGAAGTAGGGAAAGGAATTTACTAGTAAAAAAAATTTAAATTTTGATTTTTACAAGTTAAAAAAAAAATGAATAATATTATAAAATGTCACCAAAAGTGTTGTAGCCTACCAAAGCCAGTCACATTTTTTAAAATTCTTAAGTATAGTAAGTATAGTCACTGACTGGACTTAGGTTGTTGCAGCATTGAAGGAGATTAATGGAAAGTTGCAACTGCAAGGGAAAGGTTGTTGAGTTTCCAAATTCCATTAACTACAAGTCTACAACTTTGCATTATGTAACTTCCTGCCTAATTAGTAACTTAGTATTTCTAGCTTGCCAAGTTCCAACTCCAAGCCAACAAGTTACAAACTTACAACCCTCATAATGGCACTGGCAGTCTGACACGCTCCTGCTCGACACTTAAAAGTTAATAGTGATATTTTTCTTGGACTCAGGCTTCAGCACAAGCGGCGAAGGATTTTATTTTTCATCCTAGAGAAGAACTGCAAGTTTGCAATTGCAACCTATAGTGAAAGAGACATTCCTCACTGCTTAGGATAAGAGTCAGGACGCAGAACTCAGCAAAAGAATATTCTTCAACCGAATATACAAACAACCTGGTACTCAGTCAGAATCCCTAAATCCTACTACTAGCAAGAATTCTATTTATAGATGGATCAGGATGTCTATTTAGTTTTTAGAGCCTTCTTTTATAGGATTTCAACATCCTTCATTGCCTCTTGTGGAGAAAAAATCAAACCTTTTCCTTCTGCCCTAAACCTAGTGCTTATTATGGACATTTTAGGCCTCGAACATACATTGAATCATGAATTTTTTGAGCCCATATACTCAACTTTCCCTTTGAAGGGCACATTGATCTCAACTTGTGATCAAATGTGTCTCCCTCTAACTTAGTCCAAACTCAGCAACACTATTCAAAAGAGAAAAATATAAAAAAGTGAATACCACACAAGCCAGATGAATAACATATTCATCTCATATAAACGGAAGACAGTCCAAAGTTAGCCTAAATTTATGTAAAATACTTGCATCTAGAATCAATACCAGAGCCTTGCAACCTAATCTTGTTTTTATTAATACATACATAAGGGTTTTCCTCTTGGAATAAGCCAATCGAGTAGGGGAAGGGGAAGAATTGTATAATTCTGATATTCAAGACCTTACACATCTTGATAGGGGCAATAATTCGATTCAACTTACCATTTTCCAGTCAAATCCTTTGAATGACACAAAGGTGTGATCCCCTCGTCTAAGGAATCTTTGCCTAGTGCTAAGAAATTTAGATCTCAGATCTAATCCCCACAAAAATAGAAAAGGCACAGGAATATGTTGTGGAATATGTAAAATTATAAAAAATTAAATGAATAGTCATGAATGATTAATAGGAGGAACAATGGAATGATGGCGGCTCGCGGGACTTACAATCTCGGAAGGCAATGTTGTCTCCCCTCTGTGAGAGCATGAAAATTTTCAAAATCATGTTGAAGTTTGTCATTGAAATCCCTTCAGTAATAAGCAAGATGTCCCTTCCACCGCATTCACAATAAGCTATAGACACAGGATTTTCCTATACCTACTTCTTCAAAGGACTTTTTGTATCTTCAAGCTTAGGATTCTCAACCCATTTTTATTGTCACTGCTGGTGTTGTCAGGCACGTATCGGTCCTAGGTAGAAAAGTAAGTTCCTACTGTATAATAATTGAACATGTTATTGCCCAGACTCACCTTAAAAAAATGTGGAACCAATTTGTCCCAGTGATAACCTAAATACCAACTATATTTAACCTCTCTTTCCTATAAAGAATTGCAACTTGAATTGCACTAGTGTACCCATTTTCAAAGTCTCTCCTAGCATTCCCCCCAGTACATAAAAAAAAAATTCTGGGACAAATGGGATCAAACTCTAGAGAGTTTTTCATGTGCATCCCCTATCTCGCTATCTACACTAGTGATGCCAGCTAAAAAATCTTGATGTTTCTCCTCAATTTAGGCAATAGAGATCAATGCGTATATGAACATCTAAAGTTGTTTTCTGATCATCAAAGACACAATCAAAGAAAAAAAAGCAAAGAAAATCAGAAGATATAAGAATATGGATGTTGCATCACCATTATTGCCCGATGTTGGTGGAATACTAGTACCACCAAAGCCACCAGATGTAGGCATGCTTTTGTTAAGAAGTGATGAACTACTTATGTTGCAAGAAATTTTGAAAAATCAGAATTCTACAAAACTATAAGCTGGGATAGAACATAAAATATATCAAAAATCCAAAATCTTGACTCTAAATTCTATATGAAAACTCAAAAAAATACTTATTGTAGAATAGAAAATGGTACAAAATATAGGAAGAATGCAGCTCCTTAGTATATACCTTGATGTAAATGTGCATGTCCCAGTACCTGTCATCATAAAATCGATAAAGGAATATTTTCATGACTGCAATGCATTCTCCAATCTCACAAAATTTCAAGCCTCAATTTTTATATCATGTTAACCCATGAAGGGAAGATTTAGAAAATGCATGTCAAACATTTTAATCACAGTCAAATATCTTGAATCTAGCAAAACCAAAACCGTGCACAAGAAACAAAAATGTCTTTCATATTCATATAAACTGAAACATTAAAATTTGCAGAAGACAGAGTGTGTATAATAGAAACTTAGTATGCATACTCTTAGCTTCTCATAACGAAATCAATAAAGAAAAAATAATATGCAATATATCCAGGCATAAATGAAATTTATGTTGCATGCAGAAGAGTAGATTTCATACAAATATAACTCTCTCTTAATGCATCAAATAGTTCCATCATTAAACCAAAAGGAAATATCTTGAAAAATACAAGTTATCCATAAAAAGTGTTTACATTTGAAGGTTGCATGCAGTTTTAAGACAAAAAACAGACAGGAAATGGCTCTACAATCTTGTCATTTACTTATCATGGTGGAACCTACAATGAGAAAATGTATATCAGTTGAGGATGTCTTTTTCATTTAGATGAGTTCAACTAGGCATGGAATAAGCAGGCAACTCAACAATCATCTAACAAAATGTAGATGATAATTAGCAGAAGATATCCAAGAAGTTGACACAGTGAAAGAACACAAGTAGACAAAAAACTATGTAGAAGTGGATAAAAATTTTATCATCACCATAGGACCATAGGAGTCCATATAAATTGAGAAATTCAATGAAAATAAAAGTAGTGGGAAAAAAAAAAAACTTAGCATATGGGAATCTAGGTTACTTGGATCTTGAGTAGTCACCATTGCATTGCCAGCAAAGTCACAAGTTCTAGGGGCCATCCCATTATTCTTGTAGTAGCTGTCAAAAGAATAGGAAGCATAATAAAAAATAGTATTTGGATTATAGCACGTGCCACTTTGTTGAATTGATGTACAATCTGCACTTCCAAGCTTGCAAGAATAGTCTAGAGCAACCTACAAGGTTGAATCAAGGATACCAGACTTTGCTACACACCAACTTTGGATTGAGCTGGTGGTGGGTGTTTTTGTGGTAGGTGTTAAGGGAGGGGTGTATGGGGTAACTATTGGGGTGGTAAGGGTTGTGATCTAGGTAGTAGGAATTGTTGGTGTGATTTCTGTTGCAGGAGGAGTTATTCCTATTGGTGTTGTGGGAGTGGTCGTGATCAAAGTTGGAGGAGTTGTTGTAATAGGTGTAGCTGGAAAAGTATCAAACTGAGAACCCAACTCACTTGTCTTGTTCCTGGTAGAGTTAGATTTATTGTCCAAAATCTCCCTAGAGTTTGAGCAGAATAGTTCTTCCCCTTCTCTGCTTAACTCCTTTTGCATAGAAACATCCAAAGAACTCATTTTCACTATTCTTGTCCATATCCGAGCCCTATTCATGCCTTGGGAAAGAAATGATCCCTGAGATTATTAGTCATTAAAAGGGTCTTCATTTCTTCAGAAAGAAGACCTTGATCATTAATAACTATGGGTATATCAGGATAGTGAAGAAATGCCATATCATTTCTAGCAGCAATGACTGCAGAGTTGACGAGGTCTTCTTCACTATGTGAAAAATATCTGTTAAATTTAGTGTTCAGAATCAGAAAAGAACCTGTATTTGAGACAAATGCTAGCAGAGGGTGAATAACCCAGCTCAAATCCTTGGTGGAAGAGGATGGAGGTACACTATATGGATCTTGAATCAAAGTGAATGAAAGTGTGGTTGTGACCTTGATACGCTTATCTAGATTTGCATCCAGAAGAGCAGAATAAATGGCTTTCATAGTAGATACCAATTTCAATACTGCTTCTTTTGATATCCCTTGATGGTTAACAATGATACTGGTTATGAGAGTATCAGGCATGAAACCCATAACATTTTTCTTCAGCCATAATGCTGCTTCTGACTTCAATTTTCCAATGTCATTCGCTTTCTTATACTTCATATTGATAGACACCTCAATCCTTGTCCTAGATAAAGCTTCCAAAATAATGGGATTGACATCCAAGAGCCTAACATGGAGAAGATCATGTTTCATCAGCAGTTCTACAAGCTTCTTAGGAGATGGCATGGTACTATCCTTTCAAGCATATGACTCTCCAATTGATGTTCCTGGAAAAACATAAATAATATTATAGATCAAATCATAAGCTCAAAAGGAACAAAAAAATCTCAAACGTTTCCAAACAATGCCTATCATAAGATCCTACATCCCCACTAGTTGTAACATAGTTCTGGAATATTGTTCATCAGATGGCAAGACCACATTTTCTCACAAGACAAAAATTTTATTTACAAAATTGTTGGAATAGGGTCTCCCACAAGCTGCAAAACTGGCCCATTTTGAATATGTTTTATTATATTTAATCTAGCGTAGTGGTTTTGGGGTGGGTCAAACCCCCAAAAGCATTGTAATGGGTAAAAGGGTAAACTAGGGGTCTGAAAACCATGGTTTGCAGACCATAGGAAAGTCTAGGCTAGATTGCTATAAATAGAGGGACATTTTGTATTGTAAGGGATAGGAAATGATAAGCTATTGATACGAATTGTGGTTTAAGCTATCTATTTCGGTTTTGGGGAAAGGTCTCCCGCTGGCTGTGTGTGTCGAGATCCAAGTCTAGCTGTGTGCAGACCCTGCTACTCTGTGTGCATGTTGGGAAGGGAATTGTAAGGAAGGACTAATGAATGAATGAATAAGAAAGATTGATAGAGAACTGAATCTATGAGTATTCTTGTGCGAATAGTTGGTAATTATTGAACTGTGTATTTTCTGTGTTTAAGCTGCAAATATCTGTGTAACCGTGTTTTTGGTATCTGGATTGGTTCTGTTCTATTTTGTTTATGAATGTTGTGTTACTATCATCGGGGCATATAATTATAGATCTAACGCATGTGGATGTGAATAGAGACCTAATTAACCTTGCGCAGAATGAGGTAATATGGGAATTACAGGGTCTAACACAGCCCTACTTTCCTTACCTATCCTTTCTTAGGGTGCAGAAACCTGGTTCTAGCACCCACCCATACTACTTCGGGTGAGACTTTGACTTGCGAAAGTGGGTCATTGCCGAAAGGGCCAGTAGTACAGCGGTTTGTTGGGAAACCATGCTGTCCGAACCTGGGTCAGGACCCCTCGAGCTAGAAAATGGTTTCGTTGCCAGGATCCGAGAATTTTGAGAAAGGATTTGGGTACTAACAAGAAAATGTGGGAATCCTTTCAAAAAGGAGACATGATGGTGCACTTAAAATTACCTACATTTAAAGGCACGACAGATGAAGACATGGATCGATTCTAGTTTGTGGTAGACTCAGTATAGGTTACACAGGGCATGGTGGGTAATACTATGAAAAAAGCACAGCTATCCCTAGCCTTTGAGTAAAAAGCTTTGGACATGTATATGGGGTACGTATCCCAAAATGGGACCGCATCTATCCAAAACATTAAGGACACCCTAAAACAGAAACTTCGGAAACCTAAATCCTACTCTCAGGTTGTAGCCGATGTAAAATATTTCAAACATGGAGCAACTAAGTCCATGTGGGAAGCGGATCAATGCCTAAAGAAAGCTATCCGAGAAGGATACTTTTAGTATGATGATATACAGCTTACAGAATGGTTCATCTCCATGCTACTCTCTCACTTATGCATACCTCTGGGTCACCAGACTTTTGATTCACAAGATAAAGCATTGGAAGACGCCATGAAACTAGAAGCTACGTCGAGAACAGATGCTACGTTGGAGGTACAAAAGATCCAGGTGTAGCTTGGGGCTATGCACCAGGAAATTCAGGATCTACAGCGAGAAAAAGGAAGAGAGGCTGGCATGAAACTAGGACAGTCGTCAGGCCACCTGGAGTTAGCAGGGCCTAGTCCAGAACAACAGAGCTTGAGTGGATCTATGGTCTAGTACAGGGATAGCCATGTAGGTGGGATGCATAGTACCAAACCTACCCTTGTATGAGCACCAAAGTTTTAGAAGTAAGGCAACGCTGGTGCTGGTTTTTCTAGTCGGTTGGCCATGAAGAGAAAGACTGTGGAATCCATAATTTAGTAATAGACTAGGGAAAGCTACCAGAAGTACAGCTAGACCCTGGCTTGCCAAAAACCCCCATGGCCAGGGATGTCTCCCCCTCTAAAGGAAAGGACAGGATCTGAAGCAGAAGGACAGGTCGGGGTCGGGGCCAGCTAATCTGCTATAACTGTGGGGACATGGGGCATTTTACGAAGAATTGCCCAAAACCCACACAACTATCCTGCATGTATTGTAGATAGTTGGGCCATATGCTGCAGGATTATCCAGCCCTGAAAACGAAGATACAGGAAAATCAACTCCCATCTACGAAAAAGGTGCAAAGGGTCCAAACTGAGCTAAGGGGTAAGACTGCATCATTTCCTCTCTGAGTCCTGGGCAATCCTAGAACAAAATCCATACTCACCATGTTGCAAGGCCTGTCTGGAATAGGCAAGGGAGTATACAATCCTGCATTCTGGCTCCTTCCTTTGGCATATTGAAAAATCTTGCACTTCTTCACAAACTTGTCCACTTCTGTTCTCATCTTGGGCTAGAAATAAAAGTGACTCAGCTGTTCATAAGTCTTATCAGTACCAAAGTGTCTGGCAAGTCCACCACTATGCTTTTCCTTGATCAAATTTTCTCTCATGGAGCATTTTGGTATACACAGTTGATTCTTTCTGAATAACAAGCCTTCCTGCAGGAAATAATCCAGCCACTGACTTCTATCTGTTAGAACAGGGTTACTAAATGCTTCAAATTCTTCTTTAAAATCAGGATCTTTTTTATACAATTCTTTGAGAAAATCGAATCCTGCAACTTCAAAATTAGTCTCTTGAACAAGCAAATGTCTCCTACTCAAAGCATCAGCTAATTTATTGGCTTGGCCACTTATATGTTTCAAAACAAAATTAAAACTTTGGAGATATTCAACCCATTTGGAATGCTTGTGTTTTAACTTGGGCTGTTGTACAATATACTGCAAAGCATGATTATCAGAATACAACACAAACTCCCTGGACATCAAATAATGTCTCCACTTCTTCAGTGCTTGAACAATTGCATAGAATTCCTTCTCATAAGAGGAATAATTTCTCCTGGTGTCATTTAACTTCTCACTGAAATAGGCTACAGGCCTATCATCCTGACTCAAAACAGCTCCAATGGCCTCCCCACTGGCATCACATTTCACTTGAAATGGTTTGGTGAAATCATGCAGAATTAAAACAGACTTCTCTGTTATCTTTTGCTTCAAAATTTTAAAATTTCTCTCTGCTTCAGCCGTCCACTTAAATGGTTGTTTGCTCTTATTTATGGTCTCAACTATGGGTGCATTAATCTTGCTGAAGTTTCTTATGAACTTTCTGTAAAAACTAGCAAGTCCATGGAAACTTCTTACTTCAAAAACATTCCTGGGTGAAGGCCACTCCAAAATTGCCTCAACCTTTTCTGGGTCCATCTTCAATCCTTCTGCAGAAACAACAAAACCCAAATACACCAACTCTTCCTTCATGAATGAGCATTTCTTCAAATTTATCAGCAGTTTCTCTTGGTGCAGCTTCATCAAGACATGATTAAGATGCCTTAAATGTTCCTCTTTAGTTCTGCTGAAAACTAAAATATCATCCAGATATACTATCACAAATTTACCAATGAATTCTTTCAATACTTTGTTCATAAGTCTCATAAAAGTGCTAGGTGCATTTGACAACCCAAAAGGCATTACCATCCATTCATACAGTCCTTCATTTGTCTTAAAGGCAGTTTTCCATTCATCACCCTCTCTTATTCTAATATGATGGTATCCACTTTTCAAATCTATCTTTGAAAAATATTTAGCACCACTCAAACAGTCCATCAAATCCTAAATTCTGGGTAAAGGGAATCTGTACCTGATTGTGATCTTATTAATTGCTCTGGAATCAATACACATCCTCCAGCCTCCATCCTTCTTTGGGCTCAAAACTGCTGGTACTGCACATGGACTCAGGCTTTCTCTGATCAGTCCTTTGTCCACCAATTCCTGTACTTGTTTCTTGATTTCCTCATTTTCTTTGGGAGTCATTCTGTAGGCTGCCTTATTTGGCAGATTTGAACCAAGGATAAAATCTATCTGATGGCTGATCTTTCTCACAGGTGGCAGCTCATCGGGTAAATCATCCACAATAATGTCACAATATTCATCTAGCATCTCTTGGATTTCTACTGGTAAATCAGAAATCTTTGTAGAAGTAAGAACTACATTTGGTTTGCAAACTAAAGCAAAGATTACCTCTTCTTCTTCTATCTGCTGCAGATATTCTTTCCCGCTCAGCAATAAGGTCTTTGGATCATTCACTCTGCTGGATGGCTCTCCTTCTTCCATGGGAATCAATATATGATGTACCCCATCTTTGAAGAACTTGTAAGTGTTATTCTTGCCATCATGCACTGCTGCTCTGTCAAACTGCCAAGGTCTACCCAGCAGTATATGACACACATCCATGGGCATTACATCACACAAAACTTTGTCCTTGTATTTGCCCATTTGCAGCTCTATTTCACACTGTTCTTTCACAACCAGCTGGTGCCCTTTATGCAGCCAGGACACCCTGTAGGGAGTGGGGTGCTCCCTAGTCTTCAGCTTCAGTTTTTCTATCACCTCAGTGGAAACCAAATTGTCTGTGCTGCCACTATCAATGATCAGCTGGCAGCATTTCCCTTGGAATTTGCATATGATCCTAAACAAAGTCTTCCTTTGTGCAGGCTCAGTGACTTCCTTGGTTTGTTTCAACAGGACTTTATTAACCACCAAGGACTCTCCCCTCTCTGGAAGAACTTTTTCTTCAATTTCTGCTTCTTCTTCAACCTGGGCAACAACAACATTTCTTGCACTAGCACCTACATTCTCTGGGCATTCATAATGCTTGTGTCCCACTCCTTGGCATCTATAACACCTCAGCTCTCTGCCTCTGCCTCTATCCCTGCCTCCTCTTCCTCTTCCTCTGTAAGAATCCCTTATGCCCCTTGCATCATTCTCTATAGATGCATTCTGAGGTGAGCTATTGTTAGCTCCATCCTTGGGTGTAGGCTTTCCTCTACCACCCTGACTTCCCTTCCCACGGAAAGTACCTTTCTTCTTGGTAGACTGTTTCCTCAGGAGTTTCTCCTCTGCTTTCAAGGCCATCTGGTATGCCTCGTCCACTGTCTTAGGAGAAAAGAGACCAATCTCATCTTGGATCTCCAGCTTGAGACCATTCACATATCTGGAAGTCTTCTCTAGTGTATCTTGGAATTTCCCAGCTCATATGCTCACTCTGTAGAATTCTTCTGTGTATTATTTTACTGTCAGCAACCTCTGTCTCAGGTTCTGCATTTGTCTATATAATGTTAGCTGATAATCACTGGGTAAGAATTTACCTTTCAACTTTGCCATCATTCTGGTCCAGCTCTTGATAGGCTGCTTGCCAATCCTCCTCCTTTCTGCCTGCACTCCATCCCACCAAAGTGCAGCATGTCCTTTCTGCTTTGTCACTGCAAACTTGACCCTCTTGGCCTCACTTATTTCTTCATAATCGAAACACTTGTTTAGTTCATTTATCCAGTCCACCAGCTCCTCTAGATTCAGTCCTCTTGCATAGCTTGATACTTCGATCCTGGGCTTAAATGCAGACCCCAAAACAGTTCTGAGGAGCCTCAGGTAAGGGCAATTTCAATTTCTTCTGCTGCTTCTGTTTCTGGTTCACTGGTGTCTTCAGGATCTTTGGGTTGTCTTTGTTCCATGGCATATAGTCTGGCCTCGACCCTCTGCAACATCCCCAACACCTCTGTGTTGGCAATAGGTCTTCTTCTACCAGCACCCTACCAACTCGGACTGCCATGTCAACAAAACAACTCAGAACAGCTCTGATACCACTAAAGATGCAGTAACAACTGAAAGTCCGTCCAACTAGAACCGGTCAACGATGACGTGGCTCAGTGAACAAGATCCCTTTTTCTTTTCTCGACAATGTTATTTACCAACGTTACAATCAAAGCTATAACTCCCGGAATTTTATAATTGTTTGGCCCTTTTATCTTTATACAAATATTTCACGATTATAAGAACCTTTGCAGTTAATTAGCCTCCATGCGTTATGCAATATTCCGCCACGTTACAACAGAAATTAAATCTCAGGCTTTATATTAAAACTTTGGACCGGCCCCACCTATGCACCGTACCTCGCTTATCCTCCACGCACTTTTATTAATCTTCGCGTATCTTCGTCGGATAGTCACCATCAGGTGTCCCCTTTTTAAATCAATGGTCCTGAGAAATTCCACTCGGCATCCTGGTACTGACGTTAACGCGCAAAATCGCAAGTTAACGGGCGGTCTTCGAACAGTCCTCTGGCCACGTGCCTGGAAGTCTATGGATTCGCTGCCCGCTCTACGGATACCACTTACAGACGGAAGGCGGTGCGGAAATGGGGGAATCCACTCTCCAAAACCACTCGCGGTTTTCCACGATGTTTAATCCGGCTTGTCTATGCACAACTCTCGCCTGTGGTTGAGATGGCTCACGGGTTATCCAGACAACAATTTGAAGGGAAAGACAGACAAATAGATGCAGATTCGATACAGTGGCTCGACTCAGGAATTTCATACATATACAGAATCTATTGCTTCACAATTAAACGACCCTTTCATAGACAAATAATTGGATCTTTCCGATGGCAACCATGATTAGAAACCATTTAATTGGAAACAATTTTAATACACAGAGTTTATTCTGAGATCTCTCGCACTCTCCTCCCTCTCTCGTACATCTGAGGGTAATGTTTATATACATTACAGTGTGTCTCCTTGGTTCCTCGGTGAGGACCATTTTGGAATTCAAGAGTCTCTTACAATAATTCAACTAACTGAAACATGACCGATAGACTAACTGACTATTCAAATTCTACAACTCTTAACTACTCTAAACCAAAACAGTCAGTTGGGGTATTGACACCTAGCTGTTACAATTTTGGAGGTTTCGAACCCTACTAGTCACAACATGTAGACAAAACTCCTACATTGCTGGCTAGTGCCTAATGCCCCTGCATCACAACCCGAAACTATGAGAGAGGAGTCATCCTCTTTTGTGGTCTGTGACCAAGCATCATTTTCCATCCTCCTATTAGAGAGGAGTCGTGTTGGCTGGAGTCCGCTTGTATGTGGCCGTGTGAGAGCAGAGAAGGAATCCTGACCTCAGTGGAGCATCGCGTGCTATGTGGAGTGCTGCGTGGAGCACTCCCTAACTCGTTGTTGTGTTGAATAGGAACGCCACCTGTCGTGGACTGTGTGGTGTGTCTGGTTAGATGATGCCATTGATAATTATGTGTAGTCCTTTTCTTGAATTCAAATTTTTTTTTAGACAGAATTTTGAAAGGCGTTTACTACGGTTTTTTTTTCTTCTGAGGGCATAGAGAGTACTGCAATAGAGTGCAGTTGTGTGAGCTTGTGTTTAATGTGTTGATGCTCCAAGACTGAGATCCGACATTGCCATTGAGGCTTCGGTGTTTTCTTAGCCCTCAGACAGGAGGAACGTAAGGAGTCGTGGTGCCTGTGTGGGTTAATGCTACACTGGAAAAAGTGTTCTTGCAAGGAAGAAAATAGAACGAGGAAATGGATCGTCAAAGTAAATTGAAAGAGTCTCGAAGAAAATTCAGGAGAAAGCATCAACAGAGAAGTGAAAAATTTTTTGTTACAAAATTTTGTGACTTGTTTCAGGTTGATGATGATGGACCACTGTTGATCAAGGTTCAAATTTGGTATTTGGTGATATTATTAAATGGTTAATGCCAAATTTACCATCATTTTCAGGTATGAATTATGAAATCTGGGCAAATAAAATAAAAATATTACTATGGAAGGTAAATTTACTAGATTATGTTGAAGATGTTATTAATGATAGTGGATATACAGTAGTATTAAGCCTTATAACATCTGCAGTAGATGTTAACATCATACTCAGCATAATATATGAATATGAAGAGATTCCTAGTACAATATTTTTATGGGATGTTTTAGAGATGAAATACTATTTGAATAAGGGAAATGATGTTGAAGATATTACTCTTGATAATGATCCCATATTTTATTCTGAAACTGATGATGCAATGATGGGTGATGCATGTGTATCTATAATTGAAACTTGTAATGATGAAAACACATCCATTATTGTAGAACTTGAAAGTTTTCCTGATGTAGAACCTGAAAGTTTTCTTGATGGAGAAATCAAGTTTGATGGGACTTATATATCTCATGATGAGTGGATCAATCTGATGATTGAAAAACATTTTATTGATGAATTACTTTTTGGTGAGAAGGAAGGCCTATCTTCACATACAGATCAAATGCAGAACATGCTTGCAGCAACAGAACTGGATGAAGGCATAATTATGTCAGCTGAAAGGGATGAAGTAGGGAGAGATGGTGAAATGAAAGCTCTCCTGAAGGAGCAGGAAGATGAAATTAATTGTGGTCATCTTTATAAATCTAACCTTGTTTTTTGTGCAGATATTGGTAGGCAAGAAACAACAATGAATTTGAAGAAGAATTGAAGTTTCTTGAAGCATGGCTTGAAACACCATGTCTTTATGAAATTAACACAGAAATTGCAGTAATCAATAGTGAAGATATCATCACTAATTTCTAGATGATTGACACCGGAAATAGTGAGAAGGAAAATTCTCCTATCCACCCTGCCATAATTCTGAAAAGGATGAAAACAAGAATTCAAGTTTTCCTTCACAAGGGAAGAAATGAGGTCAAGATACATCACTATCTCATGGAAAAGAAAGTGAATATGAAGCCTCATCCTCAAATGAATAAGCATGGATCTCAAGCAAAGAAGACTAAGATGAAAACTCTGTTACCAAGTTTTTTTTTTATGTCTTTTACCATTGTAAGCCTAGCTGAGACTAGACCATTAAGCATATATATTTTTTTAGCACCCTTTCTCCATTAAGGGGGAGTGTTAGAATTAATGGAGAAATTTTAGTTAGGATAGGATTGAGATTCTGATTCTAGATCTCAGATCCTAATATTCAGGGAGTGGTTCAAACCACCCGATTCTGAGAAAGCCTATATGTACTAGGCTATTCTCCAGGTTCTCACCTAGAGAGCCATTTAATTATATTCAGTTTTTTATCACTTTGTTCCATAACACCAACCTATTATAAAAACTATTAGAAAGATAAGAACAATTCCACCTAAAAAGTTGCATTAATATTTACTATCAAATACAATACAATGTTTCTAAGTTTTATATGTATATATTTATAATATTTTCTTAATTTAAATAAATAAAATAAAAAATAAATCATTTTTAATGTAAATCATAAATTTATAAAAAAAATATTTAAAAAATAATATATTTATACTATAAAATATAAAATAACAAATTATCTAAATTAAAATTCATTTAATTCTATAAAATAATCAATTTTATCATATTAGTTATTTTTACCTAATTTCATCTAATTATGATATTGATTACAAATAAATCAAGATCATTAAAAATAAAAATAAAAATAAAAATAATAACCAATATTATCAAAATTATAATAACAAATTTTATAATTTTGGTTATTTTTATCTAATTTTCAAACAATATTTACATTTTTTTGGATACATGAATTAATATTATTAAATGCATTTAAAATGAAAATATTTAGATGACATAGTTTAATTTATAAATGAAATGATTTTTTCATAATATTTTTTTCTGGTTAGTTTTTATGATTTTGGTTATTTTTATCTAGTTTTCATCCAATAATGACTATTTTTGGATACATGATTTAATATTATTAAATGCATTTAAAACAAAAATATTTAGATGACATAGTTTAATTTATAAATGAAATGATCCTTCTCATAATTTTTTTGGGTTAATTTTGAATACTTTTAATAAATTGAGTTTAAATTATTTAATTTGTAGAATTCAAGAGTCACATGATATTTTTTATGTTTTTGAATTTATTTAGGCATTCATTCTTAAAATTGAACTGTCAAATTCCTGAAAAAAGTTATTTCGTCTAAAATTAAACTATGCCTATTGTGTGTGTGTGTGTGTGTGTGTGTGATTATTCAAGGGATAGTAAAACCACAAAAATTATAGTTGCGAACATTAATAAATAATTTTAAATTGCTAAAGCACCTTAATTAGAATTGGATTAATCTTATCATGACATAATTTATTTATTTTTATTTTTCATAGATTACAAAAAATATTTTATGACCACATTCAATAAACATATATAATATAGATTATTAAAAATATTATTACTTATAAATTTAAGAAAAAATTGTGGTGCAATAAAGAATGATAAGATAAAATTAAGTCAATATAGTACAAGTTGTTTACCCTACTTTAGAATATCATAAGTATTTACGAGCTCTAATTAGTAGAAAGATGAAAAATAACAATGCTAAAATCCAAGGTCTTAAGATTTGAAAAAAGTCAGATTGGACGGGAGATGGAGAACCCCAGCGAACTTGCCCTTGCCCTAGGGTTTCAAACACCAAGAGCTGCCGCCGATAGTTGGTTCGCGCAGGCCTGGTTCTACTGCCATTTCTCTGAATACAGGAAGACCCCTGCGTGGAGAAGGAACGGATATCTGCCTATTCGCAACAATGCAGAGGATGAGGCGATGACTGAAGCCGGGGGGCGATTTCTTGCGGGGAAATGGTGTGTCTCTCAGCACGCAACAGCCACGGCCATCACAGTCCTTTGGCCGTCTAACTGTGAGATGGCAGGAAAGGGCGACCTTGCCTTTCCTTTTTATGGCCGCCACCCCATTTTCCTCTATGCCTTTGCTAGCAGTTTTTTTACCTGGGCTACTGCTGCTCTGAACTTCCACTTGCAGAAGAAGTCCCAACTGGATCTGGAGATGGCCTTACAGCCCAGAGAACTCGCTGAAACGACTTCGATGCCCCTTCTTGGTAGCGGGGATCCTTCTCATCCCCAGCAAATGACATTTCATATTCAAATAATTCTTTTGACGGGCAAAACCCTGCTCCTTGAGGTACAACCCTCATTTGCTGTGTGCCATCTCTCACAGATCCTCGAGAAAGGGTTGGGGATTCCTTCCTCGCTTCTGCGGCTCCTCTTCGCAGGTAAGCAGCTTGACTACAATCTGCCTCTTTCCTATTACAAAATTGCAAGAAATGCCACTATGCTCCTATCGCTTCGACTAAGGGGAGGTGCTGTTGGGAAATCCTCTGCCTCCAAAGGTTTTTCCTACAAAGATGCGGTTCATGCACAACCTGCCAAGAACACTGCTCAACCAGCGGAGGCACCCAAACCTTTCTTGGTGGACAAAATGGAGAAAGCCCTAGCTATTGAAATCACTCATCCTACTCTGGATGATCAATACCAGACATTTGCAGAAACTGCCATCATTTGCAGATTCAACGGACTATGGCCCCGTACTGCTGATCTATACCAGTGGATCCACACCAATTGGACCAACAACAGCAAAGTCTTTTTATGCTCGAAAGGCTTCTTTATTGTAGCCTTTGCCTTCAATGAAGATTACCAGAAGGCCTTAACGGGAGGCCCCTGGTTCTGGGTTTCAGCTGGACTTTTCCTCACCCCCTGGTTCCCACAATTTGACCCCTCTACTACTGTCATCACCAAGCTTCCTATCTGGGTCAGGCTTCCAAATCTCCCTGCACATCTTTGGCATTTTTCTGTCTTTAAATCAATTGGGAATACCCTTGGCCGCTTCCTGGCAACAGATACATCAAGGGCAGAGAAGGGTATTTATACCTTTGGCAGAATTTGAGCGGAAATTGACATTAGCAAAGGGCTGCCAGATCAGATCATCCTGAAAGTTGGGGACTTCCATTGGGCGCAAACGTTGGACTATGAGAACACAACCTTCAGGTGTCATCACTGCCACCAGACAGGTCATCTCCAGAACTCATGTGCAACGTTCCTCGACAAAAAGAAGAACCTCAATCGCAAATCCAAATCCAAGAGTTGGAAACCTTGTGACAGACCCCCTATGGATGACTTAGAATCCTCTAGCTCTGATGAGGAGGATATTGAAGTGGAAGAGGAGAATGTGGAGCATCCAAAGGACCCGCCCTCAGATCGACCCGAGGATCCCACTGCGCCTTTAATCTCGCAGAAACGCTCTCATGAGTCTTCTTCTTCCGACTCAGACAAGGAGACTTCACCTTTAGCACAGAACAGTCTGCAAGTGGTTCCAGTCCAGTGAGATCAGAATGCTTGGGTCAAAGTCAGTAAAAAGAAAGGGAAAAAATGTCGTATGGGAGACTCTGCCCATGCTGGGTAGACTCCTCTGTATAGCTTGTTCTTCTCTGTTCTCGTTGTTACCTGTCACTTTTTCCATGGTTGCTCTATGGGACCGAAGTTGATACTATATCATTTCCGGTTCCCTTGCTTTTTAGCTTCGCTTCTATGCGAGCTCTAATTGTACCATATTTCTCTTCTTAATAGATTTAGTCTTATTCAGAAAAAAAAAAAACAATGCTAAAATCCAAACAACATATATGAATTATATCCCGAATATAAGTGTCGGAAAATCCCAAAAACACTATTTTATGTGACAATATGTCATCTTTGTGATATTAAATGGGTTGAAAATAAAAATAGTTTCTCAGATAGTGCCCTACACACATTCCAATTAGATCACAATTTAAAAATAGCTATCACAATATTAACTTTCCCAACCTCTTAGGTCATCAAAACTATGGTAACCTTGAAACTTGTATCTTAATGATTTTTTAGCATGTAAATGAGATTCTAAGAAATATAAGTAATCCCTTACTTTTCCTAAAGTATAGACCAATTCTAGTTCCAATGCACATTAATTGTCATCATTAACATTGTTATTAGAAAACTATAGAAGTGTGCTTGCATACTATTTATGGTCCAAAATGTGCAAATGGGGCCATTAAGAATGTGCACTCATATAAACATGTGCATGTTCCTAATAACAAGCATGTGTGCATGTGCGTCCACACTTTGTAAGGCCATAGTATAACTAGTCTTCTTTTTTGCCCTGAAAATCATGGAAATTCCGGTAAGATTTTAAGAAAATCAATAGGGATTTTTGTAAATCAACATTATAATTATCAAAATTCAATATTTTGGGTGCCCTAGAGGATTTTGATGGTGCTGAATCCATTTTCACCATCAGAATCATGATTCAAACACTGTTATTGTAATATTTATTAAAAAAAATTGTTCCGAATTCTGGCCAATTTTGGCCATTCGGGCAATTCCTCCGTCTCATTAGACAACTCCCTTTGTAAGCCCCAAATGACCAAATGGGATGCAAGGTGGGCATGATGCATAAAAATGTATGCATTCATGGAACATTGTATTTTTATATCCCTATAGCTCATGTTTTCCATAGCTTGGACCGTGTAGTGTGTTTTGAAGATCTCATGGAACCAAATATCATCTCCTTGGTATACATCTTTTGTAAGACAATAGAGTTGATCTCCTTCATATTTTGAGTAACCATTCCAATGCAATTTCCTTTTATTGTTTTTTTTTTGTTTCTTTTGAAAATGTGGTTTGAAAAAAAAATTATATGATACCGTGGAACAAAATAACCATATATAATTACAAGAGACTTGGTTACCATTGAGGTTAATGAGTAAACAAACCAAACATCTAGAAACCACGACTCCAAACAACCAAACCTAAACTTAGAACAAAGAAATCTCAATATCAAAATTGATACATATTTTATTACTTTGAGAGAACTCATACATAATATCCAAAACACCAAGTACCCATCACGATTGTCTCTAACAAGTTCATCAAATTCAATTGTATCATCCATTTATAATGCCAATGACAAATTATATAATATTTTCAGTTAAAGGGATAGGATGTACGATAATATAAATCCAATTTAAATAAATTCTAAATTAGAGACTTAAACATTTCCAAACAATATTTTCTTTTAATATTCGTTGACCGAAAAAATATCCAACATATACTGGTCAACAAGAAACACATTTCTATTGACTCACGCAGCTACCAACCACTCTAATACCATTATATGGATAGGAAGTTCATATCTTTTGATATACCTCCTTGTAACAATAGGGATATTCCTATATATTTCTTGAGAACATTATTGGTATATTTCATGTTAGGACTCCTTGTCAACTTCATTAACATAGGAGACTTGTAGGGAGTGGTGCATAGGTATTCCCAAGACAGAGGTGCATCACAATACTACATCCTTGTACACCTAAATGAAGGCCTAATCCCTTGATAAAGAATCCTCTAGTAGCATAAAGAACAATTAAAACCCATTTAAAAATAGACACCTTCAATCAAACCATAGTGTGGCATGGAACCTTTTTGTTTGTTTGTCAATCTGTGTGAGAACCTATAGGCTTAACCTATGGATTGAAGAGATGTGAGTCAGGGGCATATAAGTCGTCAAAGTCACCCGGGGATCACACGTGGCCTCGGCCACACCAGCCCTTAGATGACACCATTTTTTAACATGTCTCCTCCCCTTAGTAAAGGGAACAACAACACCTCATGAGGTTTGATCACAGGTCGCCTTGTTGACAAGGCCCATCCTCTACCAGTTGTGCTAGTGGGACTTGACATGGTGTGGCATGGTACCTTAATTACATCATTGTGCTAATATTAACTAGAAGTTGATGTTGTACAATACATTGGACCATTAGATTCTATAGTAAGGTTACCAAAAGCGGCTACATGGAGGATCATGTGAGCCTCATAGATGTACTAGCTATAGATATACTTGTTATGGGTTGATGTATTTCAATGAAAATAGTGTTATGGAGGAGGTTACTATCCTCACCATCTCTAAATTTTTCACTATAATATGTGGGTGTTTGTGTGATATTTATATATCTAATTATATATTATTTGTAGTTTCTATACCCTGATAACACTCCCCCCACTTCTATGTATATGCCATTTTCAATTTATACCACTATTGTATTAATGTAAATTACTAGTTTTCTTAGAGTGCGAAACATTTAGGTATGGTAAATTAAAATGATCCCTCCTTGAAGAAATTTCATACATTTTGAATCCATATTATATATACTTTTAGTTTGGTTATAATTGTAGTGTTACTTTAATGTTTCTATAGATTGTGGTAACACTAAGAGAGGATTCATTCCCCTATAAGATGGAAATATCATCCCCCTTTCGGGTGTGTCAACTTAAATTTAGTTAAAATGTTTACTTTTTAATCTTATTTTGGTTAACTAATTAAAATATTATAAATGTGTATGGAGGTTGGAAAATTTTTCCATTAGCTTTATGCCTCACCAAAATATTGTTCACCACCACCCACTCTTACCCCATCATATATCCCTCTTATCATCAAATTTCCATGGTTTTTGGTATCACCAGTGAAAGTCCATCATTTTTGTAAAAAATGGGGGTTAGTCATTACCCACCTCCACCACCTTTACCATCCCATTTACCCACAAAGACCACATCCATAGACCATCCTATATTCCACCCTATTGATTCTACCACTCTTTCATCCCAATGGTCACTCTACATAGGCCCCATGCACCCCCTTAACCATCATCCCATGATGGTAGTTTAGTGGATATTACAATGGATGTCAACTCTAAGAAGGTTATGTAGCTTAATATTCTACCTACTATTCAATCTCCATCATTTCCTGATAAATTCATGATCGGATCATTAATTAAATAAATTTGGTATGTATCCTAAATGGAATTGATTTTAGGGATTTTTTTTTGCATTCCATTCTTTTACTTTTGTAGCTATTGGAGGGTGCTATAGGAATGATGTTGGGGTCATAGAGAAAAGGAGCATGCTTGTGATTTGTAACACAACTCAAAATTTATTTATTTATTTATTTATTTATTTCTACTTAATTTTCTCATGAATACCTTCATTAATATATATATATATATATATAATTGTTTATATATATATATATTCCTTGTTAAGAAACATTGAATTATATTTGTGTCATTCACTTTAAATTTTTTTCGTTCCTTGAGTTATCATTTGTAATTTTCCCCTCTTACTATGATACTAATTACCTTATTGATTTCTTACCTTTGTAAAGGATTTTTATTTATCTTTAAGCTATTTTAATTTATATATTTTATAGTTTAATTTGAAAACTTTCTAGCTCCCATGTCTAACTTTAATCCATTTGTTATATTGAAATTGTTAATATGCTATTATACCATTTATTGGTTTCATATAATCTATTCACTTATCTAATTTTAATTTGATCACCTATTATGTATATGGTCTTCTACCACGGTATATACATATAGCTTATTCTAGCTATCGGCTTTTATAGTTATACGATGGTTATCTATGTGATTTATAACGTATCCTTATATGTTTATACATAACACTGTTGATTTCAACGTGTCAATTCGAATGAGTTTTGAGTTTATTATCTGACAGACTTATTAAATGGTTACCAGTACTTATGCACGGTAGAGTTGTATCGCCAGCTATTTTTCCGCGTTATTTTACACCTTTGGATTTTTTATAGAAGTGAATTGGTACTATTATGTCGTTTCACATTTATTCCTATGGATCGATTTCATAATTCCGATCAACCGACATTAAAATCCGTTGGATCTCATCATTCTAACCCTAAATTTTTGTACGCCCTTCTTAGATGTTTCCATCTGGATGGTGTAGATTTGTTAGGGTTTGAGGCACAGTCCGTGTTATTTAATTTGGGCATTTTTTTGTGTTAAACCTATTCATTTGGTTCCCTTTCCTCTTGGCATTGGTGTTTTATTCTTACTTGTATGATGGTTTCTCTCGGCATTGGTATTTAATCTTACTATATAATAATTCCGCAATCTCTTCTGGCTAACCTATACAGTCTTTGGAGTTGAATATTGAACCGAGCTTCATAGGTAATGTATCTTCTACGATTTGGAAATGTATTTTCAATTTCATCTGTTTGGATTTACTAAGTTCTTCTGAGTATTTTTCTTAACCCAAATTCTCATGGGGATTCCCATTTATATAATAGTCTAAGATTTTTATTTTCGACGTATCTTTGTAATTAGTGCGAGCCATTGAGAGCTATGATGTGGACGAGTATTCCTCCAAGTTTGTTCGAGGATTCTGATCTCGCTGGTAAAAATCTGACCCGTATTCATATTTCTAGTTTCTCTTCCATATTAATACCAACAATCGATGTATTCTTATAACTAATTTCATTCTCCTACTCACGATTTCTTTCAATTGGTAGGGTTTAAGATAACTCAGAACATTCTCCATGTTCTCTTCATCAAGGTACTGTATATGTATATATACATTTACTTCAAGTTTAATTCGTATGGCTATAAGTATATAGCTTTAACTTCACCATTTTTCATTTACACTTTTGTTTTTATTTGTTTCGCAGGTGATTATCTTACCAGTTGACCTTATTAGTTTCATTCTGATACTTCTATCCTTGCTTGTTCCAGTTTCATCAAATGGCGTTGGTCCTTACATGTTTTCTCAGGTCGGTACCTCATCATTACAAATATTTTCCTCTTTTGTAGTTTAATATCCCCATTTGTATGGGTAGAGACCCGTTCCATATTTCTTCTGTGGTATTTTTAATATGTAATATTTTTGGTTCGGGTTTATTGATGCCCGTCGAATCTCTGTAATTTTTTTTTTTTAAAAGACTTATTGGACTGTTTATTTTAAACGCTTCTCTGTTTCATAATACGTCCAAGATTTTTGGACTATCAAACACGATTTAAGAGGACCTATTTAGTTTTTATTATTATTTTTATGTATAAGTGTTGTTCATTCTCTGAAATGTTGTGCATGAGCTCTAAAATTTTCTCACTGTATTTATATTTCATAATCGCATATTCACTTCAAAATTTGTATTAATTACTAGCTGCACTGGTTCATATTTCTATATAATTATTTTATATAATGAGGAATGGAAATTTAGGAGCCTGCTATATATCCATATTACAGGCGATTTTTATCCTCTCCTAATAATTAATTTCTTCAAATTATTATTTTTCATTTTCTCTAACAATGAAAGATAATTTCAATGGTTTTTCTCTCACTCAACATATACTTCATTTAGGCTAAATAGATTTATTTTAAACTTCAGCAAGACTTCTAATATATACCTTGTCTAGAATATAGAGGATTTTCATACTATGCAGTTAGATAATAATTTTGAATACTGAAATATTCATTTTATTTCAGACAGTACCATCTATGTTTCAGGATAGAATTTTACTACTATCCAATTCGTTTTCATTTGTCCTTTTACATGATAATATATATATATATATATATATATATATATATATATATATATATATATATATATAGAATAAACTAATTCCTATATAGATATATCAATGACCTCTATCTTTCTGTTATAAAAATTTAATCATTCATAATAGCGTAGAAATTTGTTCTATTTATATTAGAATTCATTTTGTTTTTCTGTCTTATATCATAGGTTTTTGTCTAATATATGAAAGTATCTGGATGGAATTTAACTTTCTAAACTTTGTATTTGCCTAAATTGCATGTTCATATTAGCCATATAAATAAAATAACTTGTCATTTCTATTTGGTTAAATTCTTCTATGCTGTATAACTTTTCGTTCTTTTAGATTTATTTTATGCAACAGAAAAGTATTTCTTTCTCAGCTCAGGTTCCCCTTTAGGCAGAAGGTTACAATTTATATGCATGCACTCCAGCAATTTAACTTTGCAGTAATTGTACAGAATTTAATATTTATCTATCTTTCTAAATTCATAGTTGGTTTGTCATATTATAAATCTAAATTTTCTTAGTCCATACATAGACATATATGTACATTTATAGAAGCAGATTAAATTTAAACCTTTAATGATTTATGGGAGTATTATATATCTCCGGATTTAAACCATTATCAGGTTTAGAGATTCTGGTTGATATTCCATATAAATCCTATTCCTACAACTATACAGAATTTACAGGATTAATTTCTTCTAAATAATTATGTTAAATGTAAGGGATAAAAAATCTCAAAAAAACTTAATTCAAAATATCAACTACAAAATTTACCAATATTGTACAACAACACCTATTTTAACCATTCATAAATTTTGTGTGCATACCACTTCTTCTGATGACCAGTCCTCCCAACCTTAGAGTTCTTCTATCTCCAGAACTCACCCCCAAGCTGAGATCCTCCTATCAACAGACCAACCTCAATCTGTTATGGAGTAGCTTTTTTAAGCTATCCTCTCCCCAAAGCCTATTTCCAATTCTGTGTACATAATTTTAGGATTCTTTTATTCCTGTTTGCCTAGGCTTCCCTTATTTAGGGACTTTAAAGTTGCTTTATGCTTTTCCAGCTTTTTACCTCTTCCCAACTACTTTCCTCATCATTGGGGAAATTTAGATTTTTCCTCAAAAATCTAAATTAGAAATAAATTCTTTCAAGGCTTTTTGAAATATTTTGGGGAAAGTCTTAACCTCTTTCCATACCTCATGGATTAGGCAAGTGATCTCAAAATTCTCATTTGTTCATAGTGCACACAAACCATTTTATTTATTTTTCACAATTTAATAATTGCCTACATACACACAATAATTATCCATTGGGGTCCACTCCCCTTTGGACTTAAGTTCAAATGTCTAACTTGAAAAACATAAAACTAGGGGTGTTACATATTCCCCCTCTGAAAACAAACACCATCCTCGGTGTTAACAACTAACTACTAGAGTTTATTTTGAAAATAAATATGGATATTTTTCCATGATTTTGGCTTCTCTTTCCCACATAACTTCTTCAGCAGTATAGTGCTTTCACTGCACCTTTACTCTTGCTACTGTTTAATTTCTCAATTCAATTTCTTCCCGCTCCAATATTTGAAGCAGCTCTGGAAGGAACTCCCCTTCTGGTTCCACCTATATCACATTCCAATCAACAATGTGAGAAGCATCATGTACATATCTTTTTAATAAAAAAACATGAGACACATCATGAACATTAACATGGGGCAGTAAGGCCAGTTTATAAGCCACTGGTCCCACCTTTTATAACTCCTCAAAAGGCCCATAGTATCTAGGAGCCAATTTTGCACAGCTTCCATCATAAAGTGTACTATTTTTGGGTTTTATACGTAGATACACATGATCACCCACTTTCAATTGTCGATGCACTCTCTTCTTATTGACATTGCTTTTCTGTCGATCTTGTGCTTTTTTGATGTTTCTCTGTATTTGTTTGATAATCCTTTCCATTTCTTGTAGAGTATCTAGCCCAAGTACTAGCTTATCTTCAGGGTGGCTCCAACTTAAAGGAGTATGACACTTTCTTCCATAGAGTGCTTCAAATGGACTCATTTTGATGGAGGATTGGTAGTTTCTGTTATAAGAAAATTCAACTAAATGTAAGTAGTCTTCCCATTTGGATGGCTTATCCGTCACATAAATTCTCAGCATATCCTCCAAAATCTGATTTCTTCCCTCTATTTGACCATCTGTTTGAGGGTGATAAGCAGTGCTAAAATTCAATTTAGTGCCCATGCGCCCAAACAGACCCTTCCAGAAGGCTGCTGTGAACTTAGCATCTCTATCTGAAATAATCATCTTTGGAAACCCATGTAGCCTTACTATTTCTTTTAGGAACACATTTGCTACTTGGGCTATCCCAAAAGTGGATTTTACAGGTATGAAATGTGTAGCCTTTGTTAAGGTATCTACCACCACCATCACTGAGTCGTGCTAATACTTTCTTTTGGGTAAACCAGTTGTAAAATCTATAGAAACAATGTCCCATTTCCATTCTGCAATTGGCAAGGGATTTAAAAGACCAGCTAGATGTTGATGTTCAACTTTGACTAGTTGACATTCCATGCATCTAGCAAAATAGTTTGCTACATCCTTTTTCATTCCTGGCCAGAAAAATTTATTTTTCAAGGCTGTAAGCATTTTCTGATATCCAGGATGTCTTGAATATGGTTGTTTATGATATTCATCCAGGATTTCTTTCTTCAAAGAATCCACATTGGGGATGTATAATCTATTTCTATAGCAAATCAGCCCTTTCTAGTTTTGGGTGTATTCAGCCATTTCCTTTTTCAGCATTTCCATATTCCTAATGCTGCTTATGTTTTGGCAAGCATTTCTGCTTAGAGCATCAATAATTTTGTTTTCTTTTCCTTTGATATATTTTATGTCCATATCAAATTCACTCAGAAAAGACAGCCATCTGGCTTGTCGAGCATTCAAATCTGTTTGAGAAAAGAAATAATTAAGACTGATATGATCAGTCATCAATATAATTTTTTTTTCAAGAAGATAGTATCGCCACATCTTCAAGGCATGAATTACAACAGCCAATTCCAGATCATATACACTGTAATTCTGTTCATGTTTCTTAAGTTTTCTAGATTCATATGCTATGACAGAACTCTCTTATAGTAGAACTCCCCCCAACCCCTCTCTACATGAATCTGTACACACGACAAACTCTTTATCAGGATCTGCAATCTTTAGTATAGGTGTTGTGGTAAGTTTTAGTTTCAGTTGTTGAAAGATATGTTGGCATTTTTTAGTCCACTCAAATTTGATGCCTTTCCTCTGTAGTGAAGTTATGGGATATTCTATTGCAAAAAATATTTCCACAAACCTTCGATAATAACCTGAAATCCCCATAAATGATCTTACTGCTGATACATCAATAGGCACAGGCCACTCTCTTATGGCTTTTATCTTTTCGGGATCAACAGACAATGGTTGTTCAGAAATGATATGGCCCAGATATTGAATTTTATCTTTATAAAATTCACATTTGCTAAACTTGGCATATAACTGATTCTCTTTGAGAGTCTGTAGCACAATTCTAAGGTGTTCCATATGTTTTTCCTCCCTTTTTTAATAGACTAGAATATCATCTATGAACACTAGTACGAATTTATCTAAGTACTTGTTCAAAACACTGTTCATTAAGCACATAAAAGTGGCAGGGGAATTTGTAAAACCAAAAGGTAGGACTACAAATTCATAGTGACCATACCTGGTTCAAAAAGGTGTTTTACTAATATCTTCCTCCTTAATTCTGAGTTGGTGATAACCAGTCCTCAAGTCAATCTTAGAGAATCCTGAAGCCCCTCTCACCTGATCAAAAAGGTCATCTATTCTGGGCAATGGGTACCTATTTTTTATTGTCAAATTATTTAGTTGACGGTAGTCAATGCACATTTTGAAGGTTCCATCCTTCTTTTTCATGAACAGCACTGGTGCTCCCCAAGGGGATACACTCGGTCTGATGTAACCTTTATCCATAAATTCTTGTAGTTGCATTTTTAACTCCATGAGTTTAGGGGGGCTCATCTACTAAGGGGCTCTAGAAATGGTTGTTTCTCCTAGCACCAAATTGATTGAAAAATCAATTTATCTTTTGGGGGGAAGACGAGGAATCTCATCTGCAAAAAATTCCTTAAATTCTCGTACCCCTGGTAAAGTGTCTAGCAAGTGTTCTGCAAGTTGCTGTCCTAATTCTTCAACATGTACAACATATACTTGGTATCCTTTTCTAGCTATTATTTTTAACTGAAGGGTAGATATTTTCCTTACAGAGATAGGTTTCAGTTTCCCTTTTAATATGAATGGTTTTCCTTCATCATATATACAGTGCAAAGTTTTGTCCCAAGAATTCAACATAGTCTTTTTCTTTTCTATCCAATCCATTCCTATCAATAAATCAGAAGAACCTAATGGAAGAATGTTTAAATCAACTTCTGTTTGATGTTCATTCAATTTAATAGATGTTTTAGGTAGGTTATGAGTTACTTTGTGTTTAGTTCCAGTAGCTAATTGTACCAACCAAGGCTATTGAAACTTTTCTGTTCTGAGTTTACATTTTTCTACAACTTGTGGACTAATATAACTCAAAGAAGCACTCGGATCAATTAAGATAGTAACAGATTGATCAAATATTTTACCTTCCATCTCAACCATAGTAGACTGATATTCTGCTTGTCGGTTCTCCAAGGCTGCACTGATAGTGGGTATGTTCCTTGCTATATCATTCACTGTGGTAGCTTCTCTATCTCTCAGAACCATCTGAATATTTCTGTGTGGACAGTCCCTCAACATATGAGGTTGTCCGCAACCCCAGCATTTCAAAGGCTCCCGCATTTTAACTGTTCCTTCCTTCTTATTATCCCCATCCATTTGCTTTGAACTAGTTGGGGATTGAGCAGTTTTACTTTCCCTTGGTTTGTTAAATTTATTCCACTGATGATTCCTACCAAAGTTCTTCAAATAAGCTAGTTTTTGTTTCTTTCCTTTGAATTCACCCTTGTTTATCCAGCTTTTCCCTTGTTCACTCTTTCCTTTAAACTGTCAGTAGCATAATCTAGCTTTCCTCACCACTTCGTCCATATTTTTTGGATTATCGAACTCTATTTTCTCCTTGTACATAGTAGGAAAACTGTTCAAAAACCTTTGTACCTTTGCTTTCTCTTCACGAATATAACGGACATACCTTAGAAAATTTGTAAACTTGGTGGCAAACTCATCTATGGTGAGTTGTCCAAATCTGAGTTCATGAAACTCCTTTGCTTTATCATCATAATAGCGTTCATTCAAATAACGATTTTTAAACTTGACTTGGAAATATTCCCAAGTCACTGTTTTTTCATCAATGGCATGAACCATTTTTGTCTCCTCCCACCACAAGGTAGCCTTACCTTGCAACTGGAAGATAGATAATCTGGCCTTCAGATTGCTTTCATATTCATAGACCTGAAAATACTTAATCATATTCACCAGCCATGCCTCAACATCTTCCTCCTCTCCATCATAGGAGGGAGGTTTAATTTTTCAGAATTCACCCTGTAATTCCTTCTTTTGTTTAGACTCATGTCTAGTAGTGTCATCTTCCTTAGAATCATCTGAGAACCTGCCTTTCCTCCTCCTTCTGGAACCTTCACCTTCTTGGCTATTCCGCAAAGTCAGTTCTCTTATCAGTTTTTCCTGCTCCTCACTAGCTAATGATCGCCTGTCATTCTGGCTTCTTAATTCGGCCATGTCCCGTTGCAACCTATGCAACATAACCATTAAAGGAGCATTGGGATTTGGTATATCATCTCTACCACCCAGATCAACATAGATTTCATCTTATTTAGCCATTGAATTTTCAGTTCAATACCTTTCTACACTAAAACAAAACAACATTAGTAACGCTATAAAATTAAAAAAAAAAATATTTTATGTAGTAAGCACAACAACAGCCCAGTTTTTTCTAACCTAGGCTCTGATACCATTTGTAACACACCTCAAATTTTTATTTTTTATTTTTCTACTTAATTTTCTCCCGAATACCTTCATATATATATATATATATATATATTCCTTTTTAAGAAACATTGACTTATATTTGTGTCATTCACTTTAATTTTTTTCGTTCCTTAAGTTATCATTGTAATTTTCCCCTCTTACTATGATACTAATTACCTTATTGATTTCTTACCTTTGTAAAATATTTTTATTTATCTTTAAACTATTTTAATTTATATATTTTATAGTCTAATTTGAAAACTTTCTAGCTCCCATGTCTAACTTTAATCCATTTGTTATATTGAGATTGTTAATATGCTATTATACCATCTATTGGTTTCATATAATCTATTCACGTATCAAATTTTAATTTCATCACCTATTATGTATATGGTCTTCTACCATGGTATATACATATAGCTTATTCTACCTATCGGATTTTATAGTTATACCATGGTTATCTATGTGATTTATAACGTATCCCTATATGTTTATACCTAACACTGTTGATTTCAACGTGTCAATTCGAATGAGGTTTGAGTTTATTATTCGTCGGACTTATTAGATAGTTACCAGTACTTATCCATGGTAGAGTTGTATCGCCAACTATTTTTCCATGTTATTTTACACATTTTGCTTTTCTCAAGAAGTGAATTGGTACTATTATGTCGTTTCACATTTATTCCTATGGATCAATTTCGTAATTACGATCAACCAACATTAAAATCCATCGAATCTCATCGTTCTAACCCTAGATTTTGGTATGCCCTTCTCAGATGTTTCCATCTGGATAGTGTAGATTTGATAGGGTCTAAGGCACAGTCGGGGTTATTTAATTTGGGAATTTTTTTGTGTTAAACCTATTCATTTGGTTCTCTTTCCTCTCAGCACTGGTTTTTTCTTCTTACTTGTATGATGTTCTCTCTCGGCACTGGTATTTCCTCTTACTGTATAATAATTCCGCCATCTCTTCTGGCTAACATATAGAGTCTCCGGAGTCGAATATGGAACCGAGCTTCTTAGGTAGTGTATCTTATACGATTTGTAAATGTATTTTTAATTTCATCTGTTTAGATTTAATAAGTTGTTCTGAGTATTTTTCTTAACCCGAATTCTCATGGGGATTCCCATTTATATAATAGTCTGAGATTTTTATTTTTGACGTACCTTTGTATTTAATGCGAGCCACCGAGAGCTATGGTGTGGAGGAGTATTCCTCCAAGTTTGTTCGAGGATTCTGATCTCGCTGGTAAAAATATGACCCCTATTCATATTTTTAGTTTCTCTTCCATATTAATACCGAGAATCGATGTATTCTTATAACTAATTTCATTCTCCTACTCACGATTTCTTTCAATCGGTAGGGTTTAAGATAACTCAGAACATTATCCATGTTCTCTTCATCAAGGTATTGTATATGTATATATGCATTTACTTCATGTTTAATTCGTATGGCTATAAGTATATAACTTTAACTTTGCCATTTTTCATTTACACTTTGGTTGTTATTTTTTTTGCAGGTGATTATCTTACCAGTTTACCTTATTACTTTCATTATGATACTTCTATCCTTTCTTGTTCCAGTTTCGTCAAATGACATTGGTCCTTACTTGTTTCCTCAGGTCGGTACCTCATCATTAAAGAGATTTTCCTCTTCTATAGTTTAATATCCCCATTTTTATGGGTAGAGACCCATTCCATATTTCTTCTGTGGTATTTTTAATATGGAATATTTTTGGTTCGGGTTTATCGATGCCCGTCGAAGCTCTGTAATTTTTTTTTTAAAAGACTTATTGGACTGTTTATTTTAAATGCCTCTCTGTTTCATAATACGTCCAAGATTTTTGGACTATCAAACATGATTTAAGAGGACCTATTTAGTTTGTATTATTATTTTTATGTACAAGTGTTGTTCATCCTATGAAATGTTGTGCATGAGCTCTAAAATTTTCTCACTGTATTTATATTTCATAATCGCATATTTGCTTCAAAAATTGTATTAATTAGTAGGTGCACTGGTTTGTATTTCTATATAATTATTTTATATGATGAGGAAGGGAAATTTAGTACCTTGCTGTATATCCATATTACTGGGGATTTTTGTCCTCTCCTAATAATTAATTTCCTCAAATATTGTTTTTTCATTTCCTTTAACAATGAAAAATAATTTCAATGGTTTTTCTATCACTCAACATATACTTCATTTAGGCTAAATAGATTTATTTTAAACTTCAGCAAGGCTTCTAATATATACCTTCTCCAAAATATAGAGGATTTTCATACTATGCAGTCAGATACTAATTTTGAATACTGAAATCTTCATTTTATTTCAGACAGTACCATTTATGTTTCAGGATATAATTTTACAACTATCCAATTCATTTAAATTTTTCCTTTTACATGATAATATATATATATATATATATATATATATATATATAATAGACTAATTCCTGTATAGATATATCAATGAAATTTGTTCTATTTATATTAGAGTTCATTTTGTTTTTCTGTCTTATATCAGAGGTTTTTGTCTAATATATGAAAGTCTCTGGATAGAATTTAACTTTCTAAACTTTGTATTTGCCTAAATTGCATGTTCATATCAGCCATATAAATAAATTAACATGTCATTTCTATTTGGTTAAATTCTTCTATGCTGTATAACTTTTCTATCTTTTTTATTTATTTTATGCAACAGAAAAGTATTTATTTCTCAGCTCAGGTTCCCCTTTAGGCAGAAGGTTACAATTTATATGCATGCACTCTAGCAATTTAACTCTGCAGTAATTGTACAAAATTTAATATTTATCTATCTTTCTAAATTCATAGTTGGTTTGTCATCTTATAAATCTAACTTTTCTTAGTCCATACATAGACATATCTGTACATTTACAGAAGCAGATTAAATTTAAACCTTTAATGATTTATGGGAGTATTATATATCTCCATATTTAAACTATTATTAGGTTTAGAGATTCTAGTTGATATTCCCCATAAATCCTATTCCTATAACTATACATAATTTAGAGGATTAATTTCTTCTAAGCAATTCTGTTAAATGTAAGGAATAATAAATCTAAAAAAAAATTAATTCAAAAGAATAGCTACAACATTTACCAATATTGCACAACAACACCTATTTTAACCATTCATAAAATTTGTGTGCATACCACTTCTTCTGATGACCAGTCCTCCCAACCTTAGAGTTCTTCTGTCTCCAGAACTCACCCTTGTGCTTAGATCCTCCAATCAATAGACCAACCTCAATCTGTTATGGAGTAGCTTATTTCAGCTACGCTCTCCCCAAAGCTTGTTTCCAATTCTGCGTCCAAAATTTTAGGATGCTTTTATTCTTGTTTTCCTAGGTTTCCCTTATTTAGGGACTTTAAAGATGCTTTCTTCTTTTCCAGCTTTTTACGTCTTCCCAACTACTTTCCTCATCATTGGGGAAATTTAGATTTTTCCTCAAAAATGTAAATTAGAAATAAATTCTTTGAAGGCTTTTTGAAAGATTTTGGGGAAAGTCTTAACCTCTTTCCATACCTCTTGGATAAGGCAAGTGATTTCAAAAATCTCATTTGGTCACAGTGCACACAAACCATTTTATTTATTTTTCACAATTTGATAATTGCCTACATACACACAATAATTATCCATTGGGGTCCACTACCCTTTGGATTTAAGTTCAAATGTCTAACTTGAAAAAAAAAAAACTAGGGGTGTACATGATTAATTCTATCATATATGATCAGTTTTCTTAGCTTGAGTTATAAAGTATCAAATGTAAGTGTGATAATTCATATTGGAAAATATCTTACAACAATTTCCGTTCTTTATATAGTCCTTGGAAAGATGAAGCACACCCAAAGAGAAAAAAAAAATTGATCTCCTTCTTTTAGTAAGAAGTGAAACAATGACACTCAAGGTGTACATGATGGTCATGAGGGTTTTAATAGAAAATCAATGACTAATGGGAGCCATATTTTATTTATGGAATTATATTCCATATGTTTATTTTTAGTAGTGAATGTAAATTAAAGCCATTTTATATATAGGGCATGCGTTCTATGAATTGAAGTGTTTTTTTATTTGATCTTGAAGTGTTAGATTTCTAGTTTGGATTTTCATGTAAGTTAGTTTAAATTTTCATAATTGAAATTGATTTCCTTAACAAGGAGTTGAAATGTTGACTAGAGAATCAAACTCCATTCGAGAAAATACGAGATTATATATTATAGATTCAAATTTTCATAAAAATGAACAATTGTAATTACCAGTATAATATCGATGAACTTTAAATGTTTACCTGGATATATTAACTCTCTTTCCACATGTTATATGGACACATGGAATTATTAATGAGTATATTCTAAGTATATGATTACAACCATTTATTATTACATTTGTTAAAATTATTTCATTTACGTAATTATGGATTCCTCTTAAGAGTTGTGCACTTTTTCAATCACGGGACCCCATCATACTTAAATAACATGAGAAGGAACCTTAACAACATCTAAATTACATCAATTTCTCATAATGCATAAAGTTTGATGCAAAATAAATTATGTCACTAAAAATTCCTACCAACCTAAGTTTGTAATTTTCATCAACACGTACCAATTAATTATTCACATTGCATAATAAATCAAATTACAAAACCACACCTCGTCCAATTATAAAACCATCATGGTGATAAAATTTAGGAAGAATTGCTTCTTGTTGTCCATAAAATATTGACATCAACACATTAATCACATACACAACAACACACATGGTTAGCATACATCAATCATGCCACCAACAAGTATGAAGCTTGTTTACGCCCCAATTATCTAGCTATATTTGATATAACAACCTATTCTAATATGGCATCTCCCACCATAACCAAGGTTGCCCTAATTTTACATTTTTTTACTGTAGTTTCAACCATTTTACCATTTTGAGGCTAAAAAATTACTCCAATATTCCTCACAGAAGGATTGGGATATTATAGAGAGATTAGAATTAATTCTCTTCCAATGAGACCAATACCCTATACCTAGGCTTCATCCACATGTTAGTGCCCATGGGAATAAAATGCATTGTAGACCAACCTTGTGCATGTATTTGGAACCACTAAATATCTCTTGTATGAAAACCTTGTGAAGCCTCCCCACATTAATTGTAAGGATGTGTGGTGCTTTGTTTAACCTTCAACCACTAATATGCAATTTATAATTCCCGTTAAAATAACTATAAATAAAACTATCAACAACATCGTTCTTATCCACACCAAAAAATTGAAGAATTGGTGACGTCCCTATCCACGTTTAAATTATTTTTTAGAATTTATTCCATTACCAAAACCCTCAGCATGAAAATATTAGAATTGGTCTTACTAGGATTAAATAGGCTAGGATTTATCTTCATGAAATTTTCACTATTTGGAGCCATATTTTCCATATAGTCCACCTCAACTTCCTCCCATCCCATCATTTTATCTGTATGTAGTTGGTGGATTCCATTTGGACTGTTGAATAAGGTCCATTAAGGCACTTGTACTTGTTGAAAAATATTCATGAGTTTAATGGACTTAAAGAAGAATGAAAGTAATAATAGGTTCATAGGATTAACTTGATTAACAATTACGATTAACAACAGTAATCACAAACATAATCTCAAAGGTCACTTACCAACCTCACATCTTGATAATTTGATATTAATAAATTTGCTTACAGGTACAAAATTTTGATTACTTTCATTTCCAACCAAGCATATGTACTAAGGTATCATAATCACATAATGAAAAAGAAATGTTTTGATATAAAATTAAGAGTCTCCTTCCACCTCAAGTGGAAATACTGAAGTAAAAAACCAATCCATCAATAATATCCATTCATTCACGAACCTATTCCATTAGAGGAGATTTCATCCTAAAAGTGGCCTCGTAAGGAAAAATAATAAAATAACAATTCAAATAAAAAAATAAAAGTATGAATTTTGGAGGGAAAAGAACAAAACTACTTTTTTTACTTGTATGTTTGGCTTATCTTCTTATCTCTATACCCAAATTTCAATTGTAGACCTTTTTTGGATGCAGAATGATATTCCAAATCCAACGAGTATCCATTATGCATACTTTTGAGAAGACCCATAATGATAAAAATTGAAGATACATTGAAAAATTGTGCTCACCACACATTTCTAATGTATCTTCATTTTTTACCAATGTGGGTCTTATCAAAAGTATGCATAATGGGTACTGGTTGAATGTAGAATTTAATTACACATCCAATGAGTGTCTACAGATGAAATTTGGGTAAACCTATAAGGAAATAAGCTAAAAATACAAGTAAAAAAATTAGTTTTGATTTTTTTCCCTCAAAAATATTTACATGTGCCTCTTTTTACATTTAAAGGATTTTGATGAGTTTACATATTATGACAAGGAAATTATGTGAAAATTTCATGGGCACTTTTAGGATGAAATTTCCTCTAATGCATGTATTTTAAAAAATTCCTTTGGTGTATCTAACCACTCACTAAAAATAATACAACACAGAGTCAATATTTTCTCTCATGTAGCTCTAATAATTACTAGTAATTATTGCAACTCCAATAATTAGTAATTTTTAAAATTTCCTCTCTATTTTTTCAAATCTAACTTAACATGGGATCCAATAAATTCTAGCCATGACCTTGAGCACTTAATCCTCCATGTACTCAAAAATGTTGGAGGATAACCAAATTTTCCCCTTTAAGAAAGAAAAAAACTTATAGAAAACCATATTCTCTTATTTGTTAATTTTTTTTTTTCTAGTTTTTCATTGCTTTCATGAATGTACAGGTTAAAATATTATTGGAGGATTTTTTGAAGTTATGGAAATGTAGATGTTCCCAATAGAAGACAAGTCAATGGAAATGTAGATTTTAAATTCACTATTTAACACACATAAGAAACAATGAAACACATGTACGTCAAGCATAAGATCAGAAAGTCAATTTGAAATCTGAGGTTGAAATAAGCACAAAAAAACTGACATTCATAATCATATCAAGCTGGTATCAAAGCCTAGTTGAAAACTTTTGTTGAAAGGAAAGTTTATTTGCTTGGTAGTTGCTTAAAGTTTTGTGCAAGTTTAATGGTTACAAATTTGCGGTGCTGACAAGGTTAAAGTTGCATAAAGGTGAAGGAAAAACTACTGGATGCAAGTCCTGAGATTAGGACCAGAAGAAGGAGAGCTAAAAGAGCATCATATTCACGCAAATTTCCACTCATAGCTGCATTTGAAACACCTCAAGTTTTTTCTCAAGGAGCTAATATTGAAGAGGTACGAGCTGTACAATAAGCTGAGTTGGTTGAAGTGGTACAAGCATCAAAAGTTGAGCTTGAATCCATAGGCATTATGTCGGGTGTTGGAGAGACTCAAAGACTTTAAGAAGAGGGTGATGTCAAGAGAGACTTCAATGACATAGAGAGGATGGTTAAAATTATGTTTGATGCATTTACTATTGGGATGGCAGGAGAAGGTTCTAATCATCCACATGGAGAAGGAAATTTAGATGATAATAAGGATGAAGAGAAGAGTTCAAAGGGTAGTGGAGGAAATCCACCTCCATCTCCACCATCTGTATCATCCTCATCATCTCTATCAACATCATCTTCCACTTCCAACGCAAAAGCCACGCACATTCACTCAAAAGCCACAAAAGGAAAGACACCCTTACTCAACCTAGATGTCAAATTTGAGATTCCAATGTATAATGGCGAGATAAATTCAAAAATATTTGAAAATTGGATACGTCAATTAAAGGTGTACTGTAGGATTCTGAACCTTCATGAATATGACATAAAGATTCAATTGGCTTCTTTGAGGATGGAAGGATCTCCACTTGTATGGTGGGAAGCAAGGAATCAAGAAGAGATAAAAAAATGCGGTAAAATCTGTGTGTCTTGGTAAAGTTTTATTGTTGCCATTAAAAGGAGATTCTATCCCTTTGCTTACATACAAAATGCAATTATGGATTGGAAAAAGTTTAGACAGTTGAAAGGGAAAAGTGTGCAAGATTATACTCATGAATTTATGTGAAGAGCTATAATTTTGGGTATTAATTTATATTCTCAAGAAACTTTGTTGAAGTATGTTGGGGGTTTGCATAGTTACCATAGGAACACTATGCTCATGTTTAATCCTACAAAAATAGATTAATTTTTTGCTCAAGCCACACACTTAGAGGCAAGAGGGAAACAAAAACTAGATGAGAAAAGTGAAAGTGAGGGTAAAGGAAAGGGAAAGTTTTATGGAAGAGGAACAAGAAATAGCTCTCTAAAAAGAGAGAAGGAAAAACTCACATGAAAAATTTGTTAAAATATTGGCCATGATGAAGACCATTGTTGGAAACCTCATCGAGAGTTGAAGCCATTAAACCAATTTAAATCCAAAGAGAAGGGTAAAATTGTTTCTATAGTTGAACATGACTTAGGGTCAAATTCGAGAGATGAGACAAAGATTTCAGCCATGGGTTTGAAAGGTAAACATATTGCAAGCACTAGTTATTCAAATTGTTCAAATTTTTCTCATGATGAGGACACGAGAATAGAAATTTTCCATATTAGAGTTGCCTCTAAACATACCAAGATTGATACACTTTTTGATAGTGGATCAAAAGCTAACTTGATTTCTGAATAATTGGTTAAGCAGCTTGGCCTTCAAACTATTAGACATCCAAGATCATATCCTTTGGGTTGGATATGCAAGAATGCAAACTTGTAGGTTACAAGGGATTTCTTACTAAGATTCGCCATCAATTCAAACTTTATTGATGAAGTTGAACTTGATGTGGTATCGCTTGAGATATCAGGTATTGTATTGGGAAGCCCTTATCTCTATGATAGGAAAGAACTATTTCATCGCCATGAGAATAAGTATCACTTGTTTAAAGATGATATTGAGTACATAGTTAGAGAGCATAATAAGAAGAAAATTTTGTCTCTTGTACATGCAGGAGAAATGAAGAGGATTGTGAATGCAAGTCAGAATTTAACATTGTTGATGAAAAAAAAAGATGTTTTGAATCAAAATTTTCAAAAGGATGCTTATGCTTGTAATGAGATGTTTCAGTATTTCCTTTGAAAGGAGGTGAACAAGATGTAAGACATTTGTAGCAGTCAACATCAATGTTGAGCAATCTTGGAAACAAGATATCAGTGCAAGAGAGTGCAAAGGTCAAACAGAAAGCGACAAAGAATCTTAGAAAAAAAAGCATGGGTTCTACAAACGCTATTTTTTTGTTTCCAGAGGGTACATGGAAATGGCGAAGGTACTTGGTCAAGAGTGGAAAAAATTAAAAAGCAATATCAGCTAAGAATCACCATGGTGACAGTGTGCAATGTGAGAAAATTTTTAAATTTCCTTTGATTAATAACCAAGGTAGAAATAAGATGATTTCTGCAAGAATATATTTCTTCTCTGCAAATTCATAAAAATTGAAGCATAACAGTGTCAATGACAACAAGAAAAGGTCACAAGAATCAAGGAAAATGTTGAATTTTTATGAAAAGCTCCAATTGATGAAGTTGGGAAAATTTCAATGGACAGAGAATAGAAAGGTGGGCAAACAATACCCTCATCCACATGATTAGTAATCCAAGAGATTTTGGGATCCAAAAGGCTTCTAGTGGGGAGGAATGATCAGAAGAAAAGTATTTAGCTCAAAAATGAATCTGCTCAGAATTGATTGGAAACTGAATGACAGTGAGTGGCCCGTCACCAATAATCCAACGAATTTCATTTCGTCAAAAACCAAGTTTGAATGAAGAAGTTATAGCCTATTGACTGTTGTTCAAAACAGGGAAATTTTAAAACAAATTGAAGAACAGTGACAGGTTGATGACATGGAATCCCAGTCAGCATACAGGGAATATTCTTTAGCTTATGTCTAGTGGCATTGTGACAAGTATCACAACTGGATTCACAAGTTTGGTCTGAAGGTGAATTTTTTTTAGGATTTATCTCCAAAGGTTGAATTCAATTTTTTTATGTGGGAGGACAACCTAACCAGGGACTGCCATGTGTCCCCTCTGGTGGACCCCCTCTCCAAGGTCATGTTTAAATTTCATATGATATGGTGGTCGAATTTTAATTCAAGGGTGAGTTTTATTAAGGTTGAATTACCTTTATGGTCACATTTGATATATATTATATTAAACCCAAAAATCCACACCTTATATTAATCCAAGGTCTGAGTTTATTAAAAATTGGTGGAGCGGTTATATTATTTGCAGATTAAACAATGGTGGGAGCATGTATTATTAAATGGACTGATATATATATATATATATATATATATATATATATATATATATATATTGCATATTCTAAATTCTAATTTTTTATGGAGCCCATATTATATTCCGGTGTCATTCAAACATTGGGTTATGGTGTGAATTAAATAGTGGAAAAATATATATGAGCAAGAGTGGAGGTTGGAGTCAAACCCATGACCTCCCTCCACATAACCATGTGCCTTAACAATAGGCCATAGGAAGTAATTGTTATATTTTGGCAATGAAATTATATGTGAATGCATATGTGGACTATTATGGTGGAATGGAGAGGGCCAACCTTCCTCTCATATGACCTTTCCACGTGACCTTCCACGAAGTTCCCAAACAAAACCCACTTAGTGTGCAATTAATTCGTCATTATCCCCATTAATCCGTTGATTAAGTTAATTAAACTCGAGTTTAAAATGACAGAAACTTTGGAGGTGCCACCAAATTCTGCAGGAACTGCCATTTTGTCAGAGCTAACTGGATACTTCTCTAGATTTGGAGGAGGAATCTAGGGAAAAATTAAATGATCCATATATTGAGAAATTTTTGACCAATTTTAGCTCGAGAAGATTAATTCCTAGGATATCGAATGCTCTAAACACATTGGAACATTTTTTAGAGGTAGTGGATCAATTCTAGAGGTGTTTTTGTCACCTTGAATAATTTTGAAGCCTAGGGTGTCACGTCTCCCAGACCCATTTTTTTTTTTTTTTCATTTTCATAACATGTCTAGATACATCACCCCGATTGGGGAAGACAATTGAACCTGTGATGAGTGCTACACCTATAACATAACTCAAATATTCTCCGCTTTATGCGCCGATAACAATTATAGTTTTTATACTGAATCACTTACAAATTCAGACTGTTATCCGGGTTTTAGATTCTTTTCAGTACTTATAGACAGCCATGGAATACAAGAATTTCCATGAGAATTTTTTGGGCTTGACCTCCCCTCTTCTCAGTCCATATAGTAGAATTATATATCTATCTATATTACTTTGTATTTCTCAAGTTTTCTGTTCAGAGTTGTGTCCAACTCTAGATGATCACTAGGCCCTTACTCAAACTTCCCAGTTTGCAGGCCTTATAAAATTTCCAACATTTTAAAGTGTAGCATCGAGATATAGATGTATGCCTCCTCGCATACCTCTATCTATACTCAGTTAACCTCCATGGCTCCAACTACTTTCCCAGCAGTTTATATGGAAGGTAACCAGATGCTCTATTCATTGTATTCTTACATATGCTTACAATCTTCCCTCACACAACTTTTTATCACACAATGGTTGTGCAAGTAGGATTTCCCTTTTATTTTACTGTTACAACATTCAACTTGGTTGACACTATGGTGCAGATTCAACTATTCCCTAGGACACAGATCCTCTTTGCTTCAATCAAATAGGGGAGGATACTGAACTGGATAGTTTAGACTTCCTAGTGTTAGATCCTCTTACTTAGTTAGGCTTCAACTTCTGCTTTCATATGTTTACACTTACAGTTAATAGAATAATTTAAATTCTTAGTTTTACAATTCCTTCCATTGCAACCCAACTGGCATACTGAACCCCATACTACTATCACAGGGTTGTTGTGTCCTATCTTCTGTGATTTGTTACAGGGAATTCTGTGTCACCAATATTATTATGATAGGTTTAGTTATTTGGTACTTGCTGTTCATGGTTACTGGTTTGTTAACATTTTCTGTCTATACACACAGTAAGTTAATGTTCCTTGGAAAGGCAGCAAGCTACACCTGTACATAATCATGATATTAGCTGTTCAAAGGATCTACCATTTCTAACTCCATTTTACAAGATACTCATCCCTATATTCCAACCATTTGTCTCTGCTATCAATAGCTTTGGTTTACAATTACATGAGTTACTGAACCAATAATCAATCTACAATTTTCATAATGAACCATAACATAATAATTCATAAATTGCATAAGAAACTATAACATCACAATTCATAAAACAGGGATATATTTAATACAGACTTACAGCAATCTCCAACACTAGGCATGCATACCTCTACCATGACCAGTCCACCCAACCTTAGAGTTCATTTGTCTCCAGAACTCACCCCCGAGCTGAGATCCTCCAAGAACAGACTAACCTCAATCTGTTCTGGAGCAGCTTATTTAAGCTGTGCTTTCCCCAAAGCCTGTTTCCAATTCTGCGTCCAGAATTTCAGGATGCTTTATTCCTGTTTAGCCTAGGCTTCCCATTTTGGGGCTCTTTAAAGCTGCTTTAAGCTTTTCCTCAGCTTTTCCAGCTTTTTCTCACCTCTTCCCAACTACTCCTCTTCATTGGGGAAATTTAGATTTTTCCTCAAAAATCTAAATTAGAAATAATTTCTTTCAAGGATTTTTGAAAGATTTGGGGAAAGTCTTTATTTCCTTTTCCATCACCTCATGGATTAGGCATGTGATCTCACTTTCTCATCTGGTCATAGTGCATACCCAATAATTTATTTATTTTTCATAATTAAATAGTTAACCATATCCACAAAATAATTATCCATTGGGGTCCACTCCCCTTTGGATTTATGTTCAAATGTATTATTTGAAAAGCATAGAACTTGGGGGTGTTACATAGGGCCACTAGGAAGGAAGGCCATGCCTAGATCAGTTGATGGAAAATTTGAAATAATTAACAGTCATTTATAATATATTTCGACATTATGAACTCATTGGAGTATGCTTTAGGATAATTTGATGCATGCAAATTGTAAAATTTTCACTATTGAGCTAATAAAGAGACCTAAGCCATGGAAGCTCGACCAAGGAGATGTAGCCGAGGAGGGGTAAAATAATTCATCAAAACTCTGTTCTAATGGATCAGTTATGATTGTTTTCTATTCTTTACATTTTTTTTATTCAATATTTTAAATTCATACTTTATGCTCTTGAATTCACTCACAAAAACTCAGTTAAATTACATGTTTGACACACATAAGAAACAAGGAAACAATGCACCTCATGCATAAGATTAGTGAGTAAGTTTTAAATCTAAGGTTGAAATTAGCACAAAAAAACAACATTCATAATCATATCAAATTGGTATGGGATCCTGGTTTAAAACTTTGGTTGAAAGGAAAGGTTATTTTATTTATAGTTCCTTGAAGTTTTGTGCAAGTTTAATGGTTGCAAATTTGTGATGTTGACAAGGTTAAAGTTGCAGAAAGGTGAAGGTAAATTGTTGGTTGCAAGTCCTGAGATTAGGACTAGAAGACGGACAACTACAAGAACACCATATTCACCCAAAGTTCCACTCATATCTACACTTGAGGCACCTCAGGTTTTGTCTCAAGAAGCTGAGATTGAAGAGGTACAAGTTATACAAGAAGCTGAGTTGATTGAAGACGTACAAGCATCGAAAATTGAGATTGAATCCATAGGGACTATGTCAGGTGTTGGAGATGCTTAAGGACATTCAGAAAAGGGTGATGTCAAGAGAGAATTCAATGACATAAAGAGAATGGTTAAAATTATGTTTGATACATTTAGTGTTGGGATGGAAAGAGAAGGTTCTAAGCCTCCACATGGAGAAGTAACTCTAGATGATAAGAAGGATGAAGAGAAGAGTTCAAATGGTATTGGAGGAAATCCACCTCCATCTCCACCATCTTTATCATCATCATGATCTCCATCAACATCATCTTCCACTTCCACCACAAAAACCACCCACACTCACTCAAAAGCCACAAAAGGAAGGACACCCTTACTCAAACTAGATGTCAAATTTGAGGTTCCAATGTATAATGGAGAGATAAATGTAGAAGTATTGGAAAATTGGATATGTCAATTGTAGGTATAGTGTAGGATTCAGAACCTTTGTGAAGATGACATAAAGATTAAATTTTCTTCTTTGAGGATGTAAGGATCTGCACTTGTATGGTGGGAAGCAAGCACTCAAGAAGAGACAAAAAAATATGGTAATATCTCTATGTCTTGGTCAAGTTTTATTGCTGCCATTAAAAGGAAATTCTATACCTTAGGTTACATGCAAAAGGAAATTATGGATTCAAAAAATTTTAGACAGTTGAAAGGGAAAATTTTGCAAGATTATACTAATGAATTTAGGAGAAGAGCTCTAATTTTGGGTATTAATTTATATCTCAACAAATTTTGTTAAAGTATGTTGGGGGTTTGCATTGTTACCTTAGGAAAATGTTTCTCATGTTTAATCCCACAAACATAGATGATGTTTTTGGTCAAGCCACACACTTAGAGGCAAGAGGGAAACAAAAAATAGATGAGAAAATTGAAAGTGAGGGTAAAGGAAAGGGAAAGTTTTATTTTAGAGGAAAGGGAAATAGCTCTCTAAGAAGAAATAAGGAAAAACTCTCATGAATTTTTTTTTTCAAAGACTGGCCATGATGAAGACCACTATTGCCAACTTCATCCAGAGTTAAAGCCAAACAAATTGAAAGCCAAATAGAAGGGTAAAACTATTTCTATAGTCTAACATGACTTAGGGTCATATTCAGGAGATGTGACAGATTACAGAAATGGGTTTGAAAGGTAAACATAATGCAAGCACTAGTTCTTCAAATTTTTTAAATGCTACTCTTTATGAAGATATGAGAATATAACTTTTCCATATTAGAGTTGTCTCTAAACATACCAATATTGATATACTTTTTGACAATGGATCAAAAGCTAACTTGATTTCCGAATACTTATTTAAGAAACTAGGCCTTGACACTATTAGACATCCAAGGCCATATCCATTAGGTTGGATATGCAAGAATGAAAAATTTCATGTTACAAGGAAGTACTTACTAACATTCACCATCGATTCAAACTTTATTGATGAAGTTGAACTTGATGTGGTGTCGCTTGAGATATCAAGTATTTTATTGGGAGGTACTTATCTGTATGGTAGGAAAGCAATATTTCATCGCCATGAGAATAAGTATCACTTGTTTAAAGATGGTATTGAGTACATTGTTAGAGCACATAAGAAGAAGACAAGTTTGTCTCTTATATATGCAAGAGAAATGAAGAGGATAGTGAATGCAAGTCAGAATTTGACATTGTTGATGATCAAACAAAGAGATGTTTTGAATCAAACCTTAGAAAAGGATGCTTATGCTTGTCATTAGATGTTTTAGTATTTTAACAGGTTTCCTTTGAAAGGAGGTGAAAAATATGTAAAACATTTGCAACAGTCAACATCAGTGTTGAGTATATTCGGAAACGAGATGTCAGTGTGAGAGAGTGCAAAGGTAAAATAGAATGTTGGTTTTTGGTTTCCAAAGGGTATGTGGCAATAGCGAAGATACTTGGTTAAGTGCCGACGCAAGTAGAAAGAGACATCAACTGAGAATTTCCATGGTGACAATGTGCAAGGTGAGACAATTTTTAAGTTTCCTCTGATTAGTGACCAAGGTAGGAACAAAATGGTTTCTGCAAGAATAGCTTTCTACTATGAAAATTCAGAAAAATTGTAGCATAACTATGTCAATGACAACAAGAAAAGTTCATAAGAATCAAGGAAAAAGTTGACATATTTGTGAAAATATCAAATTGATGAAATTGGTAAAATTTCCATGGATAGAGACTCGAAGGGTGAGGGAATAGCACCCTCATCTACATGCTCAGTAATCCAAGAGCTTTTGTTGTCCAAAAGGCTTGTACTTGGAAGGAATGACCAAAGGCTCAGTATTTATCTCAAAAATGAAAGTTATTAGAATTGATTTGAAACTGAACAATAGCAATCGACCCATCATCGGGAATCCAATACAACTCATTTCATTGAAAATCGAGTTTGGATGAAGAAGTAATAGCCTATTGACCATCATTTAGAAGAGGCAAATTTTTAAAAGAAATTGTAGAATAGTGACAGGTTCATGACATGGTAGCCCAGTCAGAATGTAGGGAATATTATTTATTTTATGCCCAGTGGCACTGTGACAAGTGTCACAATTGGATTCGTCAGTTCGGTTTGAAGATGATTTATTTTTTTTTAGGATTTCTCTCCTAAGGTTGAATTCGAATTTGTTTTATGTGGGAGGACAACCCAACCAGGGACCGGCATGTGTCCCCTATGGTGGACCACCTCTCAAAGGTCAAGTTTGAATTTCATATGACATGGTGGTCGAATTTAAAGTTATGGGTACATTTTATTAAGGTTCAATTAATTTTATGCTAGAATTTGATATATATTATATTAAACCCAAATATTTTCACCTTATATAAATCCAAGGTTCAAGTTTATTAAACATTGGTGGAACGGTTATATTATTGGTGGATTAAACAATGGTGGGAGAAATTTTTATTAAATGGATTGACAGATATATATTTTGAATATTCTAAAGTCAAATGTTATATGGAGCACATATCATATTCTGGTGGCATTCAAACCTTGGGTTATGGCACGAATTAAATAGTGGAAAAGTATATATGAGCAGGAGTGGAGGTCAAGGTCGAACCCATGACATCCCTCCACATAATTGCGTGCGTTACCAATAGGCCGTAGGCAGTACTTGTTATACGTTAGCAATGAAATTATATTTGAATTCATATGCGGACTTTGATGGCGGAATGGAGGGGGCCAGCCCTCCTCCCATATGACCCTTCCATGTGACCTTCCACCAAGTGCCCCAAAATAACGTGCTTCATGTGCAATTAATTTTTCATTATCCTCATTAATCCTTTAATTAAGTTAATTAAGCTCGAGTTTAAAATGATGGAAACTTTGGAGGTGCAACCAAAATTTAGTGGGAACTACCATTTTGTTGGAGCTAACTAGAGTCTTCTTGAGATTTGGAGGAAGAATATAGGGAAAAATTAAATGATCCATATCTTGCAAAATTTTCGACCAATTTTGGCTCAGGAAGAGTCATTCCTAGCAGATTGACATGCTCTGAACACATTGGAACAGGTTGTAGAGGCAGTGGAGTAATTCTACAGGTGACCTAGATTAGCTAAAGGCCAAATTGACTAAATAAACAATTATTTTTTATAGATTTCGACATTGCGAACTCATTAGAGTATGTTTTAGGAGAATTTTATGCATGCATATAAAACATTTTGCATTATTGAGATAACACAAAGGCCCAAGCCATGGAAGCTGGACCAAGGATATGTTGCCTAGGTGGGGTGAAATCCTTCATCAAAACTTTCTTTTAATGGATCCATTGTGATGGTTTGTTGTTCTTTATGTTGATGTTATTCAACATTTTAAATTCATACTTTGTGCTCTTGAATTAACTCAGAAAAACTCAGTTAAATTTTTCGTTTGACACGCATAAGCAACAATGAAACATATGTACGTCAAGCATAAGATCAGCAAGTAAGTTTTAAATATGAGGTTGAAATTATCACAGAAAAACTAGCATTCATAATTAGACCATTTTCCCCTTTCATTTGTGGATTAAGCCCTTAACACTCTTACTAGAAATAAATATTTTTATTTCCTAGACAAGTTCATCAGATATAATAAAATTCAAATTTCCCCTGAAGATCAAGATAAAAATATGTTCACCTTTCCGTGGGAAACATTTGCATAACGAGTTTTACCATTCTGGTTGTGCAATGCACCAACCACTTTTCAAAGGGAAACTCTTAGTTATTTTTTATTTAATAAATGAGGGACTTAAACTGTATACAGATGACTTTACCCCTTATGGTAATTATTTTGACCAAGCCTTGCACAATATTCAGAAGGTTCTTGCACGATGTAGAACTACCAGGTTTTGCCTTAGTCACAAAAAATGTCATATGATGATGATAGAGGACATGGTTTTGGGAAATTTTATTTATGTTATGATCATTCAAGTACACCCAACTAAGATCAAGGTAATTATTAAAGTCTCTACTCCTTAAACATAGACAAAGGTACGTATTTTCCTTGGTTATGCTGGTTATTATTTTTTTTTTTTGGAATTTTTTTTCAAAAATTGCAACACCTCTGTATGTATTAACGGGACATGTGGAATTTGAGTGGACTCCTAGATGTGAGACTTTGTAGCACCCCTAGTTTTATGTTCTTGCAAGTTATAAATTTGAACCTAAATCCAAAGGGGAGTGGACCCCAATGGATAAGTATTTTGTGGATATAATGAAATATGTAATTATGAGAATTAAATAAAATAATTTTGTGCATATTGACCACATGAGAATCATGAGATCACTTGCCAAATCCATGAGGATGGAAAGAGGCAATTATTTTCCCCAAAAATATTTCAAAAATCCTTGAAAGAATTTATTTCCAAATTGGATTTTTCAGGAAAAATCTAGTTTATTCCCCAATGAAGTGGAGAGTAGTTGGGAAGAGGTAAAAAGTTGAGAAAGCATAAAGCAACTTTAAAAATCCCTAAATAAGGGATTCCTAGGCAAGCAGGAAGAAAAGCATCCTGAAGCTCTGGACGCAGAATTGGAAACAGGCTTTGGGGAGCAATACCTTAAATAAGATACTCCTAAACAGATTAGAGGTTGGTCTGTGGTGGAGGTGGTCTCAGCTCGGGGGTGAGTTCTGGAGATAGAGGGAATCTAAGGTTGGGAGGACTGCTTAACTGCAGAAGTGGTATGCTTAACAGTGTGTATGAATGAATGAATTACTTACAATGTTTTATTTGTTGTGTTCCATACATTTACAGAATTGTTAGAAGAAGTAGATCCTCTTAAATCTGTATAGTTGTAGGAACAGTAATTATGGGAAATTACCAACCAGAATCTCTAACCCAGAATATGGTTTAAATCTAGAGATACAATTACTATTCCCATAACCAAATTATCTATGGTAATTTAAATGTACTACTAGTAGGAAGAGTTACAGGAGAAGAAATATATGCATCAATCATTAAATATACAATTAAGAATTGGAAGTAATGGATCTGGGTTGCTAGCTTGGTATAAAAACCTAATGAAAACATTATTTTCCAATAACAATGAAGGAGTAAGAAGTGGTAACTCAGAAATCATATTTTAGAAGTACTGTGAGATTATTACACTCGAAAAAGGAAAATAAGTTCTACTGTACAACAATGAAAGCAGTATGTTAAACATCATTGCCTTTAAAAGTTACAAATCAATTATAACCAGTACCAAATTATATACCTTATGGAATGATTAAAAAAAATTTATGACAGAAAGATAAAGATAGATGTCATTGATATCTCATATTAAAATAGTCTGTGTCTATATTAATTTCCTGAAGAAATTTTATAGTGATCTGCTCTTGTGATTTACTGTGGTGATATAACAGAAATCTGATTGAACTATTACACTCCAAAGAAAATACATGTAGAATGGGTACAGATCTAAACAAAGGAACAGAAAGAGTCTAGTTATAGAAGATGACTCAGGATAATAATCAAGGTGAAAGAGATATTAATGTTCCTTATAGGAAATCCAATGGTAGAAACTAACATAAATTTTATTAGACCTTATCTGTCACAAAACTTTAATGAGTAGTAAAAATTAAATTAAATTCGAAGGAGCAGAAGGACTTACTACTAACAAATACAAGATTTGGGTTTATCAGAACTGAAAAAAAACCCATAAGATATTATATAACAGAGATGTAATACTAATAAACAAAGACAGATATGTGAATATTTAATTCACAAGAAAATCATTGCGTATCATGATCTACAGATATAAATAGATGCTTAAATTCCAGTTAAAAAAAAACAATTTAAATGCACAGACTTACACTCCATCTTACACATAGGACACAATTAATTATCCATATAGTAACCGAGGCCTGGTAAAAATTTGGTCGACGAATGTCCAGAGTTCACAAATATTACAAGGCTGCACACACACATAGACCAATGGTCGTATTGATAGAAATATACATTTCCCTTTGAAGGAAAACAAACTGACTTGTATTTTACAATATGCTAAGATAATAAATTCTACGGAAAAAGCTAAATGAAAAGGAGGACGACGACTCTGGTAGTTTCCAGACATCGATATATCAACCTGAAACAAATTAACATGAGAACGAGTTACAATAGTTTTGAGCTCTCACGAGTTGAATCAATTTCATAATCGTATGATGGAATAAACCAATAGGACGTTTGTACCTGTAACAAGACAAAAGAGCCAAGTCAAATTACTGAAGAGCCAAGACTTGCATATATCCATAATAAACCAAAACAAAATGAACTGAGTGACGAAAAATAGGAACTATCATACCTAGGGTAGTTGAATATCTCGCTTTAAAACCTATGCCCTAGAAGAAAGCAAAGAAACAAATGGAAGTGAAGATGTTATATATTGTTTCCGACAAGTGAATGCCTGAGAGGCATCAATAATCTCATAAAAACATTAAGAATTGACATAACGATTTCAATACAAGTTACAGTCTCACCATCAAAAAGGTTTGGGCAATTCCAGCTGTGTAATGGAGTCTTCGCCGAAATCATCGAGCTATTATTACGATGACGGAGGAGGGTTTCGAATTTTCCTTACATAAGGCACACGAAAATCGTATCAGAGGAATGGAGAAAGTCAAAATGATTGAACCATGCTCTATGTAAGAAAATCGATTGACAAACTTAACAAGCAAGAGAACCACGTTCACGCGAAACATACACGCAGAAAGTCATAAGGACTTGTGGCGCAAATCCCATTCGAACCAAGGTTAACAATCTATACAACAAAGGTTCGAACCGAATAGCCAGTATAACCGAGAGCATGGGAGAAAATCTAATTACCTGGATCTTCAACAACTCTGTGGTAAACTTTACGCCATGAAAGGAAAATTCACTCGGTCCACAGGTAACAAGAACATGACTCCGGAGAAAGATCTAGAGCTTCCTAAGTCTGAAGTCGAAATGAACTCGCTCATAGAAGAAATCAAACCATATATACCTCAGGAAACCCTAAACTCGTACGCATATCAACCATACACGTGTAGAACTATAGAGCCTGAATCGTAAGTGTGTTTTGGAAATTCTTGAACGTATAAACACGGTAAAAATAAAATAGGTCGATCAAATCTATATTCAAGGAGGAAATCCCTGACATAAATGCTAATGTACTCGGTAAACCGGTTCGAATGGTTAAAAAGAACAAAAAAATTTATGAATAGGACTCCAAATAAATCCCAATGTATAGCAAGTTGGCCATAAAATCCTCGAAACCAGAAACGAGATGAATAAGGAGTCAGAACCATAAATGACATTTATAAAACCATCAATTCGCAGAGACGATGTGAGGTGTACAACTCGAGACGGGTACAAAATGATCTCACACGATCCAAACATGTGATGCGTAGTTAAAATTAAATCCCACTCTGTGCAAGACGTGAAAATCATGCGATGTGGAACTACAACCACATACATCTAGTTACATTCCAACCCCCTACTAAGGAATAGAATGTAGTTCGAATGATAATCTGTTATGACCACACGAAGTTACCAGGGTTGATGATTCAAATGACAAAGACGTTTGTACAAAAAAAAATATATATATGCCGATCCGAGCACATATAGGTATATGTGTTATTGCAATGAATGTATATATGGAATATATTAAATCGACCAAAGGAGATATATGAATAATCAAACTCAAGCTATAATAGAGAGAAATGTATATGTATTCAAGGCTAAGATATGAAGATAACAAATCAAAGTTTGACAAATTATGTTGTTATTTAACTATTAAAATAGACGAACCAGCAATTACTTGAACTATATTTAATAGAGATGTATTAAATATAAATGAAATCCGGGTATACTTATGAAGTTGTTAGAAAAAAAAATAAAAAAAATCTGTTGAGAAGTGGAGACGTTACAGACTTCTTTTGCATAGCTAAAAATGTTGGTCTCAACAACTCTTATGTTGCGAGGACCAAACTGGAATATGTCATTCCATATATCCTTAGACGCCTTAGATATGGCGATAGGATCAATGCTCGGACAACAAGAGGATAAAAAAACCTTATGCCATTTATTACATCAGCAACAGTCTTACGCCGAATGAGTTAAATTATCCTATGACATAAAAAGAATTTTTGGCCTTGTTTATGTCATAAATAAATTTATCTTGTACATAATAGGATATCAAGTTTTTGTGTACGCTGATCATCCTCTTATTCATTATTTAACAAGCAAACCTGTTATCAATGGTAGAATAACTCGTTGGTTAGTGCTATCGCAAGATTTCAACCTCACTATAAAAAAATCTATTTTTGAATATATTAGAACATGGAAAATTAAAGCTAGTTTTATTTTTTGATGTAAATGATTCTCACCATATAATCTATATTTTTAATATAAATTATCTGTCTTATTAAAAAAAATTAAACATTAAATATATTTATTAAATGTAACATTTAATATATTTATTAAACTTCTGTTTTACATTTATAAATTATATTTGATAATAAATATTTCAAATTATAACATTTAAGAAATATTTATTATTAAATATCATATTTTTAAGATTTAATAATAATAATAATAATAATATTTTAAAAATTTATTAATATGAAAATATAAATAAAATTATAATTTGAAATTTATAAAAAAATGATTTTTTATTAAAAAAATGAGAATGAAATATAAATACTAAATTATCAAATTCACATTTATTTAAATTTATGAAATTTATTTTGAAATAAATATTTTTACATAATATTTTAATTTGAAAATATTACAAAAAAATGTTCACAATTTAATTCATTAATGAACAAGTTATATAATTATACTTAGGTAAGATTTAGCACACTCACATAATAGACGAGATTATATATAACAAGTTATATAATTATACTTAGGTAAGATTTAGCACACTCACATAATAGACGAGATTATATATATATATATATATATATATATATATATATATATATATATATACACACACACTAGCTGCAACGAGGCATTTATCCTAACGGGAGACACCTACCATATGACTTCCTACCGAGCAATGGGCCGTACACCACCTGGTCCCATAATCTTAAAATGAATACATATTAACATTACCTGCTTCAATATGGTCGAAAGAAGGTCTGTGGAATTAAAATCCCAAGCCTTCGCAGCTGGACTGAACTTCTCTAATGGCCGGGATGGTGCTCTGCAGCCAGGCCATAGCGTTTACTAAGAAAATGTATTAGTGCACGAACACGCTACTCCATATATTGAATTATTTAGTGCATATATTGCTTATTTGCGGAGCACATAATCTCCTAGTGTGTTTCATATCTGATTCTAATGCCACATATATTAAATGCGCGATCTCTGCAGATTCTGTGTTGACTTACCCAAGCAAAATCCTGTTACAGGATTGATGACCCTTGCATGAAAGTAAATTGATAGAACATATCTATGGTTTGGTGTTATTTATTAAATGGTAAATTTTTGAGAGAAATAATTTTTAAATATATTTTAAGGTGATTAATTAAAGTATTATGTTAAATTTTAGATTTAAGATTTTTGTGATTTAAAATATAGTTTAGTTTTATGTTTTTTAGATTAATCATATATTTTGTTGAAGTTTTGAACCAAGTAATGTGGTTCATTTTTGTGATAAAATAAAAAAGTTAATCAATTTTTATGAATAAATAGTATAGATGCATCATTGTCTAGAGATGGTCATTAAAAATTAGCTGGTAATGAATTAGGTAATTAGTTAATTAATTATTTAAGGAAATAAAATTAAAATGAATTATTAACAAATATTTATTAAATAAGTTAATTTCAATAAATAATCTTTTAATAATACCCATTTTTTCCATAAATAAAAAGTTACTATAATAATAATAAAAAAGAAATTATCATATAATCATTTTTAAGAATCTTTAAAAAATCTAAAAAATTAGAAATATATATATTTGTATCCCTAAGAAAACCTGTTGTAGAGATTTTGTGGTTGGCCATTTCCAATTTGGAAACGACCAAAACAGGTGGAAGCAACACCTCTTTTGCATTATATTAATTGAGCCAAAGCTTTGAAAATAAGCATAACAGTAGTGGGCATAAAAGTATTACCGTTGTAAGCACCTCTCTTCCATCATATTAATTGGGCAACGTTTTGAAAATAACGATAAAGTTGACAGACTGGCAGTGTTACCTACTTTGATTTGTTCCAAAGAAATTGACTTGTCAAACAAATTATCAAAAAATTTAATTAATTAATAAATCTTTTATGATCATTAATATTAAAATGAATTAAAAAATATAATATAATAATTAAAATTACTATGTAATTACATACTTTATGTCTACATATGAGATTACTTTTATCGTTATATTTTTTCCCTTTGTTTAACTAGTATTTATATTAATTTTTAAAATTATTTTAATTAGATTTATAACTAATTAAATATTAGGTTTTTATTTTAGTTAATATTTAGAGTTTATAAATTCAATTTAAACATATAAGATTACAGATTCAATTGGAGAGTTTTTTTGTTAAAGCTTTTTTTGTTATTGAGAAGTTATGGGTTCAATTCTCTGGACATTCTAAGAAAGAGGTTATCGTAACGAGGCCATAGACTCAAAACTCCTCTCAACAAGAAAGCAAGATAGGTTGTTGGTACTAGGCCATTAACTCATTTAAGAGCCCAACAAAGTTACTTTGTTCCATAACACCAACCTATCATAACAACTATTAGAAAGATAAGAACAATTCCACCTAAAAAGTTGCATTAATATTTACTATCAAATACAATACAATTTTTCTAAGTTATATATATAGATATATATATATATGAAAATATAAATATAATATTTTCTTAATTTAAAAAAAATAAAAAAAATCATTTTTAATGTAAATTATAAATTTATATAAATTTATTTTAAAAAATAATATATTTATGCTATAAACTAAAAAATAAAAAATAATCTAAATTAAAATTCATTTAATTCTATAAAATAATCAATTTTATGATATTAGTTATTTTTACCTAATTTCATCTCATTATGATATTGATTACAAATAAATCAAGATCATTAAAAATAAAAATAATAACTAATATTATCATAACGAATTTTATGATTTTGGTTATTTTTATCTAATTTTCAAACAATATTTACATTTTGTTTTGGATACATGAATTAATTTATAAATGAAATGATTTTTTCATAATATTTTTTCTGGTTATTTTTTATATTTCAGTTATTTTTATCTAATTCTCATCCAATAATGACTATTTTTGGACACCTAAATTAATATTATTAAATGCATTTAAAATAAAAATATTTAGATGACATAGTTTAATTTATAAATGAAATGATATTTTTCATAATTTTTTTTGGTTAATTTTGAATATTTTTAAAAAATTGAGTTTAAATTACTTAATTTGTAGAATTCAAGAGCCACATGATTTTTTTTATGTTTTCGAATTTATTTATGTGTTCATTCTTTAAAATTGGACTCCCAAATTCCTGAAAAAAGTTATTTCATCTATGAATTAAACTATGCCTATTTAAATTAATATATATTTTTAAGATTATCAAAAGTCATACACTATATGTGTGTGTGTGTGTGTTTGTGAGATTATTCAAGGGATAGAAAAACCAACACAAAAATTATAGTTGGAAACATTAATAAATAATTTTAAATTTCTAAAACACCTTAATTAGAACTGGTTTAATCTTATCATGAAATAATTTATTTATTTTTATTTTTCATAGATTACAAAAAATATTTTATGACCACATTCAATCAAGATATATGATATAGCTTATTAAAAATATTATTACTTATAAATTTAAGAAAAATTTGTGGTGCAATAAAGAATGATAAGATAAAATTAAACCAATATAGTGCAAGTTGTGTACCTTAATTTAGAATATCATAAGTATTTACGAACTCTAATTAGTAGAAAGATGAAAAATAATAGTGCTAAAATCCAAACAACATATATGAATTATATCTCAAATCTAGGTGTTGGAAAATCCCAAAAACACTATTTTATGTGACACTATGTCATCTTTGTGATATAAAATGGGTTGAAAATAAAAATAGTTTCTTAGATAGTGCCCTACACACATTCCAATTAGATCACAATTTAAAAATACCTATCAAAATATTAACTTTCCCAACCTCTTAGGTCATAAAAACTATGGTAACCTTGAAACATGTATCTTAATGGTTTTTTAGCATATAAATGAGATTCTAAAGAAATATAAGTAACCCATTACCTTTCCTAAAGTATAGACCAATTATAGTTCCAATGCACATTACTTGTCATCATTAACATTGTCATTAGAAAACTATAGAAGGGTGCTTGCATACTATTGATGGTCCAAAATGTGAAAATGGGGCCATTAAGAATGTGCACTCATATAAAAATTTGCACTTCCTAATAACAAGCATGTGTTCATGTGCGTCCACACTTTGTAAGGTCGTAGTATAACTAGTCTGCTTTTTCGCCCTGAAAATCATGGAAATTCCTATAATATTTTAAGAAAATCCAGTAGATATTTTTGTAAATCCACGTTATAACTATCAGAATTCAATATTTTGGGTGCCCTAGAGGTTTTTAATGGTCCTGAATCCATTTACACCATCAAAATCATGATTCAAACACTGTTACTGTAATATCTATTAAATTTTTGGGCCCAGATTTTGGCCAATTTTGGTCGTTCGAGCATTTCCTCCGTCTCATTAGACAAATCCCTTTGTAAGCCCCAAATGAAAAAATGGGATATGAGGTGGGCATGATGCACAAACATGTATGCATTCATGGCACATCCTATTTTTATATCCCTATAGCTCATGTTTTCCATAGCTTGGACCGTGGGCTGTGTTTTGAAGATCTCATGGAACCAAATATCATCTCCTTGGTATACATCTTTTGTGAGACAACAGTATTGATCTCCTTTAGATTTTGGGTAACCATTTCAATCAAATTTCATTTTTTTGTTTTTTTTCATTCTTTTGAAAATGTGGTTTGAAAAAAAACAAAATTATATGATACCCTGGAACAAAATAGCCATATTGAATTACAAGAGACTTGGTTACCATTGAGGTTAATGAGTAAACAAACCCAACATCTCGAAACCACAACTCCAAACAACCAAACCCAAACTTAGAACAAAGAAATCCCAATATCAAAATTGATACATATTTGACTACTTTGAGAGAACTCATACATAATATCCAAAACACCAAGTACCCATCATGATTGTCTCTAACATGTTCATCAAATTCAATTGTGTCATCCATTTCTAATGATAATGACTAATTAAATAAAATTTTCAATTAAAGGGATAGGATGTATGATAATATAAATCTAGTCTAAATAAATTCTAAATGAGAGACTTAAACATTTCCAAACAATATTTTCTATTAATATTAGTTGACCGAAAAAATATCCAACAAATACTAGTGAACAAGAAACACATTTCTATGGACTCACGCATCTACCAACCACTCTAATAACATTAGATGGATAGACAATTCAGATCTTTTGATATACCTCCTTGTAACAATAGGGATATTCCTACATATTTCTTGAGAACATTATTGGTAGAGTTCATGTTAGGACTCCTTATCAACTTCATTAACATAGGAGACTTGTAGGGAGTGGTACATAGGTATTCCTAATATGGAGGTGCATCATAATAATACGTCCTTATCCACCTAAATGAAGGCCTAACCCCTTGATCAAGAATTCTCTAGTACCATAAAAAAACAATTAAAGCCCATTTCAAAATAGACACCTTCAATCAAGCCATAGTGTGGCATTGAACCTTTTTGTTTGTTTGTCAAGTTGTGTGAGAACCTCTAGGCTTAAAATTTGGCTTGAAGAGATGTGATTCAGGGGCATAAAAGTTGTCAAAGTCACTCAGGGATCACACCCAGCCTCCGCCACAACTACCCTTAAATGACACAATTTTTTAGCATGACTCCTCCCCTTAGTACAGGGCACAACGACACCCCATGAGGTTTGATCGCAGGTCTCCTTGCTGACGAGGCCCATCCTCTACCAATTGTGCTAGTGGGACTTGACATGGTGTCACATGGTACCTTAATTACATAATTGTGCTAAGATTAACTAGAAGTTGATGTTGTACGAGACATTGGACCGTTAGATTCTATATTAAGGTTACCAAAAGAGGCTACATGGAGGATCATGTGAGCCTCATAGATGTACTAGCTATAGATATACTTGTTATGGGTTGATGTATTTCAATGAAAATAGTGTTATGAAGGAGGTTACTATCCTCACCATCTCTAAATTTTTCATTATAATATATGGGTTTTTGTGTGATATTTTTATATCTAATTATATATTATTTGTAGTTTCTATACCCTGATAACACTCCCCCCACTTCTATGTATATACCATTTTCAATTTCTATCACTATTGTATTAATGTAAAATATTAGTTTTCTTAGTGTGCGAAACATTTAGGTATGGTAAATTTAAATCATCCCTCCTTGAATAAATTTTCATATATTTTGAATTCATATTATATATACTTTTAGTTTGGTTATAATTGTAGTTTTCCTTTAATGTTTCTATAGATTGTGGTAACACTAAGAGAGGATTCATTCCCCTATAAGATGGAAATATCATCCCCTTTTTAGGTGTGTCAACTTAAATTTAGTTTAAATGTTTATTTTTTAATCTTATTTTGGTTAACTAATTAAAATATTATAAATGTGTATGGAGGTTGGAAAAATTTTCCATTAGTTTTATGCCTTACCAACATATTGTTCACCACCACCCACTCTTACCCAATCATATATCCCTCTTATCATCACATTTCCATGGTTTTTGGTATCACCAGTGAGATTCCATCATTTTTGTAAACAATGGGGGTTAGTCATTACTGACCTCCACCACCTTTACCATCACTTTCACTCACAAAGACGAAATCCATAGACCATCCATATTCCACCCTATTTTTTCTACCACTCTTTCATCCCAATGGTCACTTTACATAGCCCCTATGCACCCCCTTAACCATCATCCCACGATGGTAGTTTAGTGGATATTACAATGGATGTCACCTCTAAGAAGGTTATGTAGCTTAATATTATACCTACTATTCAATATCCATCATTTATTGAGAAATCCATGATGAGATCATTCATTAAATAAATTTGGTATGTATCCTAAATGGAAGTGATTTTAGGAATTTTTTTTTTTTTCATTCCATTCTTTTACTTTTGTAGCTATTGGAGGGTAGTATAGGAATGACGTTGGGCTCATAGAGAAAAGGAGCATCCTTGTGATTAATTCTATCATCTATGATCATTTTTCTTAGCTTGAGCTATAAATTATCAAACGTAACTATGATAATTCATTATGGAATTTATCTTACAATAATTTTCATTCTTTATATAGTCCTTGGAAAGATGAAGCACACCTAAAGAGAAAAAAAAATTGACCTCCTTCTTTTAGTAAGTGAAACATTGAAATTCAAGGTGTACATGATGGTTGTGAGGGTTCTAATTGAAAATCAATGACTAATGGGAGCCATATTGTATATAGGGAATGATATGCCATACATTTATTTTTAGGAGTGAATGTATATTAAATCCATTTTATATGTAGGGCATGTGTTCTATGAATTGAAGTGTTTTTTTATTTGATCTTGAAGTGTTAGATTTCTAGTTTGGATTTGCATGTATGTTAGTTTAAAGTTTCATAATTGAAAATGATTTCCTTAACAAGGAGTTGAAATGTTTCCTAGAAAATCAAACTCCATTCAAGAAAAATACGAGATTATATATTATACATTCAAATTTTCATAAAAACTAACAATTTTAATTATCATTATAATATGTATGAATTCGAAATGTTTACTTGGATATATTAACTTTCTTTCCACATGTTATATGGACACATGGAATTATTGATGACTGTATTCTAAGTATATGATAACAACCATTTAATAATACATTTGTAAATATTATATCATTTACATAATTATGGATTTCTCTTGAGAGTTGTGCATTTTTTCAATCATGAGACCCCATCATACTTAAATAACATGAGAAGGAACCTTACCTACAACTAAAGTACATCAATTTCTCATAATTCATGAAGTTTAATGCAAAATAAATTATGTCACTAAAAATTCCTACCAACCTAAGTTTGTAATTTTCATCAACACGTACCAATTAATTATTGACATTGCATAATGAATCAAATTACAAAAGCACACCTTGTCCAATTATAAAACCATTAAGGTGATAAAATTTAGGAAGAATTGCTTCTTGTTGTCCATACAATATTGACATCAACACATTAATCACATACACAACAACACACATGGTTAGCATACATCAATCATGCCACCAACAAGTATGAAGCTTGTTTACACCCCGATTATCTAGCTAACTTTGATATAACAACCTATTCTACTCTGGCGTCTCCCACCATAACCAAAATTTCCCTAATTTTACGTTTTTTTACTATAGTTTGAACCATTTTACCATTTTGAGTCTAAAAAATGACTCCAATATTCCTCACAGAAGGATTGTGATATTATAGAGAGCTTAGAATTAGTTCTCTTCTAATGAGACCAATACCCTACACCTAGGTTTCATCCACATGTTAGTGACCATGGGAATAAAATGCATTGTAGACCAACCTTGTCCATGTATTTTTAACCACCAACTATCTCTTGTATGAAAACCTCGTGAAGCCTCCCCACATTAATTGTAAGGAGTGTGGTGCTTTGTTTAACCTACAACCACTTAAATACAATCTGTAATTCCCGTTGAAATAACTAAAAATAAAACTACCAACAACATCCTTCTTAACACACCGAGAAATTGAATAATTGGTGACGTCCCTATCCACGTTTACATTATGTTTTAGAATTTTTTCCATTAACAAAACCCTCAGCATGAAAATATTATAATTGGTCTTACTAGGATTCAATAGGCTTGGATTAATCTTCATGAAATTTTCACTATTTGGAACCATATTTTCCATACATTCTACCTCAACTTCCTTCCATCCCATAATTTTATCTGTATGTAGTTAGTGGAATCCATTTGGACTATTGAATAAGGTCCATTAAGGCACTTGGGCTTGTTGAAGAATATGCATGAGTTTAACGGGCTTCAAGAAGAATGTAAGTAATCATAGGTTCATAGGATTAACTTGATTAACAATTACGACTAAGAACAATAATCACAAACATAATCTCAAAGGTTTCTTGCCAACCTCACATGTTGATAATTTCATATTACTGAATTTTCTTACACGTACCAAATGCTAATTGCTTTCATTGCCAACCAAGCATATGTACTAAGGTATCATAATCACATAATCAAAAAGCAATGTTTTGATATACAATTGAGAGTCTCCTTCCACCTCAAGTGGAAATACTGAACTAAAAAACAAATCCATCAATATTATCCATCCATTTTCTAATCTATTTCATTAGAGGAAATTTCATCCTAAAAGTGGCCTCCTAAGGAAAAATAATACAATAATAGTTCAAATAAAAAAAATAAGAATATGAATTTTGGAGGGAAAAGAACAAAACTAATTTTTTTTACTTGTATGTTTGGCTTATCTCCTTACCGCTATACCCAAATTTCAATTTTAGCCATTCGTTGCATGTAGAATGAAATTCCAAATCCAACGAGTACCCATTATGCATACTTTTGGGAAGACCCATAATGATAAAAATTGAAGAAACATTGAAAAAGTGTGCTCACCACACATTTCTAATGTATCTTCATTTTTTACCAATGCAGGTCTTATCAAAAGTTTGCATAATGGGTACTTGTTGGATGTAGAATTTAATTTTTCATCCAACAAGTGTCTGTAGATGAAATTTGGGTAAACCTATAAGGAGGTAAGCTGAAAATAAAAGTAAAAAAAGTAGTTTTTTTTTCCCCTCCAAAATATTTATATGTACCTCTTTTTACATTTAAAGGATTTTTATGAGTTTACATATTATGACAAGATAATTATGTGAAAATTTCATGGGCACTTTTAGGATGAAATTTCCTCTAATGCATGTATTTTACAAAATTCCTTTGGTGTATCTAACGACTCATGTAGCTCAAATAATTACTAGTAATTATTGCAACTCCAATAATTAGTAATTTTTAAAAGTTCCTCTCTAATTGTTGAAAATCTAACTTAACATGGGATCCAATAAATGCTAGCCATGACCTTGAGAACTTAATCCTCCATTTACTCAACAATGTTGGAGGATAACCAAATTTCCCCCCTTAAGAAATAAAAAAACTCATAGAAAACCATATTCTCTTATTTGTTATTTTATTTTATTTTCTAATTTTTCATTGTTTTCATGAATGCATAGGTTAAAATCTTATTGGAGGGTTTTTTGAAGTTATGGAAATGTAGATGTTCTAAATAGAAGAGAAGTCGATGGAAATGTAGATGTTAAATTACCTATTTGACACACATAAGAAACAATGAAACATATGTACCTGAAGCATAAGATCAAAAAGTAAATTTTAAATCTGAGGTTGAAATAAGCACAAAAAAACTAACATTCATAATCAGATCAAGTTGGTACCACAGCCTAGTTGAAAACTTTTGTTGAAAGGCAAGTTTATTTTCTTGGTAGATGCTTCAATTTTTGTGCAAGTTTAATGGTTACAAATTTGCAATGTTGAAAAGGTTAAAGTTACAGAAAGGTGAAGGAAAAACTACTGGTTGCATGTCCTGAGATTAGGACCAGAAGAAGGAGAGATACAAGAGAACCATATTCACCCAAATTTCCACTCATAGCTGCACCTGAAACACTTCAAGTTTTTTCTCAAGGAGATGATATTGAAGAGGTACAAGTTATACAATAAGCTAATTTGATTGAAGAGGTACAAGACATAGAATTTGAGCTTGAATCCATAGCCATTATGTCGGGTGTTGGAGATAATAAAGGACATTAAGAAGAGGATGATGTCAAGAGAGACTTCAATGGCATAAAGAGGATGGTTAAAATTATGTTTGATGTATTTATTGTTGGGATAGGAGGAGAAGGTTCTAAGCCTCCACATAGAGAAGGAAATTCATATGATAAGAAGGATGAAGAGAAGAGTTCAAAGGGTAGCGGAGGAAATCCACCACCATCTCCAATATCTTCATCATCCTCATCATCTCCATCAACATCATCTTCCACTTCCAACACAAAAACCACCCACACTCACTCAAAAGCCACAAAAGGAAAGACACCCTTACTCAAACTAGATGTCAAATTTGAGCTTCCAATGTATAATGGCTAGATAAATCCAGAAAAAATTGAAAATTGGATACATCAATTGAAGGTGTATTGTAGGATTCTAAACCTTCATGAATATGACAAAAGGATTCAATTAGCTTCTTTGAGGATGGAAATATCTCCACTTGTATGGTGGGAGCAAAGAATCAAGAAGAGATAGAAAACTGTGGTAAAATCTGTGTGTCTTAGTAAAGTTTTATTGCTGCCATTAAAAGGAAATTCTATCCCTTAGCTTACATACAAAAGGAAATTATGGATTGGTGAAATTTTAGACAGTTGAAAGGGAAAAGTGTACAAGATTATACTCATGAATTTATGAGAAGAGCTATAATTTTGGGCATTAATTTATATTCTCAAGAAACTTTGTTAAATTATGTTGGGGGTTTGCACAGTTACCATAGGCGCACTATGCTCATGTTTAATCCCACAAACATAGATTAAGTTTGTGCTCAAGCCACACACTTAGAGTGAAGAGGGAAACAAAACATAGATGAGAAAAGGGAAAGTGAGGGTAAAGGAAAGGGAAAGTTTTATGGAATAGGAAAGAGAAATAGCTCTCTAAAAAGAGAGAAGGAAAAGCTCACATGAAAAAATTGTTCAAATATTGGCCATGATGAACACCATTGTTCGAAACTTCATTGAGAGTTGAAGCAATTAAACAAATTGAAAGCCAAAAGAAGGGTAAAATTGTTGCTATAGTTTAAAATGACTTAGGGTCAAATTCAGGGGATGAGACAAAGATTTCAACCATGGGTTTGAAAGGTAAACATATTGCAAGCACTAGTTATTCAAATTGTTCAAATGTTACTCATGATGAGGATACAAGAATAGAAATTTTCCATATTAGAGTTTTCTCTAAACATACCAAGATTGATACACTTTTTGATAATGGATCAAATCTAACTTGATTTCTTAATACTTAATTAAGCAACTTGGCCTTGAAAATATTAGACATCCAAGACCATATCCTTTGGGTTGGATATGCAAAAATGAAAACTTGTAAGTTACAAGAGAGTTCTTACTAGGATTCACCATCAATTCAAACTTTATTGATAAAGTTGAACTTGATTTGGTGTTGCTTGAGATATAAGGTATTGTATTTGGAAGTCCTTATCTATATGATAGGAAATAAGTATTTCATTGCCATGAAAATAAGTATCACTTGCTTCAAGATGATATTGAGAACATAGTTGAGAGCATAATAAGAAGACAATTTTGTCTTTTATACATGCAGGAGAAATGAAGAGGATTGTGGATGCAAGTGAGGATTTAACATTGTTGATGAGAAAAAAAAGAGATGTTTTGAATAAAACCTTTCAAAAGGATGCTTATGCTTGTAATGAGATGTTTCAGGATTTTAATATATTTCCTTTGAAAGGAGGTGAACAAGATGTAAAACATTTGTAGCAGTCAACATCAGTGTTGATTAGTGTTGGAAACAAGATATCAGTGCAAGAGAGTGCAAAGGTCAAAGAGAAAGCGATAAAGCATCTTGGAAAAGAAGGCATGGATTCCACAAATGCTATTTTTTGGTTCCAAAGGGTACATGGAAATGGAAAAGATACTTGGTCAAGAGTCGACACAAGTACAAACCAAGATCAACTAAGAATCACCATGGTGACAGTGTGCAATGTGAGACAACTTTTAAGTTTCCTTTGATTAATAACCAAGGTAGGAACAAGATGGTTTCTGCAAGAATATATTTCTTCTCTACAAATTCGTAAAAATTGAAGCATGACGGTGTCAATGACAACAAGAAAAGGTCACAAGAATCAAGGAAAATGTTGAATTTTTGTGAAAAGCTCCAATTGATGAAATTGGGAAAATTTTAGTGGGTAGAGACTAGAAGGGTGGGGGAACAGTACCCTCATCCACATGATTAGTAATCCAATAGATATTGGGATCCAAAAGGATTCTAGTGGGGAGGAACGATCAAAAGCTCAGTATTTAGCTAAAAAATGAAACTGCTCAGAATTGATTAGAAACTAAATGACAGTGAGTGGCTCATCGCCAGGAATCCAATGCAATTTATTTCGTTGAAAACGAAGTTTGGATGAAGAACTTATAGCTTATTGACCATTGTTTAGAACAAGCAATTTTTTAAAATAATTGAAGAACAATGATAGGTTGATGACATGGAAGCCCAGTCAGCACACACGGAATATTCTTCAGATTATGTCTAGTGGCATTATGACAAGTATCACAATTGGATTCACTAGTTTGGTTTGAAGGTGAATTTTTTTAGGATTTATCTCCTAAGGTTGAATTCTATTTTTTTATGTGGGAGCACAACCCAACCAGGGACCGCCACATGTCCCCTCTAGTGGAACCCCTCTCCAAGGTCATGTTTGAATTTCAAATGATATGGTGGTCAAATTTTAATTCATGGGTGCATTTTATTATGGTTGAATTACCTTTATGGTCGCATTTGATATATATTATATTAAACCCAAAAATCCACACCTTATATTAATCCAACATCCGAGTTTATTAAACATTAGTGGAGCGGTTATATTATTGGCAGATTAAACAATGGTGGGAGCACGTATTACTAAATGGACTGATATATATATATATATATATATATATATATATATATATATATATATATATATATATATGTTGCATATTTTAAATTCCAATGTTTTATGGATGCATATCATATTCCAGTGTCATTCAATACTTGGTTTATGGTGAGAATGAAATAGTGAAAAAATATATATGAGCAGGAGAAGAGGTTGGAGTCGAGCCCATGACCTCCCTCCACATAACCGTGTGCCTTAACAATAGGCCACAGGAAGTAATTTTTATATTTTAGCAATGAAATTATATATGAATGCATATGTGGACTTTGATGGTGGAATGGAGGGGGCCATCTTGCGGACCAACCCTCCTCCCATATGACCTTTCCACGTGACCTTGCACCAAGTGCCCAAATAAAACCCGCTTAATGCTTAATTAATTTGTCATTATCTCGATTAATTCGTTGATTAAGTTAATTAAACTTGAGTTTAAAATGATAGAAACTTTGGAGGCATCACCAAATTCGATGGGAAGTGCCATTTTGTCAGAGCTAACTAGACACTTCTCCAGATTTGGGGGAGGAATCTAGGGAAAAAATAAATGATCCATATCTTGGGTAATTTTTGACCAATTTTAGCTCAAGAAGAGTCATTCGTAGCATATTCGCATTCTCTGAACACATTGGAACATTTTTTAGAGGTAGTGGATCAATTCTACAAGTGTTTTTTTCACCTTGAATAATTCTGAAGCCTAGGGCCACTAGGAAGGAAGGCCATGCCTAGATCAGTTGATGGCCAAATTGAGTGACTTAATAGTCATTTCTAATAGATTTCGACATTATGAACTCATTGGAGTACATTTTAGGAGAATTTTATGCATGTAAATAGTAAATTTTTCACTCTTGAGCTAATAAAGAGGCCTAAGCCATGGAAGCTCGACCAAGGAGATGTACCCGAGGAGGGGTGAAGTCCTTCATAAAAAATCTGTTTTAATTGATCAATTGTAATGGTTTTCTATTCTTTATTTTTTTTTCGGTATTTTAAATTCATACTTTATGCTCTTGAATTCACTCACAAAAACTCAGTTAAATTACCTGTTTGACACACATAAGCAACAAGGAAACATATGTACCTCAAGCATAAGATCAATGAGTAAGTTTTAAATCTGAGGTTGAAATTAGGACAAAAAAAACAACATTCATAATCATATCAAATTGATATCAAATCTTGGTTGAAAACTTTGGTCGAGAGGAAAGGTTATTTTCCTTATAGTTGCTTGAAGTTTTGTGCAAGTTTAATGGTTGCAAATTTGTGATGTTGACAAGGTTAAAGTTGTAGAAAGGTGAACGTAAATTCTTGGTTGCAACTCCGAAGATTAGGACCAGAGGACGGACAACTACAAGAGCACCATCTTCACCCAAAGTTCCACTCATATATTCACTTGAGGCACCTCAGGTTTTGTCTCAAGAAGTTGATATTGAAGAGGTACAAGTTGTACAAGAAGCTAATTCGATTGAAGAGGTACAAGCATTAGAAGTTGAGATTGAATCCATAGGCATTATGTCAGGTGTTGGAGATACTCAAGGAAATTAAGAAGAGGGTGATGTCAAGAGAGACTTCAATGACATAAATAGGATGGTTAAAATTATGTTTGATACATTTAGTGTTGGGATGACAAGAGAAGGTTCTAAGCCTCCACATGGAGAAGTAACTTCAAATGATAATAAGGATGAAGAGAAGAGTTCAAAGGATAGTGGAGGAAATCCACCTCCATCTCCACCATATTCATCATCATCATCTTCTCCATCAACATCATATTCCACTTCCGCCACAAAAACCACCCACACTCACTCAATAGAAATAAAAGGAAGGACACCCTTACTCAAACTAGATGTCAAATTTGAGATTCCAATGTATAATGGAGAGATAAATGTAGAAATATTGGACAACTGGATATGTCAATTGTAGGTATACTGTAGGATTCAGAACCTTCATGAAGATGACATAAAGATTCAATTTTATTCTTTGAGGATGTAAGGATTTGCACTTGTATGGTGGGAAGCAAGGAGTCAAGAAGAGATAAAAAAATATGGTAATATCTCTATGTCTTCGTCAAGTTTTATTGTTTCCATTAAAAGGAAATTCTATCCCTTAGGTTACATGCAAAAGGAAATTATGGATTGGAAAAATTTTAGACAGTTGAAAGGGAAAAGTTTTTAAGATTATACTAATGAATTTAGGATAAGAGCTCTAATTTTGGGTATTAATTTATACTCTCAAGAAGCTTTGTTAAAGTATGTTGGGGTTTTTCATTGTTACCTTAGGAACACTTTTCTCATGTTTAATCCCACAAACATAGATGATGCTTTTGGTCAAGCCACACACTTAGAGGGAAGAGGGAAACAAAACATAGATGAGAAAAGTGAAAGTGAGGGCAAAGGAAAGGAAAATTTTTATGGAAGAGGAAAGAGAAATAGCTGTCTAAAAATAAACAAGGAAAAGCTCACATGAAAAAAATGTTCAAAGACTGGCCATGATGAAGACCACTATTGGAAACTGCATCTAGAGTTGAAGCCAAACAAATTGAAAGCCAAAGAGAAGGGTAAAACTATTGCTATAGCTGAACATGACATAGGGTCAATTTTAGGAGATGTGACAAAGATTACAGAAATGGGTTTGAAAGGTAAACATACTGCAAGTGCTAGTTCTTCAAAAATTTCAAATGCTACTGTTTATGAAGATATGAGAATATAAATTTTCCATATTAGTGTTGTCTCTAAACATACCAATATTGATACACTTTTCGATAGTGGATCAAAAGCTAACTTAATTTCTGAATACTTAGTTAAGAAACTAGGCCTTTACACTATTAGACATCCAAGGCCATATCCTTTGGGTTGGATATGCAAGAATGAAAAATTTCATGTTACAAGGAAGTAATTAGTAACATTCTCCATCAATTCAAACTTTATTGATGAAGTTCAACTTGATGTGGTGTCGCTTGAGATATCAGATATTTTATTGGGAATTACTTATCTGTATGATAGGAAAGCAGTACTTCATTGCCATGAGAATAAGTATCACTTGTTTAAAGATGGTATTGAGTACATAGTTAGAGCACATAAGAAGAATACAAGTTTGTCTCTTATACATGCAGGAGAAATGAGGAGGATAGTGAATGCAAGTCAGAATTTGACATTGCTGATGATCAAAAAAAGAGATGTTTTGAGTCAAACCTTCCAAAAGGATGCTTATGTTTGTAATTACATGTTTTAGGATTTTAACAGGTTTCCTTTGAAAGGAGGTGAAAAAGATGAAAACATTTTTCAATAGTCAACGTCAGTGTTGAGTATTGTTGGAAACAAGATTTCAGTGTGAGAGAGTGCAAAGGTAAAAGAGAATGCTAGTTTTTGGTTTCCAAAGGGTGCATGGCAATGGTGAAGATACTTGGTCAAGAGTCGACACAAGTAGAAATTGACATCAACTAAGAATTACCATGGTGACAGTGTGCAAGGTGAGACAATTTTTAAGTTTCCTCTGATTAATGACCAAGGTAGGAACATAATGGTTTCTGCAAGAATACCTTGCTTCTATGAAAATTCAGAAAAATTACAGCCTAACTGTGTCAATGACAACAAGAAAAGTTCGTAAGAATCAAGGAAAAAGTTGACATTTTTGTGAAAATATCCAATTGATGAAATTGGGAAAATTTCCATGGATAGACACTCGAAGAGTGAGGGAATAGCACCCTCATCCACATGCTTAGTAATCCAAGAGATTTTGGGGTCCAAAAGGCTTGTAGTTGGGAGGAATGATCAAAGACTCAGTATTTATCTCAAAATGAAAGTGATAAGAATTGATTTGAAATTGAAAGATAGCGATTGACCCATCATCGGGAATCCAATGCAACTCATTTTGTCGAAAACCGAGTTCGGATGAAGAAGTTATAACTCATTGACCGTTAGAAGAGGGAATTTTTTTAAAAAAATTGCAGAATAGTGTTAGGTTGATGACATGGAAGCCCAGTTAGAATGTAGGGTATATTATTTATTTTATGCCCAGTGGCACTATGACAAGTGTCACAACTGGACTCGTCAGTTCGTTTTGAAGATGCATTTTTTTTTAGGATTCCTCTCCTAAGGTTGAATTCGAATTTTTTTTATGTGGGAGGACAACCTAACTAGGGACCGGCATGTGTCCCCTATGGTGGACACCCTCTCGAAGGTTAAGTTCGAATTTCATATGATATGGTGGTCGAATTTTACGTCATGGGTGCATTTTATTAAGGTTGAATTGCTAGCATTTGATATATATTATATTAAACCAAAATATTTTCACCTTATATAAATCCAAGGTTCAATTTTATTAAACAATGGTGGAATGGTTATATTATTGGTGGATTAAACAATTGTGGGAGAAATTATTATTAAATGGAATGACATATATATATTTTTCATGTTCTAAAGTCAAATGTTATATGGAGCACATATCATGTTCTGGTGGCATTCAAACCTTGGGTTATGGTGAGAATTAAATAGTAGAAAAATATATATGAGTAGGAGCAGAGGTCAAGGTCGAATCCATGACGTCCCTCCACATAATCGCATGCCTTACCAATAGGCCGCAGGCAATGCTTGTTATACGTTAGCAACGAAATTATATTTGAATTCATATGCAGACTTCGATGGTAGAATGGAGGGGGGAAGCCCTCCTCCCATATGACCTTTCCACGTGACCTTCCACGAAGTGCCCGAACAAAATGCACTCCATGTGCAATTAATTTTTCCTTATCCCCATTAATCCATTGATTAAGTTAATTAAGCTCGAGTTTAAATTGACAGAAAATTTGGAGGTGTCACCAAAAATCGGTGGGAACTACCATTTTGTCGAAGCTAACTGGAGTCTTCTTGAGATTTGGAGGAAGAATATAGGGAAAAATTAAATAATCCATATCTTGCAAAATTTTTGACCAATTTTGGCTTAGGAAGAGTCATTCCTAGCAGATTGACATGCTCTAAACACATTGGAACAGGTTTTACAGGTGCTCTAGATCAGCTGAAGGTGAAATTGAGTGAATAAACAATTATTTCTGATAGATTTCAACATTCCGAACTCATTGGAGTATGTTTTAGGAGCATTTGATGCATGTATATAAAAAAATTTGCACTATTGAGCTAACACATAGGCCCAAGCCATGAAAGTTGGACCAAGGAGATGTTGCGCAGGTGGGGTGAAATCCTTCATCAAAAATTTGTTTTAATGGATCCATTGTGATGGTTTGTTGTTCTTTATGTTGATGTTATTCAACATTTTAAATTCATACGTTGTGCTCTTGAATTCACTCACAAAAACTCAGTTGAATTTTCTATTTGACACAAATAAGGAACAATGAAACATATGTACCGCAAGCATAAGGTCAGCAAGTAAATTTTAAATCTGAGGTTGAAATTATCACATAAAAACTAGTTTAGTTTTATGTTTTTCAGATTAATCATATATTTTGTTGAAGTTTTGGGCCAAGTAATGTGGTTCATTTTCGTGATAAAATAAAAAATTTAATCAATTTTAATGAATAAATAGTATAGATGCATCATTGTCTAGAGATAGTCATTAAAAACTAGCAAATGAACTAGGTAATTAGTTAATTAATTACTTAAGGGAATAAAATTAAAATGAATTGTTAGAAAATATTTATTAAATAAGTTAATTTCAATAAATAATCTTTGAATAATACCCATTTTTTCCATAAATAAAAATTTATTATAATAATGATAAAAAGGAAATTATCATATAATCATTTTTAAGAATCTTTAAAAAATCTAGGAAATTAGAAGTATATATATTTGTATCAAATAAATTAATGTAAAAAATAAGGATAAAGGGGTTTAAAATAAAATCAAAATAATAATGAAAATATTATAATAATAAGGATATAGGTTTAAAAATATTAATAAAAAACAAACAAATTGTTGGAGGATTTTAAAGAAAGCAACGAATAAAATAAGAAAAATAGAAGAGAAATAAACAAAAAAAAACTAACCCACTAAGAATCTAAGGTAGAGGTTAAGGAGTCACATAGAGAGAGTTAAAGCACAAATTTTACTCAATTTCCAACCATCATTCCTATTGAGATTCTTAGCATGTCTATCAATCTCAATAGCTTCTCTAACCTTCCTATGGTGGAAATGATCAACCCTAGCAATTACCTTGAAATACTCAATACGGAAATGGTGAGAATACTTTTTCGCATGTTCCGCAAGAGATGATGTGCGGCAAAGATTTTCTTTCACATGTTCCACAAAAGATGATATATGACAACAATTCCAATATAGGGAATACCACATGAACAAGAAACCAAGTATACCCCTTTCTTATCTTTAAGATCGACAAAGTCCTTGAAAAACCAACGAAAATTTCTATCTTAAAATAATAATAAATAAATAAATAAATTTTATATCAAATTGACCACTTAAAAAAAAAAAAAAAAAATTGATTGTAATGAACATATCCAAACAATCCATCACACAACCATGACCATATTCAAAACCAATCAAAATTTAAGAAATTAAAACATTCATGAAAATTACAACCAGTGAAATTATACAGACATTTGTATTGTAATTATAATAAAAAAATATAATAAAACTTAAATTTAAAATAGCCTATTAAAATTTATAACCAAATACTATCTTAACTAACTATGAGAAAAATTAAATTAAAGCTTAAATTTAAAATACACTCTTAAAATTTATATCCAAATACTATCTTAACTAAAATAAAAATACAACTTAAATTCAAATATAATACTTCACAAGGTGAAATATTTAAAATTCACACTTTCATCACATAAAATTCAAAATTCTGGAAGTATAATTAGCATAAACATAGAATGCAGTTTATAGGCTAAAATTCAAAATCCAGGAAATCGTTTGTTCTTGCAACTAACATGATGTGCTCTGACCGTTCGCTTTTTCACTTTCCTAGTGAAAACCAATTGCAATTTCTGAGAAAAAAATCAAACGTTCCAAAAGAAATGCTACTCCACTAATCCTCTACTCTTGAAAATCTAAACAGAACTGCACAGGAGGCCAATGAAAATTTAAAACAATCACAACAAATATGAGCTTTCCCAATTGCAATTTCTGGTGTCACAATGCAACTCCTCCAGGTAGACATGCGTATGGTCAAATCAAGAGGGTTATGAGTTTCATTAAAGGTGGTCAAGTTGAAGGATCCGCAAGCTTCATTTACAAACAGAGTACGATGAACGCAGGTGCTAATTAATAAGCATTGGAACCATCAAAGGTGCAAGGGAATTTGGCCAAATCAAACTGCAATCACTAAGATTTTGTGGAAACGACCAAAACAGGTGGAAGCAACACCTCTTTTGCATTATATTAATTGAGCCAAAGTTTTGAAAATAACAGTAGTGGGCATAAAAGTATTACCGCTGTAAGCACCTCTCTTCCATGATATTAATTGGGCAACGTTTCGAAAATAACGATAAATTTGACAGACTGGCAATGTTACCTACTCTGATTTGTTCCAAAGAAATTGACTGGTCGAACAAGTTATCAAAAAATTTATTTAATTAATAAATCTTTTATGACCATTAATATTAAAATGAATTAAAAAATATAAAATAATAATTAATATTATTAATCAATTACATACTTTAGGTTGAGATTACTTTAATATAACCAATTAAATATTAAGTTTTTATTTTAATTAAATATATATTTAAATTTATTTTAAAAGTATTATATATATATATATATATATATATATATATATATATATATATATATAATTAATTTTAATTTTATAAATTTCAATTAATATTTAGACTTTATAAATTCAATTTAAACATATAATATTATAGGTTATCTCAATTGGAGAGATTTTTTGTTAAAGTCTTTTTTGTTATTGAGAAGTTATGGGTTCAATTCTCTGGACATCATCATGGTGAGGTTCCCTCTCAACCCCAAAGAAAGAGAGTACTACTCCATGGACTCACAACCACTCTCAACTTAAAGGTAAGAGAGGGGTGATGTTGTTGATACTAGGCCATTAACTCACTTAAGAGCCCAACAAAGTTACTTTGTTCCATAACACCAACCTATCAGAACAACTATTAGAAAGATCCACCTAAAAAGTTGCACTAATATTTACTATCAAATACAATACAATTTTTCTAAGTTATATATATATATATATATATATATTTGAAATGGTACATAACTTAATCAATATATATATATATATATATATATATATATATATATATATATATATATATATATATATATATATATATATATATATATATATATATATATATATATATATTTTTAATATAAATTATAAATTTATAAAAAATTATTTTAAAAAATAATATATTTATGCTATAAAATAACAAATTATCTAAATTAAAATTCGTTTAATTCTATAAAATAATCAATTTTATGATATTAGTTATTTTTACAGAATTTTATCTCATTATGATATTGATTACAAATAAATCAAGATCATTAAAAGTAAAAAATAAAAAATAATAATCAATATTATCAAAATTATAATAAGGAATTTTATGATTTTGGTTATTTTTATCTAATTTTCAAACAATATTTACATTTTTTTGGATACATGAATTAATATTATTAAATGCATTTAAAATGAAAATATTTAGATGACATAGTTTAATTTATAAATAAAATGATTTTTTCATAATATTTTTTCTCGTTATTTTGTATGATTTTGGTTATTTTTATCTAATTTTCATCCAATAATGACTATTTTTGGATACATGAATTAATATTATTAAATGCGTTTAAAATAAAATTATTTAGATGACATAGTTTAATTTATAAATGAGATGATCTTTTTCATAATGTTTTTCGGTTAATTTTGAATATTTTTAACAAATTGAGTTTAAATTATTTAATTTGTAGAATCCAAGAGCCACATGATTTTTTTTATGTTTTTGAATTTATTTATGTGTTCATTCTTAAAATTGGACTCCCAAATTCCTGAAAAAAATTATTTCGTCTATAAATTAAACTATGCCCAGTTAGATTAATATATATTTTTAAGATTATCAAAAGTCATACACTATATATATGTGTGTGTGTGTGTTTTTGTTTGTGAGATTATTCAAGGGATAATAAAACCAACACAAAAATTATAGTTGCAAACATTAATAAATAATTTTAAATTGCTAAAGCACCATAATTAGAATTGGTTTAATCTTATCATGAAATTATTTATTTATTTTTATTTTTCATAGATTACAAAAATATTTTATGACCACATTCAATAAACATAAATGATATAGATTATAAAAAATATTATTACTTATAAATTTAAGAAAAAATTGTGGTGCAATAGAGAATGATAAGATAAAATTAAGCCAATATAGTACAAGTTGTCTACCCTAATTTAGAATATCGTAAGTATTTACTGGCTCTAATTAGTAGAAAGATGAAAAATAACAGTGCTAAAATCCAAACAACATATATGAATTATATCCCAAATCTAGGTGTTGGAAAATATCAAAAACACTTTTTTATGTGACAATATGTCATCTTTGTGATATTAAATGGGTTGAAAATAAAAGTAGTTTCTCATAGTGCCCTACACACATTCCAATTAGATCACAATTTAAAAATACCTATCACAATATTAATTTTCCCAACCTCTTAGGTCATAAAAATTATGGTAACCTTGAAACATGTATCTTAATGATTTTTTAGCATATAAATGAGATTCTAAAGAAATATAAGTAATCCCTTACCCTTCCTAAAGTATAAACCATTTCTAGTTCCAATGCACATTAATTGTCATCATTAACATTATCATTAGAAAACTATAGAAGGGTGCTTTCATACTATTGATGGTCCAAAATGTGCAAATGGGGCCATTAAGAAAATGCACTCATATAAACATGTGCATATTCCTAATAACAAGCATGTGTTCATGTGCGTTCACACTTTGTAAGGACGTAGTATAACTAGTTTGCTTTTTTGCCCTAAAAATCATGGAAATTCTGGTAATATTTTAAGAAAATCCCGTAGGGATTTTTGTAAATCCACGTTATAACTATAAAAATTTAATATTTTGGGTGCCCTAGAGGTTTTTTATGGTTCTGAATCCATTTACACACTTTGTAAGGACGTAGTATAACTAGTTTGCTTTTTTGCCCTAAAAATCATGGAAATTCTGGTAATATTTTAAGAAAATCCCGTAGGGATTTTTGTAAATCCACGTTATAACTATAAAAATTTAATATTTTGGGTGCCCTAGAGGTTTTTTATGGTTCTGAATCCATTTACACCATAAAAATCATGATTCAAATATCGTTACTATAATATTTATTAAATTTTTTGGGCCCGAATTCTGGCCAATTTTGGCCATTCAGGAAATTCCTCCGTCTCATTAGACCACTCCCTTTGTAAGCCCCAAATGACCAAATGGGATGCGAGGTGGGCATGATGCACAATCATGTATGCATTCATGGCACATCCTATTTGTATATCCCTATAGCTCATGTTTTCCATAGCTTGGACCGTGGAGTGTGCTTTTAAGATCTCATGGAACCAAATATCATCTCCTTCATATACATATTTTGTGAGGAAACAGAGTTGATATCCTTCAGATTTTGGGTAACCATTCCAATTCTATTTCCTTTCTCCGTTTTCTTTTTATTCTTTTCAAAATGTGGTTTGAAAAAAAAAAATTATATGATACCCTGGAACAGAATAGCCACATTGAATTACAAGAGACTTGGTTACCATTGAGGTTAATGAGTAAACAAACCCAACATCTCAAAACCACAACTCCAAACTTCCAAACCTGAACTTAGAACAAAGAAATCCCAATATTAGAATTGATACATATTTGACTACTTTGAGAGAACTCATACATAATATCCAAAACACCAAGTACCCATCACGATTGTCTCTAACATGTTCATCAAATTCAATTGTATCATCCATTTCTAATGGCAACGACAAATTAAATAATATTTTCAATTAAAGGGATAGGATGTATGATAATATAAATCTAGTCTAAGTAAAGTCTAAATGAGAGACTTAAACATTTCCAAACAATATTTTCTATTAATATTAGTTGACCGAAAAAATATCCAACAAATACTAGTCAACAAGAAACACATTTCTATGGACTCATGCACCTACCAACCACTCTAATACCATTAGATGGATAGGCAGTTAAGATATTTTGATATACCTCCTTGAAACAATAGGGATATTCCTATATATTTCTTGAGAACATTATTTGTAGAGTTCATGTTAGGAATCCTTATCAACTTCATTAACATAGGAGACTTGTAGGGAGTGGTGCATAGGTATTCCCAAGACACAAGTGCATCACAATACTACGTCCTTGTCCACCTAAATGAAGGCCTAATCAATTGATCAAGAATCCTCTAGTACCATAAAGAAAAACTAAGGCCCATTTCAAAATAGACACCTTCAATCAAGCCATAGTGTGGCATGGAACCATTTTGTTTGTTTGTCAAGTTGTGTGAGAACCTCTAGGCTTAACATTTGGCTTGAAGAGAAGTGAGTCAAGGGAATATAAGTTGTCAAAGTCACTCAGGGATCAGACCCCACCTCGGCTACACCAACCCTTAGATGACACAACTTTTTAGAATGTCTCCTCCCCTTAGTACAGGGAACAATGACACCCCATGAGGTTTGATCGCAGGTCGCCTTGCTGACGAGGCCCATCCTCTACCAGTTGTGATAGTGGGACTTGAAATGGTGTCACATGGTACCTTAATTACATCATTGTTCTAATATTAACTAGAAGTTGATGTTGTACGAGACATTGGACCATTAGATTCTATAGTAAGGTTACCAAAAGAGGCTACATGAAGGATCATGTGAGCCTCAAAGATGTACTAGCTATAGATATACTTGTTATGGGTTGATGTATTTCAATGACAGTAGTGTTATGGAGGTTACTATCCTCACCATCTCTAATTTTTTCATTATAATATGTTGGTGTTTGTGTAATATTTTTTATATCTAATTGTATACTATTTGTAGTTTCTATACCCTAATATCACTGCCCCCACCTCTATGTATATAACATTTTCAATTTCTATCACTATTGTATTAATGTAAATTATTAGTTTGCTTAGTGTGTGAAACATTTAGGTATGTTAATTATAAATCATCCCTCCTTGAAGAAATTTTCATATATTTTGAATTCATATTATATATACTTTTAGTTTGGTTATAATTCTATTGTTCCCTTAATGTTTCTATAGATTGTGATAACACTAAGAGAGGATTCATTCCCCTATAAGATGGAAATATCATCCCCTTTTCAGGTGTGTCAACTTAAATTTAGTTAAATTGTTTATTTTTTAATCTAATTTTGGTTAACTAATTAAAATATTATAAATGTGTATGGAGGTTGGAAAATTTTTCCATTATTTTTATGCCTCACCAACATATTTTTCACCACCACCCACTCTTACCCAATCATATAGCCCTCTTATCATCACATTTCCATGGTTTTTGGTATCTCCAGTGAAAGTTCATCATTTTTGTAAACAATGGGAGTTAGTCATTACCCACCTCCACCACCTTTACCATCCCATTCACTCACAAAGACCACATCCATAGACCATCCTATATTCCCCCCTATTTTTTCTACCACTCTTTCAACCCAATGGTCACCCTACATAGCCCCCATGCACCCCCTTAACCATCATCCCAGGATGGTAGTTTAGTGGATATTACAATGGATGTCACCTCTAAGAAGGTTATGTAGCTTAATATTCTACCTACTATTCAATCTCCATTACTTCTTGAGAAATCCATGATGAGATCATTCATTAAATAAATTTGGTATGTATCCTAAATGGAATTTATTTTAGGATTTTTTATTTTTTTTTTGCATTCCATTCTTTTACTTTTGTAGCTATTAGAGGGTAGTATGGGATCGATGTTGGGCTCATAGAGCAAAGAAGAATCCTTGTGATTAATTCTATCATCTATGATCATTTTTCTTAACTTGAGTTATAAATTATCAAATGTAAGTGTGATAATTCATTATGGAAAAAATATTACAAGAATTTCCGTTCTTTATATAGTCCTTGGAAAGATGAAGCACACCCAAAGAGAAAAAAAAATTGAGCTCCTTTTAGTAAGAAGTGAAACATTGACATTCAAGGTGTACATGATGGTGAGAGGGTTCTAATGGAAAATCAATGACTAATGGGAGCCATATTGTATATAGGGTATTATATGCCATACATTTATTTTTAGGAGTGAATGTATATTAAAGCCATTTTATATGTAGGGCATACGCTCTATGAATTGAAGTGTTTTTTTATTTGATATTGACGTGTTAGATTGCTAGTTTGTATTTACATGTAATTTAGTTTAAAGTTTCATAATTGAAATTTATTTCCTTAACAAGGAGTTGAAATGTTGACTAGAGAATCAAACTCCATTCAAGAAAAATACAAGATTATATATTATACATTCAAATTTTCATAAAAACTAACAATTGCAATTATCATTATAGTATCCATGAGTTCTGAATGTTTACTTGGATATATTAACTTTCCTTCCACCTGTTATGTGGACACATGGAATTATTGATGACTGTATTCTAAGTATATTATTACAAACATTTAATACTACATTTGTAAATATTATATCATTTACATAATTATGGATTCCTCTCAAGATTTGTTCATTTTTTCAATCATGAGACCCCATCATACATAAATAACGTGAGAGGGAACCTTACCTACAACTAAAGTACATCAAGTTCTCATAATGCATGAAGTTTAATGCAAAATAAATTATGTCACTAAAAATTCCTACGAACCTAAGTTTGTAATTTTCATGAACATGCACCAATTAATTATTGATATTGCATAATAAATAAAATTACAAAACCACACCTTGTCCAATTATAAAACCATTAAGGTGATCAAATTTAGGAAGAATTGCTTCTTGTTATCCATACAATATTGACATCAACACATTAATCACATACAAAACAACACACGTGGTTAGCATACATCAATCACGCCACCAACAAGTATGAAGCTTGTTTACGCCCCAATTATCTAGCTATTTTTTATATAACAATCTATTCTACTCTGGCGTCTTCCACCATAACCAACGTTGCCTTAATTTTACGTTTTTTTACTATATTTTGAACCATTTTACCATTTTGAGGCTAAATAATGACACCAATATTCCTCAAAAAAATATTGTGATAGTATAGAGAGCTTAGAATTAATTCTCTTCTAATGAGACCAATATCCTACACCTAGGTTTCATCCACATGTTAGTGACAATGGGAATAAAATGCATTGTAGACCAACCTTGTCCATATATTTGGAACCACCAACTATCTCTTGTATGAAAACCTCGCGAAGCATCCCCACATTAATTTTAAGGAGTGTGGTGCTTTGTTTAACCTTCAACCACTCAGATACAATTTATAATTCCCATTAAAATAACAAAAAATAAAACTACCAACAACATCGTTCTTATCCACACCAAAAAATTGAATAATTGGTGACGTCCCTATCCACATTTACATTATGTGTTAGAATTTTTTCCATTAACAAAACCCTCAGCATGAAAATATTAAAATTGGTCTTACTAGGATTCAATAGGCTTGGATTAATCTTCATGAAATTTTCACTATTTGGAACCATATTTTCCATACATTCCACCTCAACTTCCTTCCATCCCATAATTTTATCTGTATGTAGTTGGTGGATTCCATTTGGACTTTTGAATAAGGTCCATTAAGGCACTTGTGCTTGTTGAAGAATATGCATGAGTTTAACGAGCCTCAAGAAGAATGTAAGTAATAACAGGTTCATAGGATTAACTTGATTAACAATTACGATTAACAATAGTAATCAAAAAAATAATCTCAAAGGTTTCTTCCCAACATCACATGTTGATAATTTCATATTAATGAATTTTCTTACACGTACCAAATGCTAGTTGCTTTCATTGCCAACCAAGCATATGTACTAAGGTATCATAATCACATAATGAAAAAGCAATGTTTTGATATAAAATTGAGAGTCTCCTTCCACCTCAAGTGGAAATACTGAAGTAAAAAACCAATCCATCAATATTATCTATCCATTTGCTAATATATTTCATTAGAGGAAATTTCATCCTAAAACTGGCCTCCTAAGGAAAAATAATAAAATAATAGTTGAAATAAAAAAAAATAAGAATATGAATTTTGGAGGAAAAAGAACAAAACTAATTTTTTTACTTGTATGTTTGGATTATCTCCTTATCTCTATATCCAAATTTCAAGTGCAACCATTCATTAGATGCAGAATGAAATTCCAAATCCAACGAGTACCCATTATGCATACTTTTGAGAAGACCCATAATGATAAAAATTGAAGATACATTGAAAAAGTGTGCTCACCACACATTTCTAATGTATCTTCACTTTTTACCAATGTGGGTCATATCAAAAGTATGCATAATGGGTACTCGTTGGATGTAGAATTTAATTATGCATCCAACGAGTGTCTACAGATGAAATTTGGGAAAACCTATAAAGAGATAAGCTAAAAATACAAGTAAAAAAAGTAGTTTTTATTTATTTCCCTCCAAAATATTTACATGTACCTCTTTTTACATTTAAAGGATTGTTATGTGTTTACATATTATGACAAGGAAATTATGTGAAAATTTCATGGCAACTTTTAGGATGAAATTTCCTCTAATGCATGCATTTTACAAAATTCCTTTGGCGTATCTAACCACTCAATGAAAATAATACAACATAGAGACAATACTTTCTCTCATGTAGCTCTAATAATTACTAGTAATTATTGCAACTCCAATAATTAGTGATTTTTAAAATTTCCTCTCTAATTGTTGAAAAGCTATCTTAACATGGGATCCAATAAATGCTAGCCACAACCTTGAGCACTTAATCCTCCATGTACTCAACAATGTTGGAGGAAAACTATATTTTCCCCCTTAAGAAAGAAAAAAGCTCATCGAAAACCATATTCTCTTATTTGTTATTTTTTTTTATTCTAATTTTTCATTGTTTTCATGAATGCGTATGTTAAAATCTTATTGGAGGATTTTTTGAAGTTATGGAAATGTAGATGTTCTCAACAGAAGAGAAGTTGATGGAAATGTAGATGTTAAATTACCTGTTTGACACACATAAGAAACAATGAAACATATGTACCTCAAGCATAAGATCAAAAAGTAAATTTTAAATCTGAGGTTGAAATAAGCACAAAAAAACTAACATTCATAATGAGATCAAGTTGGTACCAGAGCCTAGTTGAAAAATTTTGTTGAAAGGCAAGTTTATTTTCATGGTAGTTGCTTGAATTTTTGTGCAAGTTTAATGGTTACAAATTTACGATGCTAACAAGGTTAAAGTTATAGAAAGGTGAAGGAAAAAATACTGGTTGCAAGTCCTGAGATTAGGACGAGAAGAAGGAGAGCTACAAGAGAAGCATATTCACCTAAATTTCCACTCATAGTTGCACTTGAAAAGCCTCAAGTTTTTTCTCAAGGAGCTGATATTGAAGAGGTACAAGTTATACAATAAGCTGAGTTGATTGAAGAGGTACAAGAATCAAAAGTTGAGCTTGAATTCATAGCCATTATGTTGGGTGTGGAGAGACTCAAGGACATTAAGAAGAGGATGATTTCAAGAGAGACTTAAATGACATAAAGAGGATGGTTAAAATTATGTTTGATGCATTTACTGTTGGGATGGCAGGAGAAGGTTCTAAGCCTCCACATAGAGAAGGAAATTCAGATGATAAGAAGGATGAAGAGAAGAGTTCAAAGGGTAGTGGAGGAAATCCAAATCCATCTCCACCATATTCATCATCCTCATCATGTCCATCAACATCATCTTCCATTTCCAACACAAAAACCACCCACACTCACTCAAAAGCCAGAAAAGGCAAGACACCCTTACTCAAACTAGATGTCAAATTTGAGCTTCCAATGTATAATGGTGAGATAAATCCAGAAATATTTGAAAATTGGATATGTCAATTGAAGGTGTACTGTAGGATTCTGAACCTTCATCAATATGACATAAAGATTCAATTAACTTCTTTGAGGATGCAAGGATCTCCACTTGTATGGTGGGAAGCAAGGAATCAAGAAGAGATAAAAAGCTATGGTAAAATCTGTGTGTCTTGGTAAAGTTTTATTGTTGACATTAAAAGGAAATTCTATCCCTTAGGTTACATACAAAAGGAAATTATGTATTGGAAAAAGTTTAGACAGTTGAAGGGAAAAGTGTACAAGATTATACTCATGAATTTATGTGAAGAGCTATAGTTTTGGGTACTAATTTATATTCTCAAGAAACTTTGTTAAAGTATGTTGGGGGTTTGCACAGTTACCATAGGCACTATGCTCATGTTTAATCCTACAAACATAGATGAAGTTTGTGCTCAAGCCACACACTTGTAGTCAAGAGGGAAACAAAACGTAGATGAGAAAAGTGAAATTGAGGGTAAAGGAAAGGGAAAGTTTTATGGAAGAGGAAAGAGAAATAGCTCTCTAAAAAGAGAGAAGGAAAAACTCACATGAAAAACTTGTTCAAATATTGTTCATGATGAAGACCATTGTTGAAACTTCATCGAGAGTTGAAGCCATTAAACAAATTCAAAGCCAAAAGAAGGGTAAAATTGCTGCTATAGTTGAACATGACTTAGGGTCAAATTTCAAGAGATGAAACAAATATTTCAACCATGGATTTGAAAGGTAAACATATTGCAAGCACTAGTTATTCAATTTTTTCAAATGGTACTCATGATGAGGATACGAGAATAGAAATCTTCCATTTTAGAGTTGTCTTTAAACATACCAATATTGATACACTTTTTGATAGTGGATCAAATCTAACTTGATTTCTGAAAACTTGGTTTTGGCCTTGAAACTATTAGACATCCAAGACCATATTATTTGGGTTGGATATGCAAAAATGAAAACTTGTAGGTTACAAGGGAGTTCTTACTAATATTCACCATCAATTCAAACTTTATTGATGAAGTTGAACTTGATATGGTGTCGCTTGAGATATAAGGTATTGTATTGGGAAGTCCTTATCTGTATGATAGGAAAGAAGTATTTCATCACCATGAAAATAAGTATCACTTGTTTAAAGATGATATTGAGTACATAGTTAGAGAGCATAGCAAGAAGAAAATTTTGTCTTTTATACATGCATGAGAAATGAAGAGGATTGTGAATGCAAGTTAGAATTGAACATTGTTGATGATAAAACAAAGAGATGTTTTGAATCAAACCTTTCAAAAGGATGCTTATGCTTGTAATGAGATGTTTCAGGATTTTAATATATTTCCTTTGAAAGGAGGTGAAGAAGATGTAAAACATTTGTAGCAGTCAACATCAGTGTTGAGCAGTGTTGGAAACAAGATATCAGTGCAAGAGAGTGCAAAGGTCAAAGAGAAAGAGACAAAGCATATTGGAAAAGAAGGCATGGTTTTCACAAATGCTATTTTTTGGTTTCCAAAGGGTACATGAAAATGGCAAAGATACTTGTTCAAGAGTCGAAACAAGTACAAACCAAGATCAGCTAAGAATCGCCATGGTGATAGTGTGCAATGTGAGACAATTTTTAAGTTTCGTTTGATTAATAAGCAACGTAGGAACAAGATGGTTTCTGCAAGAATATATTTCTTCTCTACAAATTCATAAAAATTGAATCATTTTGGTGTCAATGACAACAAGAAAAGGTCACAAGAATCAAGGAAAATGTTAACTTTTTCTGAAAAGCTCCAATTGATGAAATTGGGAAAATTTTAGTGGGTAGAGACTAGAAGGGTTGGGGAACATTACCCTCATCCACATGATTATTAATCAAAGATATTTTGGGGTCCAAAAGGCTTCTAGTGGGTAGGAATGATTAGAATCTTAATATTTAGCTCAAAAATGAAATTGCTCAAAAATGATTGGAAACTAAATGACAGCGAGTGGCCCGTCGCTAAGATTCCAAAAAAATTCATTTCGTTGAAAACAAAGTTCATATGAAGAAGTTATAGCCTATTTACCGTTGTTCAGAATAGGAAAATTTTTAAAATAATTGAAGAGCAGTGACAAGTTGATGACATGGAAGCCCAGTCAGCACACAATGAATATTCTTCAGCTTATGTCTAGTGGCATTGTGACAAGTATCACAACTCGATTCTCTATTTTGGTTTGAAGGTAAATTTTTTTTAGGATTTATCTCCTAAGGTTGAATTTGATTTTTTTATGTGGGAGGACAACCCAACCAGGGACCGCCATGTGTCCCCTCTAGTGGACCTCTTCTCCAAGGTCATGTTTGAATCTAAAATGATATGGTGGTCAAATTTTAATTCATGGGCACATTTTATTAATTTTGAATTACCTTTATTGTTGCATTTGATATATATTATATTAAACCCAAAAATCCACACCTTATATTAATCCAAGGTCTGAGTTTATTAAACAATGGTGGAGCAGTTATATTATTGGCAGATTAAACAATGGTGGGAGCACGTATTACTAAATGGACTAATAATATATATATATATATATATATATATATATATATATGTTGCATAATCTAAATTCCAATGTTTTATGGACACATATCATATTTCAGTGTCATTCAAAACTTGGGTTATGGTGCGAATTAAATAGTGGAAAAATATATATGAGCAGGAGAAGAGGTTGCATTCGAACCCATGACCTCCCTCCACATAACCGTGTGCCTTAACAATAGGCCACAGGAAGTAATTGTTATATTTTGGAAATGACATTATATATGAATGCATATGTGAACTTTGATATCGGAATGGAGGGGGCATCCTGCGGACCAACCCTCCTCCGATATGAGCTTTCCATGTGACCTTCCACCAAGTGCCCAAATAAAACCCAGTTAATGTGCAATTAATTCATCATTATCCCCATTAATTCGTTGATTAAGTTAATCAAACTTGAGCTTAAAACGATAGAAACTTTGGAGGCACCACCAAATTTGATGGGAACTGCCATTTTGTTGGAGCTAACTGGATACTTCTCCATATTTGGAGGAGGAATCTAGGGAAAAATTAAATGATCCATATCTTGAGTAATTTTTGATCAATTGTAGCTCAAGAAGAGTCATTCCTAGCATATTCACATGCTCTTAACACATTGGAACATTTTTTAGAGGTAGTGGATCAATTCTACAGGTGTTTTTGTCACCTTGATTAATTTTGAAGGCTAGGGCCACTACGAAGGAAGGCCAGGCCTAGATTAGTTGATGGCCAAATTGAGTGAATTAACAATCATTTCTAATATATTTCGACATTATGAACTCATTGGAGTATGTTTTAGGAGAATTTGATGCATGTAAATAGCAAATTTTTCACTATTGAGCTAATAAAAAGGCCCAAGCCATGGAAGCTCAACCAAGGAGATGTAGCCGAGGAAGGGTGAAATCCTTTATCAAAACTCTGTTTTAATGGATCAATTGTGATGGTTTTCTATTATTTTTGTTTTTGTTGTTCAATATTTTAAATTCATACTTTATGCTCTTGAATTCACTCACAAAAACTCAGTTAAATTACCTGTTTGACACTAAGTGAGTAAGTTTTAAATCTAAGGTTGAAATTAGCACAAAAAAACAACATTCATAATCAGATCAAATTGGTATCAGATCCTAGTTGAAAACTTTGGTCGAAAGGAAAGGTTATTTTCTTTATAGTTTCTTGAAGTTTTGTGCAAGTTTAATGGTTGCAAATTTCTGATGTTGACTAGGCTAAATTTGTAGAAAGGTGAACGTAAATTCTTGGTTGCAAGTCTGGAGATTAGGACCAGAGGATGGAAAACTACAAGAGCACCATCTTCACCCAAATTTCCACTCATATATTCACTTGAGGCATCTTAGTTTTTGTCTCAAGAACCTCATATTGAAGAGGTACAAGTTGCACAAGAAGCTAATTTGATTGGAGAGGTACAAGCATCAGAATTTGATATTGAATCCATAGGAATTATGTCAGGTGTTGGAGATACTCAAGGAAATTCAGAAGAGGGTGATGTCAAGAGAGACTTCAATGACATAAATAGGATGGTTAAAATTATTTTTGATACATTTAGTGTTGGGATGACAAGAGAAGGTTCTAAGCGTCCACATGGAGAAGTAACTTCAGATGATAATAAGGATGAAGAGAAGAATTCAAAGGGTAGTGGAGGAAAGCTACCTCCATCTCCACCATCTTCATCATCATCATCATCTCCATCAACATCATATTCCACTTCCACCACAAAAACCACCCGCACTCACTCAAAAGCCATAAAAGGAAGGACACCCTTATTCAAACTAGATGTCAAATTTGAGATTCCAATGTATAGTGGAGAGATAAATGTAGAAATATTGGACAATTGGATATGTCAATTGTAGGTATACTATAGGATTCAGAACCTTCATAAAGATGACATAAAGATTCAATTTTCTTCTTTGAGGATGTAAGGATTTTCGCTTGTATGGTGGGAAGCAAGGACTCAAGAAGAGATAAAAAACTATGGTAATATCTCTATCTCTTGGTCAAGTGTTATTGCTGCCATTAAAATGAAATTCTATCCCTTACGTTACATGCAAAAGAAAATTATGGATTGGAAAAATTTTAGACAGTTGAAAGGGATAAGTTTTCAAGATTATACTAACGAATTTAGGAGAAGAGCTCTAATTTTGGGTATTAATTTATACTCTCAAGAAACTTTGTTAAAGTATGTTGGGGGGTTTCATTGTTACCTTAGGAACACTTTTCTCATGTTTAATCCCACAAACGTAGATGATGTTTTTGGTCAAGCCACACACTTAGAGGCAAGAGGGAAACAAAACATAGATGAGAAAAGTGAAAGTGAGGGTAAAGGAAAGGGAAAGTTTTATGGAAGAGGAAGGATAAATAGCTCTCTAAAAAAAAATAAGGAAAGACTCACATGAAAAAAATGTTCAAAGACTGACCATTATGAAGACCACTATTAGAAAATTCATCCAGAATTGAAGCCAAACAAATTGAAAGCCAAAGAGAAGGGTAAAACTGTTGCTATAGTTGAACATGACTTAGGGTCATATTCGGGATATGTGACAAAGATTACAGAAATGGATTTGAAAGGTAATCATACTGCAAGCACTAGTTATTCAAAATTTTCAAATGCTACTCTTTAGGAAGATACGAGAATATAAATTTTCCATATTAGAGTTGTCTCTAAATGTACCAATATTGATACACTTTTTGATAGTGGATCAAAAGATCACTTGATTTCTGAATACTTAGTTAAGAAAATAGGCCTTTACAATATTAGACATCCAAGGCCATATCCTTTGGGTTGGATATGCAAGAATGAAAACTTTCATGTTACAAGGAAGTGCTTACTAACATTCACCCTTGATTCAAACTTTATTGATGAAGTTGAACTTGATGTGGTGCCACTTGAGATATCAGGTATTTTATTGGGAATTAGTTATCTGTATGATAGTAAAGCAGTACTTCATCACCATGAGAATAAGTATCACTTATTTAAATATGGTATTGAGTATATAGTTAGAGCGCATAAGAAGAAGGCAATTTTGTATCTTATACATGCAGGAGAAATGAAGAGGATAGTGAATGCAAGTTAGAATTTGACATTGCTGATGACCAAACAAAGAGATGTTTTTAATAAAACCTTCCAAAAGGATGCTTATGCTTTTAATTAGATGTTTTAGGATTTTAACAGGTTTCCTTCGAAAGGAGGTTGAAAATATGTAAAACATTTGCAGTAGTCAACATCAGTGTTGGAAACAAGATGTCAGTGCGAGAGAGGGCAAAGGTAAAAGAGAATGCTTGTTTTTGGTTTCCAAAGGGTGCATGGAAATGGTGAAGATACTTGGTGAAGAGTCGATGCAAGTAGAAAGTGACATCAACTGAGAATCACCATGGTGACAGTGTGCAAGGTGAGACAATTTTTAAGTTTCCTCTAATTAATGACCAAGGTAGGAACAAAATTGTTTCTGCAAGAATACCTTGCAACTATGCAAATTCAGAAAAATTGCAGCATAACTGTGTCAATGACAACAAGAAAATTTCATAATAATCAAGGAAAAATTTGACATTTTTGTGAAAATATCCAATTGATGAAATTGGGAAAATTTCCATGGATAGAGACTTGAAGGGTGAGGGAATAGCACCCTCATCCACATGCTCAGTAATCCAAGAGATTTTGGGGTCCAAAAGGCTTGTAGTTGGGAGGAATGATCAAAGGCTCAGTATTTAGCTCAAAAATTAAAGTGATAAGAATTGATTTGAAACTAAACAATATCGATCGACCAATCATCAGGAATCCAATCCAACTCATTTCATCGAAAACCAAATTTGGATGAAGAAGTTATAGCCTGTTGATCGTCATTTAGAAGAGGCAAAATTTTAAAATAAATTGTAGAATAGACGCAGGTTGATGACATGGCAACCTAGTTAGAATGTAGCGTATATTGTCTATTTTATGTGCAGTGGCACTGTGACAAGTGTCACAACTGGACTCACCAATTCGGTTTGAAGATGATTTTTTTTTTTAGGATTTCTCTCCTAAGGTTGAATTCGAATTTGTTTTATGTGGGAGGATAGCCCAACTAGGGACCGGCATGTGCCCCCTATGGTGGACCCCCTCTTGAAGGTCAAGTTTGAATTTCATATGATACAGTGGTCGAATTTTACCTCATGGGTGCATTTTATTAAGGTTGAATTAATTTTATGCTAGCATTTGATATATATTATATTAAACCCAAATATTTTCACCTTATATAAATCCAAGGTTCAAGTTTATTAAACATTGGTGGAACGGTTATATTATTGGTGGATTAAACAATGGTGGGAGAAATTATTATTAAATGGACTGATAGATATATATTTGGCATATTCTAAAGTCAAATGTTATATGGAGCACATATCATATTCTGGTGGCATTCAAACCTTTAGTTATGGCGCAAATTAAATAGCGGAAAAATATATATGAGCAGGAGCAGAGGTCAGGATCGAACCCATGACGTCCCTCCACATAATCGTGTGCCTTACCAATAGGCCACGGGCAGTACTTGTTATATGTTAGCAATGATATTATATTTAAATTCATATGCAGACTTCGATGGCGGAATGGAGGGGGCTAGCCCTCCTCCCATATGACCTTTCCACGTGACCTTCCACCAAGTGCGCAAACAAAACGCGCTCCATGTGCAATTAATTTTTCCTTATCCCCATTAATCCATTGATTAAGTTAATTAAGATCGAGTTTAAAATGACGGAATCTTTAGAGGTGCCACCAAAATTCGGTGGGAACTACCATTTTATCGAAGCTAACTAGAGTCTTCTTGAGATTTGGAGGAAGAATATAGGGAAAAATTAAATGATCCATATTTTGCAACAATTTTGACCAATTTTGGCTTAGGAAGAGTCATTCCTAGCAAATTGACATGCTATAAACACATTGGAATAGGTTGTATAGGTGGCCTAGATCAACTGAAGGCGAAATTGAGTGAATAAACAATTGTTTCTGATATATTTCGACATTCCGAACTCATTGGAGTCTGTTTTAGGAGAATTGGATGCATGTATATAAAAATATTTTCACTATTGAACTAACACAGAGGCCCAAGCCATGGCAGTTGGACCAAGGAGATGTTTCCTAGGTGGGGTGAAATCCTTCATCAAAACTTTGTTTTAATGGATCCATTGTGACGGTTTGATGTTCTTTATGTTGATGTGATTCAACATTTTAAATTCATACTTTGTGCTCTTGAATTCACTCACAAAAACTCAGTTAAATTGTCTGTTTGACACACATAAGAAATAAAGAAACATGTGTACCTCAAGCATAAGGTCAACAAGTAAATTTTAAATTTGAGGTTGAAATTATCACATAAAAACTAGCATTCATAATTAGACCACTTTCCCCTTTCATTTGTGGATTAATCCATTGACACTCTTACCAGAAAGAAATATTTTTCCTTCCTAGACAGGCTCATGAGATATAATCAAATTCACATTTCCCCACAAGATCAAGATAAAAAAATGTTAACCTTTGCGTGGGAAACATTTTCATTACGAGTTTTACCATTCTGGTTGTGCAATGCACAAACCACTTTTCAAAGGGAAATTCTTTTTTTTTTTTTTTATTTAATAAATGAGGGACTTAAACTGTATACGGATGACTTTACCCCTTATGGTAATTATTTTGACCAAGCCTTGCATAATCTTTAGAAGGTTCTTGCATGATGTAGAAATTCTAGGTTGTGCCTTAGTCATGAAAAATGTCAGATGATGATGACAGAAGACATGGTTTTCAGAAATTTTATTTCTGTTACAAGAATTCAAGTACACCCAATTAAGATCAAGGTAAATCTTAAAGTATCTACTCCTTAAAAACAGACAAAGGTACATAGTTTCCTCAGTTATGCTAGTTATTATTGTTGTTTTGTAATTTATTTTTTTCAAAAATTGTAGAATCTCTGTATGTATTGACTGGACATGTGGAATTTGAGTGGACTGCTAGATGTGAGACTTCTTTTGCATATCTAAAAATTTTGGTCTAAAAAACTCCTATGTTGTGAGGACCAAACTGGAATATGTCATTCCATATATCCTTAGACGCATCAGATATGGCGATAGGATCAATCATTGGACAACAAGAGGATAAAAAAGCCTTATACCATTTATTACATCAGCAACAATCTTACGTCGAATGAGTTAAATTATACTATGACAGAAAAAGAATTTTTGGCCGTTATTTATGTCATAAATAAATTTATCCATTACATAATAGGATATCAAGTTGTTATGTACACTAATCATCCTCTCATTCGTTATTTAGCTAGTAGACCTGTTATCAATGGTAGAATATCTCGTTGGTTCTTGCTATTGCAAGATTTAAACATCACTATAAAAAATCTATTTTTTAATATACTAGAACATGGGAAATTAAAGCTAGTTTTTTTTTTATGTAAATGATTCTCACAATATACTATATATTTTTAATATAAATTATTTGTCTTATTAAAAAAAAATAAACATTAAATATATTTATTGAACATAACATTTAATATATTTATTAAACTTCAAATTATAGCTTGATGTTTTATTTTTATAAATTATATTTAATAATAAATATTTCAAAATATAACACTTAATAAACATCTATTATTGAATATCATATTTTTAAGATTTAATAATAATAATAATAATAATAATAATAATAATAATATTTTAATAATTTATTGATATGAAAATATAAATAAAATTATAATTTTAAATTTATAAAAGTTTAATTTTTTATTAAAAAAATTAGCATCAAATATAAATGCTAAATTATCAAATTAACATTTATTTAAATTTATGAAATTTATTTTGAAATAAATATTTCTATATAATATTTTAATTTGAAGATATTAAAAAAAAAATATTCACAATTTAATTCATTAACGAATAAGTCATATAATTATACTTACATAAGTTTTAGCACAATCACATAATAAACAAGATTATGATGATGATGGTGGTGGTTAATTTCCACTGAGACCAATATTTGGTGTATCGGGCCTAAAGAAAAGAGTTATTTATTTTGATTTAAGATTGTATTCCTATGCTCAAAAAACTTGGAGAGAAGCCTCCCGAATTCACTATAATTTTGACATTTTAAAAGGCTAGGAAGGTCAGTCTTTCAACAAATATTATGAAATTGAGCTCTAATGTGGTTGTATGCGGGGCACTCTAAGAGGAAGCGATTTTCATCCTCGATGTTCATATTCTCACAGAGATGGCAGATTCTTTCCATCCATAGTGTTTTAGGAATTGTCCAACGACCTGTTTCACTATGGAGCTCATGAGAGTTCGTTCTAATCTTGGCTATATTAATTTTCTTCTTTGAGCTAGTTAAAACAGATAGATACTTTTGATCTTCTAGGGTGGGGTTGATGACCTCCTTATAATATCTTAATTTTCTTTTAGCTGCTAGATATTTCTCACACCACATTTTTTCTTTGAACTTTGAAGTAACAATTATTTTTAATGTTATTAATGTTTTGTAGTGCAATATTCTCGTCGGTCTCCCATTGGTTTAACTAGGCCCTGGTGTCTTTATAACAACCTCATTTAAGTCTTAGGTGGTTTTGGCTGGAATTTAAAGCTATCTTAGGAAGTCTATGGTCTCCTATGCTATTGAGCTTGTGCTTGTACAATAGAAGCCTAGTCATATCTAGGCTCTTGATAGGGGAAATACCCACTTCTATAAGGAGAATAGGATAGGCTGTATTTCTTTTAATTTTAAGGTTATAAGTTATAAAATGCTTCTGGATTTGCTCAATCTTTCTCCAAGATTCTCTAGAGATGCTGCAACCCCAAACCTCACATCCATAATAAACAAGATTATATATATATGAGAAAGTTAAATAGATATACATCGTAGAGAAAATATATATCATTTTAATATATATATATATATATATATATATAAGGACTAGCTACAATGAGCCATTTATCCGAAGTGGAGACCCCTACCATATGACTTCCTACCCAGGAAGGAGTCGTACACCACCTAGTCGCATAATATTAAAATGAATACATATTAACATTACCTGCTTCAATATGACCGAGAGAAGGTTCATGGAATGAAAATCCCAAGCCTTCGTAGCTAGACTGAACTTCTCTAAGATATCTAATGGTCGAGATGGTGCTCTGCATCTAGGCCATAGCATTTACTAAGAAAATGGATTAGTGCACGAACAAGCTACTCCATATACTGAATCATTTAGTGCATATATCTGCTTAGTTACAAAGCACATAATCTCTTAATGTGTTTCATATCTGACTCTAATGCCACACACATTAAATGCACGATTCCTACAGATTTTGCATTGACTTACCCAAGCAAAATCTTGTTACAGGATTGATGACCCTTGCATGAATGTAAATTTATAGAACATATCTATGGTTTGGTGTTTTTTATTAAATGGTAAATTTTTGAGACAAACAACCCTTAAATATATTTCAAGGTGATTAATTAAAGTATTATCTTAAATTTTAGATTTAAGATTTTTGTGATTTAAAATATAGTTTAGTTTTATGTTTTTCAGATTAATCATATATTTTTTTGAATCTTCGAACCAAGTAATGTGGTTCATTTTCATGATAAAATAAAAAAGTTAATCAATTTTAATGAATAAATAGTATAGATGCATCATTGTCTAGATATAGCCATTAAAACTAGTTAATGAATTAGATAATTATTTAATTAATTATTTAAGGGAATAAAATTAGAATGAATGGTTAGAAAATATTTATTAAATAAGTTAATTTCAATAAATAATCTTTAAATAATATCCATTTTTTCCATAAATAAAAATTTATTATAATAATGATAAAAAGGAAATTATCATATAATCATTTTTAAGAATCTTTAAAAAAATTGGGAAATTAAAATTATATATATTTGTATCAAATTAATTAATGTAAAAAATAAGGATAAAAAGGTTTAAAATAAAACCAAAATAATAATGAGAATATTATAATAATAAGGATATAGGTTTAAGAATTTTAATAAAAAACAAAGAAATTGTTGGACGATTTTAAATAAATTAACCATCGTATGATATGGTGGTCAAATTTTAATTCATGGGTGAATTTTATTAAGGTTTAATTACCTTTATTGTCGCATTTGATATATATTATATTAAACCCAAAAACCCACACCTTATATTAATCCAAGGTCTGAGTTTATTAAACAGTGGTGGAGCGGTTATATTACTGGCAGATTAAACAATGGTGTGAGCACGTATTACTAAATGGACTGATATATATATATATATATATATATATATATATATATATATATATTGCATAATCTAAATTCCAATTTTTTATAGACACATATCATATTTCAGTGTCATTCAAAACTTGGGTTATGGTGCGAATTAAATAGTGGAAAAATATATATGAGCAGGAGAAGAGGTTGGAATCGAACCCATGACCTCCCTCCACATAGATATACTAGCTATAGATATACTTGTTATGGGTTGATGTATTTCAATGACAATAGTGTTATGGAGGAGGTTACTATCCTCACCATCTATAAATTTCTCATTATAATATGTGGGTGCTTGTGTAATAGTTTTTATATCTAACTGTATATTATTTGTAGTTTCTATACCCTGATAAAACTGCCCCCACTTCTATTTATATACCATTTTCAATTTCTATCACTATTGTATTAATGTAAATTATTAGTTTGCTTAGTGTGCGAAACATTTAGGTATGTTAAATTTAAATCATCCCTCCTTGAAGAAATTTTCATATATTTTGAATTCATATTATATATACTTTTAGTTTGGTTATAATTTTAATGTTCCCTTAATGTTTCTATAGATTGTGGTAACACTAAGAGAGGATTCATTCCCCTATAAGATGGAAATATCATCCCCTTTTCAGGTGTGTCAACTTAAATTTAGTTAAAATGTTTATTTTTTAATCTTATTTTGGTTAAATAATTAAAATATTATAAATGTGTATGGAGGTTGGAAAATTTTTCCATTATTTTTATGCCTCGCCAACATATTTTCACCACCACCCACTCTTACCCAATCATATATCCCTCTTATCATCAAATTTCCATGGTTTTTGGTAGCACCAGTGAAAGTTCATCATTTTTGTAAACAATGGGAGTTAGTCATTACCCACCTCCACCACCTTTAACATCCCATTCACTCACAAAGACCACATCCATAGACCATCCTATATTCCACCCTATTTTTTCTACCACTCTTTCAACCCAATGGTCACTCTACATAGCCCCCATGCACCCCCTTAACCATCATCCCAGGATGGTATTTTAGTGGATATTACAATGGATGTCACCTCTAAGAAGGTTATGTAGCTTAATATTCTACCTACTATTCAATCTCCATCACTTCTTGAGAAATCCATGATGAGATCATTCATTAAATAAATTTGTTATGTATCCTAAATGGAATTCATTTTAGGATTTTTTTTTTTTTTTGCATTCCATTCTTTTACTTTTGTAGCTATTGGAGGGTAGTATGGGAACGATGTTGGGATCATATAGCAAAGGAGCATCCTTGTGACTAATTATATCATCTATCATCATTTTTCTTAACTTGAGTTATAAATTATCAAATGTAAGTGTGATAATTCATTATGGAAAAAATCTTACAAGAATTTCCGTTCTTTATATAGTCCTTGGAAAGATGAAGCACACCCAAAGAGAAAAAAAAATTGACCTCCTTCTTTTAGTAAGAAGTGAAACATTGACATTCAAGGTGTACATGATGGTGGCGAGGGTTATAATGGAAAATCAATGACTAATGGGAGCCATATTGTATATAGGGTATTATATGCCATACATTTATTTTTAGGAGTGAATGTGTATTAAATCCATTTTATATGTAGGGCATGCGTTCTATGAATTGAATTGGTTTTTAATTTGATATTGACGTGTTAGATTTCTAGTTTGTATTTACATGTAATTTAGTTTAAAGTTTCATAATTGAAATTTATTTCCTTAACAAGGAATTGAAATGTTGACTAGAGAATCAAACTCCATTCAAGAAAAATACAAGATTATATATTATACATTCAAATTTTCATAAAAACTAACAATTGCAATTATCATTATAGTATCCATGAATTCTAAATGTTGACTTGGATATATTAACTTTCCTTCCACCTGTTGTATGGACACATGGAATTATTGATGAGTGTATTCTAAGTATATGATTACAAACATTTAATACTACATTTGTAAATATTATATCATTTACATAATTATGGATTCCTCTCAATATTTGTGCATTTTTTCAATCACGAGACCCCATCATACTTAAATAACATGAGAGGGAACCTTACCTACAACTAAACTACATCAAGTTCTCATAATGCATGAAGTTTAATTCAAAATAAATTATGTCACTAAAAATTCCTACCAACCTAAGTTTGTAATTTTCATGAACATGCACCAATTAATTATTGATATTTCATAATAAATAAAATTACAAAACCACACCTCGTCCAATTATAAAACCATTAAGGTGATCAAATTTAGGAAGAATTGCTTCTTGTTATCCATACAATATTGACATCAACACATTAATCACATACACAACAACACACATGGCTAGCATACATCAATCACGCCACCAACAAGTATGAAGCTTGTTTATGCCCCAATTATCTAGCTATTTTTTATATAACAATCTATTCTACTCTGGCGTCTTCCACCATAACCAATGTTGCCCTAATTTTACGTTTTTTTACTATATTTTGAACCATTTTACCATTTTGAGGCTAAATAATGACAGCAATATTCCTCACAGAAAGATTGTGATAGTATAGAGAGCTTAGAATTAATTCTCTTCTAATGAGACGAATATCCTACACCTAGGTTTCATCCACATGTTAGTGACAATGGGAATAAAATTCATTGTAGACCAACCTTGTCCATGTATTTGGAACCACCAACTATCTCTTGTATGAAAACCTCGCGAAGCCTTCCCACATTAATTGTAAGGACTGTGGTGCTTTGTTTAACCTTCAACCACTCAGATACAATTTATAATTCCCATTAAAATAACAAAAAATAAAACTACCAACAATATCATTCTTATCCACACCAAAAAATTGAATAATTGGTGACGTCCCTATCCACATTTACATTATGTTTTAGAATTTTTTCCATTAACAAAACCCTCAACATGAAAATATTGAAATTGGTCTTACTAGGATTCAATAGGCTTGGATTAATCTTCATGAAATTTTCACTATTTGGAACCATATTTTCCATATAGTCCACCTCAACTTCCTCCCATCCCATCATTTTATCTGTATGTAGTTGGTGTATTCAATTTGGACTATTGAATAAGGTCCATTAAGGCACTTGTACTTGTTGAAGAATATGCATGAGTTTAACGGGCTTCAAGAAGAATGTAAGTAATAACAAGTTCATAGGATTAACTTGATTAACAATTACGATTAACAACAATAATCACAAAAATAATCTCAAAGGTTTCTTCCCAACCTCACATGTTGATAATTTCATATTAATGAATTTGCTTACACGTACCAAATGCTAGTTACTTTCATTGCCAACCAAGCATATGTACTAAGGTATCATAATCACATAATGAAAAAGCAATGTTTTGATATACAATTGAGAGTCTCCTTCCACCTCAAGTGGAAATACTAAAGTAAAAAACCAATCCATCAATATTATCCATCCATTTGCTAATCTATTTCATTAGAGGAAATTTCATCCTAAAAGTGGCCTCCTAAGGAAAAATAATAAAATAATAGTTGAAATAAAAAAAATAAGAATATGAATTTTGGAGGGAAAAGAACAAAACTACTTTTTTTACTTGTATGTTTGGCTTATCTCCTTATCTCTATATCCAAATTTCAAGTGCAGCCATTCATTGGATGCAGAATGAAATTCCAAATCCAATGAGTACCCATTATGCATGCTTTTGAGAAGACCCATAATGATAAAAAATGAAGATACATTGAAAAAGTGTGCTCACCACACATTTCTAATGTATATTCACTTTTTACCAATGTGGGTCTTATCAAAAGTACGCATAATGGGTACTCGTTGGATGCAGAATTTAATTATGCATCCAACAAGTGTCTACAGATGAAATTTGGGTAAACCTATAAAGAGATAAGCTAAAAATACAAGTAAAAAAAGTAGTTTTTATTTTTTTCCCTCCAAAATATTTACATGTACCTATTTTTACATTTAAAGGATTTTTATGAGTTTACATCTTATGACAAGGAAATTATGTGAAAATTTCATGGGCACTTTTAGGATGAAATTTCCTCTAATGCATGCATTTTACAAAATTCCTTTGGCGTATCTAACCACTCAATGAAAATAATACAACATAGAGACAATATTTTCTCTCATGTAGCTCTAATAATTACTAGTAATTATTGCAACTCCAATAATTAGTGATTTTTAAAATTTCCTCTCTAATTGTCGAAAATCTATCTTAACAAGGGATCCAATAAATGCTAGCCACAACCTTGAGCACTTAATCCTCCATGTACTCAACAATGCTGGAGGAAAACCATATTTGCCCCCTTAAGAAAGAAAAAATCTCATCAAAAACCATATTCTCTTATTTTTTATTTTATTTTATTCTAATTTTTCATTGTTTTCATGAATGTGTAGGTTAAAATATTATTGGAGGATTTTTTGAAGTTATGGAAATGTAGATGTTAAATTACCTGTTTGACACACATAAGAAACAATGAAACATATGTACCTCAAGCATAAAATCAAAAAGTAAATTTTAAATCTGAGGTTGAAATAAGCACAAAAAAACAAACATTCATAATCAGATCAAGTTGGTATCAGAGCCTAGTTGAAAACTTTTGTTGAAAGGAATGTTTATTTTCTTGGTAGTTGTTTGAATTTTTGTGCAAGTTTAATGGTTACAAATTTGTGATGCTAACAAGGTTAAAGTTATAGAAAGGTGAAGGAAAAAATACTGGTTGCAAGTCCTGATATTAAGAGGAGAAGAAGGAGAGCTACAAGAGAACCATATTCACCCGAATTTCCACTCATAGTTGCACTTGAAAGCCTCAAGTGTTTTCTCAAGGAGTTGATATTGAAGAGGTACAAGTTATACAATAAGCTGAGTTGATTGAAGAGGTACAAGCATCAGAAGTTGAACTTGAATCCATAGCCATTATGTTGGGTGTGGAGAGACTCAAGGACATTAAGAAGAGGATGATTTCAAGAGAGACTTCAATGCCATAAAGAGGATGGTTAAAATTATGTTTGATGCATTTACTGTTGGGATGGTAGGAGAAGGTTCTAAGCCTCCACATAGAGAAGGAAATTCAGATGATAAGAAGGATGAAGAGAAGAGTTCAAAGGGTTGTGGAGGAAATCCACCTCCATCTCCACCATCTTCATCATCCTCATCATCTCCATCAACATCATCTTCCACTTCCAACACAAAAAGCACCCACACTCACTCAAAAGCCACAAAAGGCAAGACAAACTTACTCAAGCTAGATGCAAATTTGAGTTTCCAATGTATAATGATGAGATAAATCCAGAAAATTTTGAAAATTGGATACGTCAATTGAAGGTGTACTCTAGGATTCTGAACCTTCATGAATATGACATAAAGATTCAATTAACTTCTTTGAGGATGGAAGGATCTCCACTTGTATGGTGGGAAGCAAGGAATCAAGAAGAGATAAAAAACTATGGTAAAATCTATGTGTCTTGGTTGTAACACCCCCAAGTTCTATGCTTTTCAAATGATACATTTGAACATAAATCCATAGGGGAGTGGACCCCAATGGATAATTATTGTGTGGATGTGGTTAACTATTTATTTATGAAAATAAATAGAATATTATGTATGCACTATGACCAGATGAGAAAATGAGATCATATGCCTAATCCATGAGGTGATGGAAAAGGAAAAAGACTTTCCCCAAAATCTTTCAAAAATCCTTGAAAGAAATTATTTCTAATTTAGATTTTTGAGGAAAAAATCTAAATTTCCCCAATGAAGAGGAGTAGTTGGGAAGAGGTGAGAAAAAGCTGGAAAAGCCGAGGAAAAGCTTAAAGCAGCTTTAAAGAGTCCCAAAATGGGAAGCCTAGGCTAAATAGGAATAAAGCATCCTGAAATTCTGGACGCAGAATTGGAAACAGGCTTTGGGGAAAGCACAGCTTAAATAAGCTGCTCCAGAACAGATTGAGGTTAGTCTGTTCTTGGAGGATCTCTGCTTGGGGGTGAGTCCTGGGAGATAAAGAGGATTCTAAGGTTGGGAGGACTGGTCATAGTAGAGATATGCATGCCTAAGGTTGGAAATTTCTGTAAGTCTGTATTAAATATATCCCTGTTTTATGAATTGTGATGTTATGGCTCATTATGCAATTTATGAATTGTTATGTTATGGTTCATTATGAAAATTTTAGATTGATTATTTGTTCAATAACTCATGTAATTGTAAACCAAAGCTATTGGTAGCAGAGACAAATGGTTGAGTTAGATATGGTAGATCCCTTGAACAGCTAATCTCATGATTTTGTATAGGTGTAGCTTGTTGTCTTTCAAAGGAACATTAACTTACTGTGTGTATAGACAGAAAATGTTAACAAACCGGTAACCCTGAACCGCAAGTACCAAACAACTAAACCTATCATAACAATATTGATGGCACAGAATTCCCTGTAACCAATCACAGAAGGTAGGAAACAACAACCCTGTGATAGCAGTATGGGGTTCAGTATGTCAGTTGTGTTACAATGGGAAGAATTGTAAAACTAAGAATTTAAATTATTCTATTAAATGTAAGTGTAAACATATGAAAGCAGAAGTTGAAGCCTAACTAAGTACGAGAATCTAACACTAGGGAGTCTAAACTATCCAGTTCAGTATCCTCCCCTATTTGATTCAAGCAAAGAGGATCTGTGTCCTAGTTTTCCCATGGAATAGTTGAATCTACACCAGAGTGTCAACATGTTGAATGTTGTAACAGTAAAATAAGGGGAAATCCTACTTGAACATCCATTGTGTGATAAAAGTTTGTGTGAGGGAAGATTGTAAGCATATGTAAGAATACAATGAACAGAGCATCTGTTTACCGTCCATATCAACTGCTGGGAAAGCAGTTGGAGCAATGGAGGTTAACTGAGTATAGACAGAGGCATGCGAGGGGGGCATACATCTATACCTCGATGCTGCAACTTTAAAATGTTGAAAATTTTATAAGGCTTGCAACCTGGAAAGTTTGAGAAAATTCTTATATTCCCATGTCTGCCTATAATTAATCAAAAGGAGTAAAAACAGGATAACCGTATGAATTTGAAAGGGATTCAATAAGTAGCTTTTGTTAGCTGGTGCAAAGAGCCGAGTATATCTAAGTTATGATATATGGGTAAGAACCTGGGTCTGGGAGGCGTGACATTGGTAAATTTTTATTGTTGCCATTAAAAGGAAATTATATCCCTTAGCTTACATACAAAAGGAAATTATGTATTGGAAAAAGTTTAGACAGTTGAAAGGGGAAAGTGTACAAGATTATCCTCATGAATTTATGTGGAGAGCTATAATTTTGGGTATTAATTTATATTCTCAAGAAACTTTGTTAAAGTATGTTGGGGGTTTGCACAGTTACCATAGGAACTATTCTCATGTTTAATCCCACAAACATAGATTAAGTTTGTGCTCAAGCCACACACTTGGAGTCAAGAGGGAAACAAAACATAGATGAGAAAAGTGAAAGTGAGGGTAAAGGAAAGGGAAAATTTTATGGAAGAGGAAAGAGAAATAGCTCTCTAAAAAGAGAGAAGGAAAAACTCAAATGAAAAAATTGTTCAAATATCGTTCATGATGAAGACCATTGTTGAAACTTCATCGAGAGTTGAAGCCATTAAACAAATTGATAGCCAAAAGAAGGGTAAAATTGTTGCTATAGTTGAACATGACTTAGGGTCAAATTTCAAGAGATGAAACAAATATTTCAGCCATGGATTTGAAAGGTAAACATATTGCAAGCACCAATTATTCAAAATTTTCAAATGGTACTCATGATGAGGATACGAGAATAGAAATTTTCCATATTAGAGTTGTCTTTAAAGATACCAATATTGATACACTTTTTGATAGTGGATCAAATCTAACTTGATTTCTGAAAACTTGGTTTTGGCCTTGAAACTATTAGACATCCAAGACCATATTCTTTGGGTTGGATATGCAAAAATGAAAACTTGCAGGTTACAAGGGAGTTATTACTAATACTCACCATCAATTCAAACTTTATTGATGAAGTTGAACTTGATCTGGTGTCGCTTGAGATATAAGGTATTGTATTGGGAAGTCCTTATCTGTATGATAGGAAAGAAGTATTTCATCGCCATGAAAATAAGTATCACTTTTTTAAAGATGATATTGATTACATAGTTAGAGAGCATAACAAGGAGACAATTTTGTCTTTTATACATGCATGAGAAATGAAGAGGATTATGAATGCAAGTTAGAATTGAACATTGTTGATGATACAACAAAGAGATGTTTTGAATCAAACCTTTCAAAAGGATGCGTATGCTTGTAATGAGATGTTTCAAGATTTTAATAGATTTCCTTTGAAAGGAGGTGAACAAGATGTAAAACATTTGTAGCAGTCAACATCAGTGTTGAGCAGTGTTGGAAACAAGATATCAGTGCAAGAGAGTGCAAAGGTCAAAGAGAAAGAGACAAAGCATTTTCGAAAAGAAGGCATGGTTTCCACAAATGCTATTTTTTGGTTTCCAAACGGTACATGGAAATGGCAAAGATATTTGGTCAAGAGTCGAAACAAGTACAAACCAAGATCAGGTAAGAATCACCTTGGTGACAGTGTGCAATGTGAGACAATTTTTAAGTTTCCTTTGATTAATAACCAATGTAGGAACAAGATGGTTTCTGCAAGAATATATTTCTGCTCTACAAATTCATAAAAATTGAAGCATTTCAGTGTCAATGACCACAAGAAAAGGTCACAAGAATCAAGGAAAATGTTGACTTTTTCTGAAAAGCTCCAATTGATGAAATTGGGAAAATTTTAGTGGGTAGAGACTAGAAGGGTGGGGTAACAGTACCCTCATCCACATGATTAGTAATCCAAGAGATTTTGGGTTCCAAAAGGCTTCTAGTGGGGAGGAATGATCAGAAGCTTAATATTTAGCTCAAAAATGAAACTGCTCAAAATTGATTGGAAACTAAATGAAAGTGAGTGGCCCATTGCCAGGAATCCAACAAAATTCATTTCATTGAAAACGAAGTTCGTATGAAGAAGTTATAGCCTGTTGACCGTTGTTCAGAACAGGAAAATTTTTAAAATAATTGAACAACAGTGACAAGTTGATGACATGGAAGCCCAGTCAACACGTAGGGAATATTCTTCAGCTTATGTCTAGTGGCATTGTGACAAGTATCACAACTGGATTCACTATTTTGGTTTGAAGGTAATTTTCTTTTAGGATTTTTCTCCTAAGGTTGAATTTCATTTTTTAATGTGGGAGGACAACCCAACGAGGGACCGCCACGTGTCCCCTCTAGTGGACCCCTTCTCCAAGGTCATGTTTGAATTTCATATGATATGGTGGTCAAATTTTAATTCATGGGCGCATTTTATTAAGTTTGAATTACCTTTATTGTCGCATTTGATATATATTATATTAAACCCAAAAATACACACCTTATATTAATCCAAGGTCTTAGTTTATTAAACAATGGTGGAGCGGTTATATTATTGGCAGATTAAACAATGGTGGGAGCACATATTACTAAATGGACTGATAATATATATATATATATATATATATATATATATGTTGCATAATCTAAATTCCAATGTTTTATGGACACATATGATATTTCAGTGTCATTCAAAACTTGGGTTATGGTGCGAATTAAATAGTGGAAAAATATATATGAGCAGGAGAAGAGGTTGGATTCGAACCCATGACCTCCCTCCACATAACCGTGTGCCTTAACAATAGGCCACAGGAAGTAATTGTTATATTTTGGAAATGACATTATATATGAATGCATATGTGAACTTTGATAGTGGAATGGAGGGGGCCATCTTGCGGACCAACCCTCCTCCCATACGACCTTTCCACGTGACATTCCACCAAGTGCCCAAATAAAACCCAGTTAATGCACAATTAATTCATCATTATCCCCATTAATTCATTGATTAAGTTAATTAAACTTGAGCTTAAAATGACATAAACTTTGGAGGCACCACCAAATTTGGTGGGAACTGCCATTTTGTTGGAGCTAACTAGATGCTTCTCCATATTTGGAGGAGGAATCTAGGTAAAAATTAAATAATCCATATCTTGAGTAATTTTTGACCAATTTTAGCTCAAGAAGATTCATTCCTAACATATTCGCATGCTCTTAACACATTGGAACATTTTTTAGAGGTAGTGGATCAATTCTACAGGTGTTTTTGTCACCTTGATTAATTTTGAAGCTTAGGGCCACTATGAAGGAAGGCCAGGCCTAGATCAGTTGATGGCCAAATTGAGTGAATTAACAGTCATTTCTAATAGATTTCGACATTATGAACTCATTGGAGTATGTTTTAGGATAATTTGATGCATGTAAATAGTAAATTTTTCACTATTGAGCTAATAAAAAGGCCCAAGCCATGGAAGCTCAACCAAGGAGATGTAGCCGAGGAAGGGTGAAATCCTTCATCAAAACTCTATTTTAATGGATCAATTGTGATGGTTTTCTATTCTTTTTGTTTTTGTTGTTCAGTATTTTGAATTCATACTTTATGCTCTTGAATTCACTCATAAAAACTCAGTTAAATTACCTGCTTGACACTCAGTGAGTAAGTTTTAAATATGAGGTTGAAATTAGCACAAAAAAACAACATTCATAATCCGATCAAATCGGTATCAGATCTTGGTTGAAAACTTTGGTCAAAAGGAAAGGTTATTTTCTTTATAGTTGCTTGAAGTTTTGTGCAAGTTTAATGGTTGCAAATTTGTGATGTTGACTAGGTTAAATTTGTAGAAAGGTGAAAGTAAATTCTTGGTTGCATGTCTGGAGATTAGGACCAAAGGATGGAAACCTACAAGAGCACCATCCTCACCCAAAGTTCCACTCATATATTCACTTGAGGCACCTCAGGTTTTGTCTCAAGAACCTGATATTGAAGAGGTACAAGTTGTACAAGAAGCCAATTTGATTGAAGAGGTACAAGCATCAAAAGTTGATATTGAATCCATAGGCATTATGTCATGTGTTGGAGATACTCAAGGCAATTTAGAAGAGGGTGATGTCAAGAGATACTTCAATGACATAAATAGGATGGTTAAAATTATGTTTGATACATTTAGTGTTGGGATGACAAGAGAAGGTTCTAAGCCTCCAAATGGAGAAGTAACTTCTGATGATAATAAGGATATAGAGAAGAATTCAAAGGTCAGTGGAGGAAAGCCACCTCCATCTCCACCATCTTCATCATCATCATCATCTCCATCAACATAATATTCCACTTCCACCACAAAAACCACCCACACTCACTCAAAATCCATAAAAGGAAGGACACCCTTATTCAAACTAGATGTCAAATTTGAGATTCCAATGTATAATGGAGAGATAAATGTATAAATATCGGACAGTTGGATATGTCAATTGCAGGTATACTATAGGATTCAGAACCTTCATAAAGATGACATAAAGATTCAATTTTCTTCTTTGAGGATGTAAGGATTTTCACTTGTATGGTGGGAAGCAAGGACTCAAGAAGAGATAAAAAACTATGGTAATATCTCTATGTCTTGGTCAAGTGTTATTGCTTCCATTAAAAGGCAATTATATCCCTTAGGTTACATGCAAAAGTAAATTATGGATCGGAAAAATTTTAGACGGTTGAAAGGGATAAGTTTTCAAGATTATACTAACGAATTTAGGAGAAGAGCTCTAATTTTGGGTATTAATTTATACTCTCAAGAAAATTTGTTAAAATATGTTGGGGGGTTTCATTGTTACCTTAGGAACAATTTTCTCATGTTTAATCCCACAAACGTAGATGATGTTTTTGGTCAAGCCACACACTTAGAGGCAAGAGGGAAACAAAACATAGATGAGAAAAGTGAAAGTGAGGGTAAAGGAAAGGGAAAGTTTTATGGAAGAAGAAGGATAAATAGCTCTCCAAAAATAAATAAGGAAAGACTCACATGAAAAAAATGTTCAAAGACTGGCCATGATGAAGACCACTATTGGAAAATTCATCCAGAACTCAAGCCAAACAAATTGAAAGCCAAAGAGAAGGGTAAAACTGTTGCTATAGTTGAACATGACTTAGGGTCATATTCAGGAGATGTGACAAATATTACAGAAATGGGTTTGAAAGGTAAACATACTGCAAGCACTATTTCTTCAAAATTTTCAAATGTTACTCTTTATGAAGATACGATAATATAAATTTTCCATATTAGAGTTGTCTCTAAATGTACCAATATTGATACAATTTTTGATAGTGGATCAAAAGATAACTTGATTTCTGAATACTTAGTTAAGAAACTAGGCCTTTAAACTATTAGACATCCAAGGCCATATCCTTTGGGTTGGATATGCAAGAATGCAAACTTTCATGTTACAAGGAATTTCTTACTAATATTCACTCTTGATTCAAAATTTATTGATGAAGTTGAACTTGATGTGGTGCCACTTGAGATATCGGGTATTTTATTGGGAATTAGTTATCTGTATGATAGTAAAGCAGTTTTTCATCACCATTAGAATAAGTATCACTTATTTAAAGATTGTATTGAGTACATAGTTAGAGTGCATAAGAAGAAGACAATTTTGTCTCTTATACATGCAAGAGAAATGAAGAGGATAGTGAATGCAAGTCAGAATTTGACATTGCTGATGACCAAACAAAGAGATGTTTTGAATCAAACCTTCCAAAAGGATGCTTATGCTTGTAATCAGATGTTTTATGATTTTAACAGGTTTCCTTCGAAAGGAGGTTGAAAATATGTAAAACATTTGCAGTAGTCAACATCAATGTTGGAAACAAGATGTCAGTGCGAGAGAGTGCAAAGGTAAAAGAGAATGCTAGTTTTGGTTTCCAAAGGGTGCATGGAAATGGTGAAGATACTTGGTGAAGAGTCGACGCAAGTACAAAGTGACATCAACTGAGAATCGCCATGGTGACAGTGTGCAAGGAAAGACAATTTTTAAGTTTCCTCTAATTAATGACCAAGGTAGGAACAAAATTGTTTCTGCAAGAATACCTTGCAACTATGCAACTTTAGAAAAATTGCAGGATAACTGTCAATGAAAGCAAGAAAATTTCGTAAGAATCAAGGAAAAATTTGACATTTTTGTGAAAATATCCAATTGATTAAATTGGGAAAATTTCCATGGATAGAGACTCGAAGGGTGAGGGAATAGCACCCTCATCCACATGCTCAGTAATCCAAGAGATTTTGGGGTCCAAAAGGCTTGTAGTTGGGAGGAATGATCAAAGGCTCAGGATTTAGCTCAAAAATTAAAGTGATAAGAATTGATTTGAAACTAAACGATATCAATCGACCAATCATCAGGAATCCAATGCAACTCATTTCGTCAAAAACCGAGTTTGGATGAAGAAGTTATAGCATGTTGATCGTCATTTAGAAGAGGAAAATTTTTAAAATAAATTGCAGAATAGACGCAGGTTGATGACATGGCAACCCAGTTAGAATGTAGGGTATATTATCTATTTTATGCACAGTGGCACTATGACAAGTGTCACAACTGGACTCACCAATTCGGTTTGAAGATGATTTTTTTTTTTTTAGGATTTCTCTCCTAATGTTGAATTGGAATTTGTTTTATGTGGGAGGATAGCCCAACCAGGGACCGGCATGTGCCCCCTATGGTGGACCCCCTCTCGAAGGTCAAGTTCGAATTTCATATGATACGGTGGTCGAATTTTACCTCATGGGTGCATTTTATTAAGGTTGAATTAATTTTATGCTAGCATTTGATATATATTATATTAAACCCAAATATTTTCACCTTATATAAATCCAAGGTTCAAGTTTATTAAACATTGGTGGAACGGTTATATTATTGGTGGATTAAACGATGGTGGGAGAAATTATTATTAAATGGACTGATAGATATATATTTGGCATATTATAAAGTCAAATGTTATATGGAGCACATATCATATTCTGGTGGCATTCAAAACTTTGGTTATGGCACGAATTAAATAGCAAAAAAATATATATGAGTAGGAGCAGAGGTCAAGGTCGAACGCATGACGTCCCTCCACATAATCGCGTGCCTTACCAATAGGCCACGGGAAGTACTTGTTATATGTTAGCAACAAAATTATATTTAAATTCATATGCAGACCTCGATGGTGGAATGGAGGGGGCCAGCCCTCCTCCCATATGACCTTTCCACATGACCTTCCACCAAGTGCCCAAACAAAACGTGCTCCATGTGCAATTAATTTTTCCTTATCCCCGTTAATCCGTTGATTAAGTTAATTAAGCTCGAGTTTAAAATGACGGAAACTTTAGAGGTGCCACCAAAATTCGGTGGGAACTACCATTTTATCAAAGCTAACTAGAGTGTTCTTGAGATTTGGAGGAAGAATATAGGTAAAAATTAAATGATCCATATTTTGCAAAATTTTTGACCAATTTTGGCTTAGGAAGAGTCATTCCTAACAAATTGACATGCTCTAAACACATTGGAACAGGTTGTACATGTTGCCTAGATCAACTGAAGTCGAAATTGAGTGAATAAACAATTATTTCTGATATATTTCGACATTCTTAACTCATTGGAGTCTGTTTTAGGAGAATTTGATGCATGTATATAAAAAAAAATTCACTATTGAGCTAACATAGAGGCCCAAGCCATGGAAGTTTGACCAAGGAGATGTTTCCCAGGTGGGGTGAAATCCTTCATCAAAACTTTGTTTTAATGGATCCATTGTGATGGTTTTATGTTCTTTACGTTGATGTTATTCAATATTTTAAATTCGTACTTTGTGCTCTTGAATTCACTCACAAAAACTCAGTTAAATTATCTGTTTGACACACATAAGCAACAATGAAACATTTGTACCTCAAGCATTAGGTCAACAAGTAAATTTTAGATCTGAGGTTGAAATTATCACATAAAAACTAGCATTCATAATTAGACCACTTTCCCCTTTCATTTGTGGATTAATCCATTGACACTCTTACCAGAAAGAAATATTTTTCTTTCCTAAACGGGTTCATGAGATATAATCAAATTCAGATTTCCCCACAAGATCAAGATAAAAATATGTTAACCTTTCCGTGGGAAGCATTTGCATTACGAGTTTTACCATTCTGGTTGTGCAATGCACCAACCACTTTTCAAAGGGAAATTCTTAGTATTTTTTTTTATTTAATAAATGAGGGACTTAAATTGTATACGTATGACTTTACCCCTTATGCTAATTATTTTGACCAAGCCTTTCACAATCTTTAGAAGGTTCTTGCATGATGTAGAAATTCCAGGTTGTGCCTTAGTCTTGAAAAATGTTAGATGATGATGACAAAAGACATGGTTTTGGGAAATTTTATTTCTGTTACAAGAATTCAAGTACACCCAACTAAGATCAAGGTAATTCTTAAAGTATCTACTCCTTAAAAACAGTCAAAGGTATGTAGTTTCTTCAATTATGTTGGTTATTATTGTTGTTTTTTAATTTTATTTTTTTCAAAAATTGCAGCATCTCTGTATGTATTGACTAGACATGTGGAATTTGAGTGGACTACTAGATGTGAGACTTCTTTTGCATATCTAAAAATGTTGGTCTCAAAAAATCCTATGTTGCGAGGACCAAACTGGAATATGTCATTCCATATATCCTTAGACGCATCAGATATGGCGATAGGATCAATCATTAGACAACAAGAGGATAAAAAAGCCATATACCATTTATTACATTAGCAACAATCTTACGTCAAATGAGTTAAATTATACTATGATAGAAAAAGAATTTTTGGTCGTTATTTATGTCATAAATAAATTTATCCATTACATAATAGGATATCAAGTTGTTATGTACACTAATTATCCTCTCATTTGTTATTTAGCTAGCAGACCTGTTATCAATGGTAGAATATCTAGTTGGTAATTGCTATTGCAAGATTTCATCATCACTATAAAAAATCTATTTTTGAATATACTAGAACATGGGAGATTAAAGCTAGTTTTGTTTTTTTGATGTAAATGATTCTCACCATATAATATATATTTTTAATATAAATTATTTGTCTTATTAAAAAAATTAAACATTAAATATATTTATTGAACATAACATTTAATATATTTATTAAACTTCAAATTATAGCTTGATGTTTTATTTTTATAAATTATATTTAATAATAAATATTTCAAAATATAACACTTAATAAATATTTATTATTGAATATCATATTTTTAAGATTTAATAATAATAATAATAATAATAATAATAATAATAATAATATTTTAATAATTTATTGATATGAAAATATAAATAAAATTATAATTTTAAATTTATAAAATTTTAATTTTTTATTAAAAAAATTAGCATCAAATATAAATGCTAAATTATCAAATTAACATTTATTTAAATTTATGAAATTTATTTTGAAATAAATATTTCTATATAATATTTTAATTTGAAGATATTAAAAAAAAATATTCACAATTTAATTCATTAACGAATAAGTCATATAATTATACTTACATAAGTTTTAGCACAATCACATAATATACAAGATTATGATGATGATGGTGGTGGTTAATGTCCACTGAGACCAATATTTGGTGTATGGGACCTAAAGAAAAGAGTTTTTTAGTTTGATTTAAGATTTTATTCCTATGCTCAAAAAACTTGGAGAAAAGCCTCCCGAACTCACTATAATTTTGACATTTTAAAAGGCTAGGAAGGTCAGTATTTCAACAAAGATTACGAAATTGAGCTCTAATGTGGTTGTACGCGGGGCATTCTAAGAGGAAGCAATTTTCATCCTCGATGTTCATATTCTCATAGAGATGGCAGATTCTTTCCATCCATGGTGTTTTAGGAATTGTCCAACAACCTGTTTCACTATGGAGCTCATGAGAGTTCGTTGTAATCTTGGCTATATTAATTTTCTTCTTTGAGCTAGTTAAAACAGATAGATACTTTTTATCTTCTAGGGTGGGGTTGATGACCTCCTTATAATATCTTAATTTTCTTTTAGCTGCTAGATATTTCTCACACCACATTTTTTCTTTGAACTTTGAAGTAACAATTTTTTTTAATGTTATTAATGTTTTGCAATGCAACATTATCGTCGGTCTCCCATTGGTTTAACTAGGCTCTGGTGTCTTTATACCAACCTCGTTTAAGTCTTAGGTGGTTTTGGCTGGAATTTAAAGCTATCTTAGGAAGTGTATGGTCTCCTATGCTATTGAGCTTGTGCTTGTACAATAGAAGCCTAGTCATATCTAGGCTCTCGATAGGGGAAATACCCACTTCTATAAGGAGAATAGGATAGGGTGTATTTCTTTTAATTTTAAGGTTATAAGTTATAAAATGCTTTTGGATTTGCTCAATCTTTCTCCAAGATTCTCTAGAGATGCTGCAACCCCAAACCTCACATCCATAATAAACAAGATTATATGTATATGAGAAAGTTATATGGACTACCTACAATGAAGCATTTATCCGAAGTGGAGATCCCTACCATATGACTTCCTGCCCAGGAAGGAGCCGTACACCACCTAGTCCCATAATATTAAAATGAATACATATTAACATTACCTGCTTCAATATGACCGAGAGAAGGTTCGTGGAATGAAAATCCCAAGCCTTCGTATCTAGATTAAACTTCTCTAAGATATCTAATGGTTGAGATGGTGCTCTGCATCCAGGCCATAGCATTTACTAAGAAAATGGATTAGTGCACGAACAAGCTACTCCATATATTGAATCATTTAGTGCATATATCTGCTTAGTTACAGAGCACATAATCTCCTAATGTGTTTCATATCTGATTCTAATGCCACACACATTAAATGCACGATTCCTACAGATTCTGCATTGACTTACCCAAGCAAAATCTTGTTACAGGATTGATGACCCTTGCATGAACGTAAATTTATAGAACATATCTATGGTTTGGTGTGGTGTTATTTATTAAATGGTAAATTTTTGAGACAAACAACCCTTAAATATATTTCAAGGTGATTAATTAAATTATTATCTTAAATTTTAGATTTAAGATTTTTGTGATCTAAAATATAGTTTAGTTTTATGTTTTTCAGATTAATCATATATTTTGTTGAATCTTAGAACCAAGTAATGTGGTTCATTTTTGTGATAAAATAAAAAAGTTAATCAATTTTAAGGAATAAATAGTATAGATGCATCATTGCCTAGAGATAGCCATTAAAATAATTAGTTAATGAATTAGATAATTAGTTAATTAATTATTTAAGGGAATAAAACTAAAATGAATGGTTAGAAAATATTTATTAAATAAGTTAATTTCAATAAATAATCTTTAAATAATATCCATTTTTTCCATAAATAAAAATTTATTATAATAATGATAAAAAGGAAATTATGATATAATCATTTTTAAGAATCTTTAAAAAAATTGGGAAATTAAAATTATATATATTTGTATCAAATTAATTAATGTAAAAAATAAGGATAAAGAGGTTTAAAATAAAACCAAAATAATAATGAGAATATTATAATAATAAGGATATAGGTTTAAAAATTTTAATAATAAAAAAAGAAATTGTTGGAGGATTTTAAATAAAGCAACCAATAAAATAAGAAAAATAGAAGGAAAAAAAACAAAAAAAAAAACTAACCCACTGAGCTAGAGGTTGAGTCACATAGAGAGAGTTAAAGTACAACTTTTACTCATTTTCCAACCATCATTCCTATTGAGATTCTTAGCATGTTTTTCAATCTCAATAGCCGCTCTAACCTTCCTATGGTGGAAATGATCATCCCTAGAAATTACCTTGAAATACTCAATAGCGACATGGCGACAATATTTTTTCGCATGTTTGGGAAGAGATGATGTGCGGGAAAGACTGCGCTTTCACATGCTCCGCAAGAGATGATATGTGAGAACGATTCCAATATAGGGAATACCACATGAAAAAGAAACCAAGTATACCCCTTTCTTATCTTTAAGATCGACAAGGTCCTTGAAAAACGAGAGAAAATTTCTATCTTAAAATAATAATAAATAAATAAACAAATTTTATATCAAATTAACGACTGGGTAACATAAAATAATTTCATACCACTACCTTGATTGTAATGAAGATATCCACACAATCCATCACACAACCACAACCATATTCAAAACCATTATCATATTTATCAAAACACTAGAAATTAAACCAATCAAAATTTTAAAAATTAAAACATTCATGAAAATTACAACTAATAAAATTATAAAAAAATTTATATTTTAATTATAATAAAAAATAAGATAAAACTTAAATTTAAAATAGTCTATTAAAATTTATAACCAAATACTATCTTAACTAACCAAATACTATCTTAACTAACTATGAGAATAATTAAATTAAAGCTTAAATTTAAAATACACTCTTAAAATTTATATCCAAATACTATCATAACTAAAATAAAAATACAACTTAAATTCAAATATAATACTTCACAAGGTGAAATATTTAAAATTCACACCTTCATCAGATAAAATTCAAAATCCTGAACGTGGAATTAGCATAAACATAGAATTCAGTTTATAGGCTAAAATTCAAAATCCAGGAAATCGTTTGTTCTTGGAATTAACATGATGTGCTCTGACCGTTCGCTTTTTCACTGTCCTAATGAAAAAAATCAAACGTTCCAAAAGCAATGCTACTCCACTAATCTAAACAGAACTGCACAGGAGGCCAATGAAAATTTAAAACAATCACAACAAATACGAGCTTTCCCAATTGCAATTTCTGGTGTCACAATGCAACTCCTCCAGGTATACATGCGCATGGTCAAATCAAGAGGGTTACGAGTTTCATTAAAGGTGGTCAAATTTAAGGATCCGCAAGCTTCATTTACAAACAGAGTACGATGAATGCCGGTGCTAATTAATAAGCATTGGAACAATCAAAGGTGGCAGGGAATTTGGCCAAATCAAACCGCAATTTGGGAATTTGTAGAGATTTTGTGGTTGGCCATTTTCATTTTGGAAACGAACAAAACAGGTGGAAGCAACACCTCTTTTGCATTATATTAATTGAGCCGAGGTTTTGAAAATAAGCATAACACTAGTGGGCATAACAGTATTACAGTTTTCAAAGCCGAGGTTTTGAAAATAAGCATAACACTAGTGGGCATAACAGTATTACAGTTTTCAAAGCCGAGGTTTTGAAAATAAGCATAACAGTATTACCGTTGTAAGCACCTCTCTTCCATGATATTAATTGGGCAACGTTTTGAAAATAACGATAAAGTTGACGGACTGGCAATGTTACCTTGATTTGTTCCAAAGAAATTGACTTGTCAAACAAGTTATCAAAAGATTTATTTAATTAATAAATCTCTTATGACCATTAATATTAAAATGAATTAAAAAATATACTATAATAATTAATATTATTATGCAATTACATACTTAATGTATTATTATGCAGTTACATACTTTATGTCTACACATATGAGATTACTTTTATGATTAAATTTTTTCGATAGGTTTAACTAGTATTTATATTAATTTTTAAAATTATTTTTATTAGATATATAACTAATTAAATATTAGGTTTAATTTTTATTTTAATTAAATATATATTTAAATTTATTTTAAAAAGTATATTATATATATATATATATATATATAAAATTTTAATTTCATAAAATTCAATTAATATTTACACTTTATAAATTCAATTTAAACATATAATATTAGAGGGTTATCTCAATTGGAGAGTTTTTTATTTTTATTTTTTTTTGCTATTGGGAAGTTATGGGTTCAATTCTTTTTTGGACATCCTCTGGGTGAGGCTTCCTCTCAACCCCAAAGAAAGAGAGTACTACTCCATCGACTCACAACCCCTCTCAACTTAAAGGCAAGAGAGAGGTGAGGTTGCTAGTACTAAGCCATAGACTCACAACTCCTCTCAACCTGAAGGCAGGAGAGGTTCTCGGAACTAGGCGACAGACTCAAAACCCCTCTCAACAAGAAGGTGTTACAACCTTTCAAAACTTCAAATAAAAAAAAAAAATTACTTTCTACCTAAAGATTATCCCATGTATTAAGTTAGATTTAACATCACATAAGGGATTCATTTCTTCATGAGATACATTAAGAATTATAACCTCATGCTACGTTACATTCACAACTATGTACACCATGGAAATATCTTATGATTCGTAAAACTTTTATATGAGAGTTCTAAGATGTATATAAATATCAAACAACATTAAACTTAAAAAATAGTATGTATAAACATAGAATTTATCTCCCGCGTTTTGATCCTCGTTAACCAAGGGAAGGTTGGCACGTTCGTGCGCATTGAATGAATTTAAGTACAGGTGAATAACTCGAGCTACATTTGTTAGATATGTTGTGCATTTCTCGATGAAATACAATGGATCTCCACCATTGGTCCTATGGCCATTGACACTTTAGATTTTGGGCGGGACATTACTTGGTAATCCCCGCCAAGTGTTGGTTCTTTGGCCTTGGTCACTTTGTCTCTGTGCTTGAGAAGTTAGACTTGGTGCTCTGAGGGTTTATTCTTGTTGTGAGTTACTTCCAAGACTCAACTCCACCTCAAATCTTACTTCTCTCCAGCGCGAAGGGCTCTTAGAAGATGTAATCCCTCATTTGATGGTGGATGGAGATATTTGAGATTCTTTTTGTTGAGTTGCAGTGAGGTACAAGTGACTAAAAACCCCTATTTCACCACGATTACAATGCCACTTTCACTTTTGTAATCTTGGCATTTTTCAGGTAAAAATCTACTCAAGCAATCTATAAATATACGATTTTTCCTTTTTTCTTATAGAGTTTCTTGTGCCATTCCCTCCTATCTAATTGTTTTACTGATTTGTTCTTACTGTGCTTAAAGGATTTTGTTCCACTGGACCGGCTCATCGCGGTGAATCTCTTTTCCACAGGTATGAATACTCTATCCTTCTTTTACAAATTTTAGCAGAGGATTTTTGTATTGGTTTTAAGGTTATTTTTTTGAAGCTTACTGTCTTTTTATTTGATATGGTCTCTGTCTATAGGTCAACATTTCCTCCATTGGCCATTGCCTTCCTTCGAGAATAGCTTGGAATCTTATGAATATTTTAACGCTTGGCTAATTCTATCTCTCTATCACAGGCACACAAAATAATCCGCATTCAACTCCAGTTACTATCTATCACAAGCAGAATCTGCTAAAATTTTCGAAGGGTTTTCGAACCTTATCCTTAGCTCGGCTCGATGTAAATCTGTTAGCGTTAACAAGCAGTGTTTTTCAGTTTATATGTATTATTTTTTACATTCCTTATGTGTCAGTATTCGGCCAGAACTTTGGCTTCAATCTTTCCCCAATGCTATTTAAATCTTTGCACCTTGTTTTAGAAGAGTTTCCTTGAGAAATTATTGTTTATATTTCAGTATGCAATGTATATTAGTCAAGGTATCAATTTTGAATACTCAAATCTTGTTCTGGTTAAGTAACGAAAAGATTTTGCTGTAAATTTCATGTCTTATTACCTTTACTTCTCGCTAGGTTTGCATTTATACTTAATTTTTCATAATGCTTCCAACCTATTTTAAGTTATACAGAGCTTGTTTGCAACAAAAATATTTTTAAATGTATTCTTAATCTTAGTTCTGCCTCATATTTACTTCCTTCATTTTATTCGATTCAATGGAATGTGGTTTAATTTTGGTAGTTTAACTTAATTATGTTTTCCAGAATAAATACGTTTCTTCCTGTCTCTACACAATTTATTAAGAACTCTAGCCTCCAGTTTTTCTCTGTGTTTCTTGATAGTTCTTTTCTTCCAGAGGTTTTTATCATGGTGGTCGGACCACATTTCGACTCAGTCCGTGTATAGTGAGTTTTTCTAGGAAGCAACTAGACTTGGGATTGGGGTTTCACCTGAACCCTCATCTGACAGCCTGCTCAGCTTCGCTAAAGCATCAATGAATTATTTTTTAGTATTGTGTGCATGCTGTCATTTACAGTTTTATTACCCTAGTATATAATTTTTGTATATTTAAAAATTTATATAAAGGCCAAGGGTCTCTATAGTGTTTACTGTTTCCACTAATTGACAATGCCACCCTTCATGTTTCCAGTCTTTCTCTCCCCAAGATATACTTCTATTTACTTTTCAAAAAAAAAAGAATATGCTTTAATCTTTTATTCTAGATTCAAAATTCTACCTTATTCATTTACTTTTCTAACACATAGTTACTAAAGAAAAATCTTCAGAAGTAGTCATTCTTCCATAACTACTAGTCTTAAAAATAATTGCAGAATAAAAGCTCGCATAGGAATAATTTATACAGTAATCTCTGAGCCCTTATCAACTAAACATTCATATTGTAAAATCTCATTCTTTACTATACAAGCCCAACAAATAATCTTGTATTTAAATTCTAAGATGAGTAAATACCTCTAGATAATTCTCTACAAGATTTTCATCAAATTCCCCTAAAACAGAAATGGCATATGTACTTATCTGTATTTTAAACTTATTATCTATGGTCCTCTCGACCATCAAGAGAGGCGATTACGTCCTCCTCTTGCCCTCGAGTTCCAGTCCTAAATGTTATAAGTTAACAGTGGATATTTTTGCTGCGACCTCAGGATGCCCAGTCCAGTTAGTACCAGAAATAATCTCAGGAATTGTTGAGTGTTTTTCCACTGGTCTTTACCAGCTCTGGAAACTCCACACTCTTACTTAGTTCAAGAACAGAACCCCTACTCCTCACTGGGATCAATCTCTTATCCCCAGAGGAGCATGTAACTATTTCCAACTGTCCCCAACCACCTTCCAGTTCTTGTAAAACATTTACCGTCAAATTTTACTTTTATCAAGTTATTTTCCGTAACTAATTTTATTATTATAATTAATAACCTTTCAGCCAAAAATAGTAACAATTCTAGTCTTTAATTAAAACAATAATTAAAATTATCTTTTAATAAGTTAACAACTACTTATAATTAATCCAATTGTCAAAAATTCCCCCCAGGAAGTAGCACCGTCCTTGGTGTTTCATTCTAGCTCTGAAAAGAGCTCTGGGTAAGCCTCACGCACAAATATTTCATCCTCCCAAGTAGCCTCATCCGGGCCAAAGTGCTTCCGTTGCACTTTGACTTGGGTGATGACTCACTTCTGGAGCATAATTTCCCTCCAGTCAAGTATGTGTTGTGGCTCGACTAGGAACTCATCGTCTGGCTCTACCTACAAACATCAACATTCCTTATCAAATTATCATAAAAAAAATCATATTTCGAGTTAGGATTTTTAATTCTTTCCTACATCTATTTTTTTCCAATGAATTGTGTGCTTCGAATCATGCATATAACGCTTCAACAAGGACACATGGAACACATTGTATACTCGAATGTGACTAGGGAAAGCCACCGGATAGGCCACAGGTGCTACCCTTTCCAAAATTTGGAAGGCTCCACAGAACCTGGGAGCCAACTTGGCACAAGAGGTCTATCTCAAGGTACTCCTCTTGGGTTTTATCCTCACATACACTTGGTCTCCTACCTCGAACTCCCAATAAGACCTACTTTTATCTGTATAGATATTTTGCTGATCTTTGGAAACCTTCAGATTTTGTCTTATCTTCTTTACTTATGATTCCGTTTCAGCAAGCATCTCGGGTCCCAACATTAATTTTGTTTGGGGACTACTCCAATTTATGGGAGTGCGACACTGCCTTCCATACAAAGCCTCGAAAGGAATCATCTTTAGGGACTCCTGATAACCATTCTTGTAAGAAAATTCAACAAGGTGTAGATAATCCTCCCATTTGGTTAGTTGTTGCATCACATACATGCATAGCATTTCTTCTAATACTTGGTTTACCTGCTCTGTTTGACCGTCAGTCTATGGATGATCAGTTGTGCTAAATTTTATCTGGTTCCCCAGCCAGGTAAACAGAGTTTTCCAAAAGGCTAATGTAAACTTAAGATCCATTTTTGACATAACTTTCTTTGGTATACCATGCAACTTGAAAATTTTGCTCATGAATATGTCAGCTCTCTGTACAGTCTTATAGGTAGACTGCATAGGTATAAAATGTGCAGATTTACTCAATCTGTCCACCACCACCATGATGGAGTCATTTTGTTTTTTTTTCCATGGTAAACCTGTAATGAAGTCCAGGGATATGACGTCCCACTTCCATTCAGGTATCGGCATGGGCTTCCACAAACCTACGGGATGTCGATGCTCTACCTTAACCTGTTGACACTCCAAACATTTAGTTACATACTCAGAAATATTTTTGCACATACCAGGCTAGAAATATACTATTTTGATGGTTGTTAACATTTTTTGGTATCCCTAGTGACCTACATAATTGTTGTGATGGTACTCATTCATTATCATCTCCTTTACATCCACACGATTTGGTACATACACCTTACCTCTAAAATTTAGCATCTGATCATCATTTACTCCATACTCAGAAGCACTTCCTTGCTTTTTGGTGTCTTGCATTTTCTACCATAGGAATTAATGTTCCGAATCTTTTTGTGCTCCTTATTTTACTTGATCTAAGAATTTATTTTCAAGATGATTCTCGTAAAGATCGTAAACATAATGAAAATTTATACTTAAAGCATCAGCCACCCAGTTCTCCTTACCTTTTATCTGTTGGATGTCCATATCAAACTCACTTAGAAAGTAATTCCATCTTGCCTATCTAGAGTTTAAATCAACTTGCTTGAAGTAACTAGTCAAGCTATTATGATCTGTCTTTAACACAAAATGTTTACCCAACAAGTAGTGTCTCCATATGCGAAGTGCATGTACTACTTATGTTAACTCCAGATCATAGGTTGAGTATTGTTGTTCATGCTCTTTTAACTTCCTTGACTCATAAGCCATCACTTTGCCTTCCTGAGATAGAACTGCCCCAACATCCCCTTTGTTGGCATCAGTACAAACTTTAAATTCTTTTTTGGGATCACCTACTCTCAAAACAGGTGCAGTGGTCAAAAGTTGTTTTAAATTTTCAAAAATGTGTTCACACTCAACGTTCCACTTGAAGACTTTTCCTTTTCTCTGCAATGAGGTAATGAGAAAATTGATTCTAGAAAATCCCTCAATAAACCACCTATAGTACCCAACTAACCCCATTAAATATATAATATATGCTACATTATGGGGTACTTTCCAGTCCATAATTGTCTTAATCTTCTCTGGGCCGATAGTAATCCCTTCTATGGAAATTACATGGCCCAGGTATTGGATTTTTGTTTTAAAGAAATCACATTTGCTGAACTTAGCGTACAACTAATTTTTCCTTAACATTTCCAGCATAATCCATGAATGCTCTTTATTTTCTTCTTGTTTTATAGAATAGATTGAAATTTCATCTATAAATATGAGTACAAAATTATCCAGGAAAGGATGAAAAATTCCATGCATTAACCTCATAAAGGTTGCTGGTGCATTTGTTAACCCAAAGGGAAACATGACAAATTCATAATGCCTGTACCTGGTATGGAATGATGTCTTGCATATGTCTTCATCTTTGATTTGAATCTGGTGATAACCAAATCTTAAATCAATTTCAGAAAACATTGTGGCCCCCTTTACCTGATAAAACAGATCATCAATCCTTGGTAATGGATACTTATTCTTAATTTTTAACTTGTTAAGCTATCGATAATCCATGCACATTTGCATGGTTCTGTCCTTCTTCTTCACGAATAGCACTGGTTCTCACCAAGCGGACACACTTGGATGAATGTAACCTTTGTCCAACAGTTCTTGTAACTGCATTTTCAATTCAGTTAATTCTATTATGCTCATTCTGTAAGGAGCCCCTAACATGGGTGATGCTCCTGGAATCAATTCAATAGTAAAATCAATATCTTGCCTTGGTGGTAATCCAGGAATATTTTCTAGAAAAACATCCATGAATTCTTACCTCACTGGTATGTTTTCCATCATAGATGATTTTTCCTTGGAACCAACATACCCCACCTGAATAGCATAAATTTGGCATCCCTTCCTTATACATTTATTCATTTGGTATGATGATATTGGACGTAGCTGTAGCGGCTTCTTGACTCCTTCAATCTCCTTACATGTTTCATCCTGCATTCTGTAATAAATAATATTTTCCTTGCAGTCCACTAAGTCCCAATGGTTTTCTGGCCAATCCATGCCCAGCAAAACATCATAGGACCCTAATGGAAAAATATTCAAATCTACATTTAACTGTTGTTCCGAAATTTCCAAAATACAGTTCGGAATTTTGGCAGTTATCTTTCATTTTTCTCTACTGGCTAGTTGTACCAGCCATGAGTTTTTAAATTTTTTTTCTTTCAATTTACACATATCCACTATTTTGGGACTAACATAACTTAGACTCGCACCTTGGTCTAACAAAATAGAAAGAGATTGAGACAAAAATTTACCTTGCAGCTCAATCATATTCAATTGATAATATGCTTGTCGATCCTCCAATGTTGCGTTGATATGAGGAATGTTCGTGCCACATTGCCTACTGTAGAGGCTTCCTACAATTTTGCAACATTGTCGTTTCTTGCTCGCTGTGGGCAGCTTTTGTAGTAGTGTTCCTCACCACACCCCCAACACTGCATAGGTTGTTTGGTTACCTATCCTTACTCAGGCTTGCTGGATGCTTCTGTAGGCTTTTCTTCTTCTGGCCATCTGGTTCTCTTGTGATTCCTACTAAATTGTTTACTTACAGAATTTCGGGCAGAATTTTTAAAGTTAATTCTTTTGGCGCCTTTGAAATTTGAGTTTCTTTTCTGTCCCTTCCTTAGCTTCCAACTTTTTCCAACCTCCCCTTAAGCCTTGGACTATTGATATCACATTCGCGCCTTACGAATGGCTTCATCCATGGTCTTAGGATTTACAAACTCAATTCGTTCTTTCATATGTCCTGGTAGGCTACTCAAAAATATTTTCACCTTAGCCTTTTCCTCTCAAAGGTATGGAACATATCATAATAGGGAAGTGAATTTGGTGATATATTCATCCATAGTTAGCTGTCCCAACCTTAAGTCATGGAATTGCTTAGATTTCTCATCATAGAAATGTTTTTTCAAGTACTTGTCTTTAAAGTATTGCAGGAATGATTCCCAAGTGACATCTTGCTCCTCAATGTTGTCAACATTCTTCACTTCTTCCCACCATAGAGTGGCTTTCTCCCTCAACTGGTATATGGCCAATCCGGCCTTCAGGTTTCTGTTGTACTCATACACCTGAAAGTACTTGTTTATGTTTATTAACCATGCTTCTGCCACTTCCTCAGCTGCACCATCAAATGTTGGTGGTTTTATTTTTCAAAACTCCCCTTGAAGTTCTACGTTCTGCTTCTTAACCTCTTGCTGATCTGACAAATTTCCAAACTCTGCCTCATTGTAGTTTTCTTTAATTACTTCACTAAGAAGGGCTTATTTCCACTCTATCAGTGGTATGTTCGCTTGTTTGTCGTTCATCACTGTCTTCCATGTCCCTATCAGCACTGGGATGTTCCATTCCTTGGTTTTGTTTATCTAATAGACTTTTGAGTATATTTTATTGCTCTTTCATTAATCGTTCGTTATCCCTTCAAACTCAAACCATTTCTTCCTATAACTGTTGTATTTTGTTCAACAACAAACTGGTTTGATGCTACTATTCCTCCAGTAATCTACTGGCTTGCTGGTGATGATCAATGCTTAGCTGAACCCACATCTCAAGGTTCATAATTGGTTGAGTTTGGGGTTCCCTGGTGTCCTGGGGTGGTTTTTGCATTTATCCCCTTCTTATTATATTCATGTTATGCTTCTAAACTATGTGCATCAGTATACACACAACTTTTATCATTAGTTGACCCTTTGGGTCCCAACGTATGAACACTACTCTGAAACCACTTGTCACAACCTTTAGAAACTTCAAATTAAAAAAAAAATTACTTTCTACCTAAATTTTATCCCATATATTAATTTAGATTTAACATCGCATAAGGGATTCATTTCTTCACAATATACATTAAGAATTATAACCTTATGCTACATTACATTCGCAACTATGTACACCATGGAAATATCTTATGATTCGTAAAAAAATTACATGAGAGTGCTAAGATGTATATAAATATCAAACGACACTAAACTTAACAAATAGCATTTATAAACATAGAATTTATCTCCCATGTTTTGATCCTCGTTAACTGAGGAAAGGCTAGCACATTAGTGCGCATTGAATCAATTTAAGTACATGTGAATAGCTCTGGCTACAGTTGTTAGATATGTTGTGCATTTCTTGATGAAATACAATGGATCTCCACTGTTGGTGCGACGACCACCGTTGCTTGAGATTTCGGGCGGGACTTCACTTGGTAATCCCCTCCAAGTCTTGTTTATTCATCCGTGGTCACTTTGTCTCCATGCTTGAAAAGTTATATTTGGTGCTTTGAGGGTTTATTTTCGCTGAGAGTTACTTTCGAGACTCGGCTCCACCTCAGCTATTACTTCTCTCCAGTACAGAGGGCTCTTAGAAGATGTAATCCCTCATTCGCTGGTGGATGGAGATATTTGAGATTCTTTTTTCTGAGTTGCAATGAGCTACAAGTGATTAAAAACCCTTATTTTTCCATGATTACAATGCCACTTTCACTTCTGCAATTTTGGCGTTGTTCAGGTAAAAATATACTCAAGGAATCTATCAATATATGATTTTCCCTTTTTTCTTATAGAGTTTCTTGTGTCATTTCCTCATATTGGGTTGTTTTACTGATTTGTTCTTACTGTGCTTAAAGGATTTTCTTCCACTGGACCATCTCATCACAGCGAATCTCTTTTCCACAGATATGAATAATCTATCCTTCTTTTACAAATTTTACCACAGGATTTTTGTATTAGTTTTAAGGTTATTTGTTTGAAGCTTACTATATTTTTATTTGATATGGTATATGTCTACAAGTCAGCATTTATTTCGTTGGCTGCTGCCTTCCTTCGAAAATAGCTTGGAATCTTCTGCATATTTTAATGCTTGTCTAATTCTAGCTCTCTATCACTGGTACACAAAATAATCTGCATTCGGCTCCTGTGACTATATGTCATGAGCGGAACCTGCTAGAGTTTTTGATGGGTTTGGAAACCTTATCCTTATCTCAGCCCAATGGAAATCAGTTGGCCTTAACGAGTAGTGTTTTTCAGTTTATATGTATTAATTTGTACATTCCTTATGTGTTAGTATTCAGCCAGAACTTTGGCTTCAATGTTTCTCCACTGCTATGTAAATCTTTGCATCTTTTTTTAGAAGAGTTTCCTCGAGAAATTATTATTTGGATTTCGGTATGCAATGTATAATAGTTGGGGTATATTTTTTGAAGACTCAACTCTTGTTCTAGTTAAGTAATGAAAAAATTTTTCTATAAAGTTCATGTCTTATTACCTTTACTTCTCGTTAGGTTTGCATGTATACTTAATATTTCATAATGCTTCCAAGCTATTTCCAGTTATACAGAGCTTGTTTGCAACATAAGTATTTTTAAACGTATTCTTAATCTCAGTTCTGCCTCATATTTACTTCATTCATTTTATTTGATTCAATGGAATATGGTTTAAGTTTTGCAGTTTAACTTAATTCGATTTTCCGGAATAAATATGTTTCTCCCTATCTCTACAATATTTTTAAGAACTTCAGCTTCCAGTTTTTCTCTTTGTTTCTTGATAGTTCTTTTCTTCCTTAGGTGTTTATCATGGTGGTCGGACCACCTTTCGACTCAGTCCGTGTATAGTGATTTTTTTTGGGAGGAAATTAGACTTGGGATTGGGGTCTCACCCAAACCCACATCTGATAGCCTGCTTGGCTTATCTAAAGCATAAATGAAATATTTTTCAGTATTGTGTGCATGCAGTCATTTCCAATTTTATTACCCTAGTATATACTTTCTATATATTTAAAAATTTATATAAAGACTAAGGGTCTCTGTAGTTTTTACTGCTTCCACTAATTTACAATTCCACCCTTCATGTTTCCAGTCTTTCTTTCACCAAGATATACTTCTATCTACTGTTAAAAAATATATATATATAATTTAATCTTTTATTTTAGATTCAACATTCTGCCTTATTCATTTACTTTTCTAACACATAGTTACTGAAGAAAAATCTTCAGAAGTAGCCATTCTTCCATAACTACTGTACTTAAAAATAATTGCAGAATAAAAGCTCACATAGGAATAATTTATATAGTAATCTCTGAGCCCTTATCAACTAAACATTCATATTGCAGAATATCATTATTTAATATACAAGCCCAGCAAATAATCATTTATTTAAATTTTGAGATGGGTAAATCCCTCTAGATAACTCTCTACAAGATTTTCATCAAATTTCTCTAAAACAAAATTAGCATATGTACTTATCTATATTTTAAAGTTATTAACTGTTTTCCTCCAAAACTTCAAGAGAGGCGATTACGTCCTCCTCTTGCTCTCGAGCTCCAACCCTGGATGGTATGGGTTAACAGTGGATATTTTTGCTGTGACCTTATGACACCCAGTCCAATCAGCACTAGAAATAATCTTAGGAATTGTTGAGTGTTTTTCCACTAGTATTTACTAGCTCTGGAAACTCCACACTCTTCCTTAGTTCAAGAACAGAACCCCTACTCCTCACTGGGATCAATCTCTTATCCCTAGAGGAGCAAGTAATTATTTCCAACTGTCCCCAACCACCTTCTAGTTCTTGGAAAACATTTACCATCAGCTTTTACTTTTATCAAGTTTCTTTTCGTAACTAATTTTATTATTATAATTAATAACCTTTCATCCAAAAAAATTAACAATTCCAGTATTTACTTAAAACAATAATTAAAATTGTCTTTTAACTAGTTAAAAACTAGTTATCATTAACGTAACTGTCACAAAAGGCATGATAGATTGTTGGTACTAGGCCATTAACTCACTTTTTTTTTTGTGTAAATCAGCACTTATATTAAAATCACCTAATGTACATAGAATTACAAAGGGTTATGCTGGTAACAGAACAACAGAAAACCATGATCCCTAGACATAACACGAGGAACCAACTTAGACAAAATTTATGAAACAAAGCTGAGCCATACAAGGCTAGAAAACCCACTGATGACAGAAGGAAGCCAACCAGTAAATACATTGGCTACATGCAAGTAGATCGTGGGCTCGCGACATGAACAAAACAGGCTACACAAATCTGAAAAAGAGGAGCGAGAAAAAACAAGAAGAAATGACTCAATGCCCTAACCAGAGGGGGTTGAGTGCATAATGCGAAATTTCTTCTCTTTCTTGTTGACAACTTTGACCCGGGCATCAGGGCTTGGGGAGATGGAGACCACTTGCAGATCACTATGGATCCTAGGAGGAGCGTCTTTTTCCGAGTTGGAGGAGTTGGACACATGAGGGCGTTTTTGAACAACCGAGGAGACAGGGGCCCTCTCAGGGATATTGGAGGGAGATGGTTGCTTTTGAGTAGCAATATCTTCATCTGAATCACTTTCATCCTCTTCTGAGCTGCTGGAATCAAGGTCCTCCAAGGGGGGGTGTCAAAAGGTTTCCAGATTTTATTTTTTGGTTTGTGTTTGCCAGATTTTTGACTGGCTAGAAACTGAGCACATGAGTTTTGAAGATGACTGGTTTGATGATAGTGCCGACAGTGAAAATCTGTGTTCTCATAGTCAAGAGGTTGAGGCCAGGAGAAATCCCCAACTTTGAGAATCATATGGTCCAGAAGTCCTTTGCTGATATCAATTTCGACACATATTCTGCCATAGGTGTAGAGACATTTCGGTCCCCTTGAAGGATTCGTGGCAAGGAAACGACCCAGAGTATTACCAATATCTTTGAAGACTGCACAATGTTGAATCTGAGCAAGCATGTTGGGAAGCCGAACCTAGATCGCGAGTTTGGTTATGACTGTCGTGGAGGGATCGAAGTCTGGGAACCAGGGGGTTAGGAACAACCCCGCCTTACCCCAGAACCAAGGACCACCTATTAGGGTAGTCTGATAATCCTTTCTGTCAGTGAAAATGACAATGAAGAAACCCTTGGAGCACAAAATAATCCTGCAGTGTTTGGTCCAAGTGGCATGAACCCAGCTATAAAGATCTTTTGATCGCGACCAGAGACCATTGAATCTGCAGATGAGAGAATTTTCTTCATAGAATTGGAGCACCCCAGCCAAATCTGGGTGGGCTATTTCTGCGGAAGGAACTTCCTCCATTTTTTCCACCAGGAAAGGCTTGGGAGCCTCTAGGGTAGGGGCAGAAGGAGAAGAAGTAGGAGCCTTGATAACCTCCTTGTATGAAAATCCCTTGGGTGTGGAGGGCTGCCCAACTATGCCTCCCCTCAGTCGATACGACAGAGTCACTGTAGCATTCCTTTCCATATTGTAAAATGTAAGAGGCAGATTATCAACAAGCTGCTTACCAGCAAAAAGGAGCCTAAAACAAGAGGAAGGAATCCCCAGTTCCTGTTCGAGGGCCTTAGAGAGGTGCAGCCCCATAAAAGAGGACTAAACCCATAGGAGCAAGGTATTTCCCTTTGGAAGAGAGAACTGTATTTGAAAGATGTTAGATTGGATTCGATGAGGATCCAGGCTTTTATAATTAAAAGCTGGAGCTATTTCAGAGGAGCCACAGGGCTGCATAACTTACCCCTGACCCGTTCCGTAGATACCCTGCCTTCGAACGCATCGGAAGGGGGCAGCATCGGGAGGAAACCTGCAAGAAAAGCTGCAGAGGGTGCTAAGACGACGGCCAAGGGAAGAGGCGGCTAGGTAGCGAAGCCAAGAAACCTTGTAGTAGAATGAAAGCAAAGAGGCTGTGTTTCGTGTGGTCCCAGCCTACAAAAATTTGCACATAGTAGTTACGTTGGCGGCCAGAAGGGCCAAGGGCTAGATAGTGTTGTGATATTCTTCCAAGCCGCTGAGAAACCAGCGCCCGATTACCAAGGGAAGCTCCCACAGGAGCGAAGGAGCAAAGGAAAAGCTCACAGCAGAGCCGGATGAGAACAAAAAATAAATGGTAGCATCAATGGAGCTTGATGCAGAAACCCTAGGAGCCATCGCCGCATCTCAACCTTGAGATTATCTAGATGAAGATGGAATGGCCATTAACACACTTAAGATCCCAACAAAGTTACTTTGTTCCATAACACCAACCTAGCATAAAAAATATTAGAAAGATAAGAAAAATTCCACCTGAAAAGTTGCATTAATATTTACTATAAAATACAATACAATGTTTATATATATATATATATATATATATATATATATATATATATATATATATATATATATATATATTAAAGTCTAATCATGGAACTATACAGTTCATGGAGCATTGTAAAAGCCCTATTTTTAGGGCCAATCCATTATTCTATATGAATAAAGATTTTTTTCCACGGAATATATATATATATATGAAAACTTAAATATAATATTTTCTTAATTTAAAATAAAATAAAATAAAAAATAAATCATTTTTATTGTAAATTATAAATTTATAAAAACTTATTTAAAAAAATAATATATTTATGCTTTCAAATATAAAATAACAAATTATCTAAATTAAAATTCATTTAATTCTATAAAATAATCAATTTTATGATATTAGCTATTTCTATCTAATTTCATCTAATTATGATATTGATTATAAATAAATCGAGATCATTAAAAATATTAAAAAATAATAATAACCAATATTATCAAAATTATAGTAACGAATTTTATGATTTTGGTTATTTTTATCTAATTTTCATTTAATATTGACATTTTTTTTATACATGAATTAATATTATTAAATGCATTTAAAATGAAGTTAATTTTTATGATTTTGGTTATTTTTATCTAATTTTCATCCAATATTGACTATTTTTGGATACATGAATTAATATTATTAATTACATTTAAAATGAAAATATTTAGATGACATAGTTTAATTTATAAATGAAATGATCTTTTCAAAATATTTTTTTGGTTAATTTTGAATATTTTTAACAAATTGAGTTTAAATTATTTAATTTGTAGAATTCAAGAGCCACATGATTTTTTTTATGTTTTTGACTCTATTTATACGTTCACTCTTAAAATTGGACTGCCAAATTCCCAAGATAAAATTAAGCCAATATAGTAGATTTTTTCCACTGTAATTTAGAATATCATAAGTATTTACGGGCTCTAATTAGCATAAAGATGAAAAATAATAGTATTGAAATCCAAACAACATATATGAATTATATCCCAAATCTAGTTGTTGGAAAATCCCAAAAACACTATTTTATGTGACAATATGTCATCTTTGTGATATTAAATTGGCTGAAAATAATAATAGTTTCTAGGATAGTGCCCTACACACATTCAAATTAGAACACAATTTCAAAATACCTATCGCAATATTAACTTTCCCAACCTCTTAGGTCATAAAAGGTATGGTAACCTTGAAGCATTTAACTTAATGATTTTTTAGGATATAATGAGATTCTAAAGAAACATAAGTAATATCTTACCTTTCCTAAAGTTTAGACCAATTCTAGTTCCAATGCACATTAATTGTCAACATTAACATTGTCATTAGAAAACTATAGAAGGGTGCTTGGATAATATTGATGGTCCAAAATGTGAAAACGGGGCCATTAAGAACATGCACACATATAAACATGTGCACGTTCCTAATAACAAGCATGTGTTAATGTGCATCCACACTTTGTAAGCCCCAAATGACCAAATGGGATGCGAGGTGGGCATGATGCACAAATATGTATGTATTCATGGAACATCCTATTTGTATATCCATGTAGCTCATTTTTTCCATAGCTTGGACCATGCAGTGTGTTTTTAAGATCGCATGGAACCAAATATCATCTCCTTGGTATACATATTTTGTGAGACAACAGAGTTGATCTCCGTCATATTTTGGGTAACCATTCCAATGAAATTTTGTGTTTTTGTTTTTTTTTAGTTCTTTTGAAAATGTGGTTTGAAAAAAATAAATATATGATACCCTGGAACAAAATAACCATATTGAATTACAAGAAACTTGGTTACCATTGAGCTTAATGAGCAAACAAACCCAACATCTCAAAACCACAACTCCAAACAACCAAACCTGAACTTAGAACAAAGAAATCCCAATATCAAAATTGATACATATTTGACCACTTTGAGAGAACTCATACATAATATCCAAAACACCAAGTACCCATCATGATTGTCTCTAACATGTTCATCAAAATCAATTGTATCATCCATTTCTAATGCCAACGACCAATTAAATAATATTTTCAATTAAAGGGATAGGATGTATGATAATATAAATCTAGTCTAAATAAAGTCTAAATTAGAGACTTAAACATTTCCAAACAATATTTTATATTAATATTCGTTGACCAAAAAAATATCCAACAAGTACTAGTCAACAAGAAACACATTTCTATGGACTCACGCACCTACCAACCACTCTAATACCATTAGAGGGATAGGCAGTTTAGATATTTTGATATACCTCCTTGTAACAATAGGGATATTCCTATATATTTCTTGAGAACATTATTGGTAGAGTTCATTTTAGGACTCCTTGTCAACTTCATTAACATAGGAGACTTGTAGGGAGTGGTGCATAGGTATTACCAAGATAGAGGTGCATCACAATAATACGTTCTTGTCCACCTAAATTAAGGCCTAATCCCTTTATCAAGAATCCTCTAAGCATAAAGAACAATTAAAACCCATTTCAAAATAGACACCTTCAATCAAACCATAGTGTGGCATGGAACCTTTTTTTTGTTTCTCAAGTTGTGTGTGAACCTCTAGGCTTAACGCGTGGCTTGAAGAGATGAGATGCGATTCAGGGTCATATAAGTCATCAAAGTCACTCGTGGATCACACCTGGCCTTGGCCACACCATCCCTTACATAACTGGATTTTTTAGCATGTCTCCTCCCCTTAGTACAGGGCATAGTGACACCCCATGAGGTTTGATAGCAGGTTGTCTTGTTGATGAGGCCCATCCTCTACTGGTTGTTCTAGTGGGACTTGACATAGTGTGGCATGGTACCTTAATTACATCATTGTGCTAAGATTAACTAGAAGGTGATGTTGTAGGAGACATTGGATCATTATATTCTATAGCAAGGTTACCAAAAGAGGCTACATGGAGGATCATGTGAGCCTCATAGATGTACTAGTTATAGATATACTTGTTATGGGTTGATGTATTTCAATGAAAATAGTGTTATTTATTTCCTTAACAATAAGTTCAAATGTTGACTAGAGAATCAAACTCCATTCAACAAAAATACGAGATTATATGTTATACATTCAAATTTTCAAAAAAACTAACAATTGTAATTATAATTATAGTATCCATGAATTCTAAATGTTTACTTGGATATGTTAACTTTCTTTCCACATGTTATATGGACACATGGAATTATTGATGAGCATATTCTAAGTATATGATTACAACCATTTAATACTACATTTGTAATATTATATCATTTACATAAATATGGATTCCTCTCGAGAGGTGTGCATTTTTCCAATCACGAGACCCCATCATACTTAAATAACGTGACAAGGAACCTTACCTACAACTAAAGTACATCAAGTTTTCATAATGCATGAAGTTTAATGCAAAATAAATTATGTCACTAAAAATTCCTACCAACCTAAGTTTGTAATTTTCATCAAAACGTACCAATTAATTATTGACAATTGATAATAAATCAAATTACAAAACCACACCTTGTCCAATTATAAAACGATTAAGATGATAAAATTTAGGAAGAATCGCTTCTTTTTGTTCATACAATATTGACATCAACACATTAATCACATACATAACAATGCACATGGTTAGCATACATCGATCATGCCACCAACAAGTATGAAGCTTGTTTACACACCAATTATATAGCTATCTTTGATATAACAACCTATTCTACTCTGGCGTCTCCCACCATAACCAACGTTACCCTAATTTTACATTTTTTTACCATATTTTGAACCATTTAACGATTTTGAGGCTAAAAAATGACTCCAATATTCCTCACAAAAGGCTTGTGATATTATAGAGAGCATAGAATTAATTCTTTTCCAATGAGACCAATACCCTACACGTAGGCTTCATCCACATCTTAGTGACCATGGGAATAAAATGCATTGTATACCAACCTTGTCCATGTATTTGGAACCACCAACTATGTCTTGTATGAAAACCTCGTGAAGCCTCCCGACATTAATTGTAAGGATGTGTGGTTCTTTGTTTAGCCTTCAACCACTCATATACAAATTATAATTCCGGTTAAAATAACTAAAAATAAAACTACCAACAACATCATTCTTATCCACACCCAAAATTGAAGAATTGGTGACGTCTATATCCATGTTTCCATTATGTTTTAGCATTTATTACATTACCAAAACCATCAACATGAAAATATTAGAATCGATCTTACTAGGAATCAATAGGCTTGGATTAGTCTTCATGAAATTTTCACTATTTGGAACCATATTTTCCATAGAGTCCACCTCAACTTCCTCCCATCCCATCATTTTATCTTTATGTAGTTGGTGGATTCCATTTGGATTGTTGAATAAGGTCCATTAAGGCACTTTTGCTTGTTGAAGAATATGCATGAACTTAATGCGCTTCAAGAAGAATGTAAGTAATAATAGTTTCATAGGATTAACTTGATTAAAAATCACGATTAACAACAATAATCACAAACATAATCTCAAAGGTTGCTTCCCAACCTCACATGTTGATAATTTCATATTAATGAATTTGCTTACAGGTACAAAACTTTGATTACTTTCATTGCCAACCAAGCATATGTACAAAGGTATCATAATCACATGAAGAAAATGCAATGTTTTGATATACAATTGAGAGTCACCTTCCACCTCAAGTGGAAATACTGAAGTAAAAAACCAATCCATCAATATTATCCATCTATCTGCTAACCTATTTAATTAGAGGAAATTTCATCCTAAAAGTGGTCTCCTAAGGAAAAATAATAAAATAATAGTTAAAATAATAAAATAAGAGTTATGAATTTTGGAGGGAAAAGAACAAAACTACTTTTTTTACTTGTATGTTTGCCTTATCTCGTTATCTATTTACCCAAATTTCAAGTGTAGACATTCATTGGATGCAGAATGAAATTCCAAATCCAACGAGTACCCATTGTACATACTTTTGAGAAGACCTATAAAGATAAAAATTGAAGATACATTGAAAACATGTGTTCACCATGCATTTCTAATGTATCTTCATTTTTTATCAATATGGGTCTTATCAAAGGTATGCATAATGGGAACTCGTTGGATGTAGAATTTAATTCCACATCCAACGAGTGTCTACACATGAAATTTGGGTAAACCTACAAGGAGATAAGCTAAAAATACAAGTAAAAAAGTAGTTTTTATTCTTCTCCCTCCAAAATATTTACATGTACCTCTTTTTACATTTAAAGGATTTTGATGAGTTTACATATTATGACAAGGAAATTACGTGAAAATTTCATGGGTACTTCTAGGATGAAATTTCCTCTAATGCATGTATTTTAAAAAATTCCATTGGTGTATGTAACCACTCAATGAAAATAACACAACATAGAGTCAATATTTTCTCTCTCATGTAGCTCTAATTATTACTAGTAATTATTCCTACTCCAATAATTAGTAATTTTTAAAATTTCCTCTCTAATTTTTGAAAATCTAACTTAACATGGGATCCAATAAATGCTAGCCATGACCTTGAGCACTTAATCCTCCATGTACTCAACCATATTGGAGGATAACCAAATTTGTCCCCATTAAGAAAGAAAAAAACTCATAGAAAACCATATTCTCTTATTTTTTATTTTCTTTTTTTCTAATTTCTCATTGTTTTCATGAATGCATAGGTTAAAATCTTATTGGAGGATTTTTTGAAGTTATGGAAATGTAGATGTTCTTAATAGAACAGAGCACATATCTTTCCAAATCATTAATGAATTTTTTCTTCACTTACAAGCTAACATAACACTTCAAAATTTTCATTGGAGGAAGTGAAACCATAGATCCAAATAACTTCAAATAAATTAATTTCTAAAAAATGGAATCATAGGAGAGGGTTTCCCTTAGCTTTAACCTAGTGTTTTAATTTCAATAGAATCAATGATTCACCCATCCTAATCCCAGTTTGAATGTTATGTCCAATTGCAGCTCGATTCCTAGAGCCATTAAGGAACATATGGTAAATTTGGTATGGGGGCATAAAAACTAAACGAAGAATAAATGAGTTTCATAAGCTGAAAAAAGTGTGTTAGACCAAGGCCCATGTGACCACACTACCCACAACCTCTCGAGCCATGGTTTTCAAAAACCAACCACCTTATGAAAAAAATTACACTGATATTTATTAAACAAAACCCTATCTCCAAAGATCCTAAAATAAATAACTTTTCAAAGTATGAAGTCATAGGAGGGATGGTTCTCATAGTTGTAACATGATGTTAGGAGTGAAACATAGTTAATGGTTCACCCATTTCAATCATAGTTTGAATATTACAGCCAGTTACAACTCACTTACTAGTTCCATTTAGGGGCATATGGTGAATTTGGTACATAACATAAAATAAAAAAACTAAGTAGCATAAATGAGTTTCATAATCTTGAGTGAGTATTCTTGGCCAAGGTTCATTTGACCATGTTACCCATGACCTCTTGATATAAGGGTTTAAAAATTCCACCCCTTATGATAAATTTTCATTGGTCTTCATTGAACAAAATTGTAGCTCCAAAGATTCTTAAATAAATAAATTTTTGACCCATGGGGTCCTAGGAGAGGGTACCCATTACGATAACCCAATTCCAAAAGTCCAACGAAATCAATTGTTCACCCATTTGAGTCTCAATTTGAATTTTATGGCTAGTTACAACTTTCTTCCTCGAGCAATTCATAGAAATATGGTGTCTTTGGTTTGGGGGTATATAAACCAAACTAAGAGACATAAATGAGTTGTATGATATTAGAATAATGTGTTTTTCTAAGGCCCATGTGATCACACTACCCAAAATATTTCAAGCCTTCGTTTTGAAAAATCCACACCCCAGTAAACAAAACTCTAGCTCTAAAAATTCCTAAAATAAATCAAATTCTAGTCCTATGACTGGGCTACCTATAGATGTAGCCTGATGCGAGGAGTCCAATAAATTTAATGGTATGATCATATCAGTCCTTATTTCAATTTTAGGAATAATTGAAATTCATTTTCAAGAGGCATTCAAAGAAAAAATTTGAATTTCATTTTGTTTTATAAAAAAAAAATTGAGTACTAAAAATGAGTTTCTTAGTCTCCAACATGTTTGTTTGGCCAACTCCCCTGTGAGAACATTATGCACAATCTCTTGAGCCAAGGTTTTTCAAAATCTACCCCCTTGTGAAAAATTTGCATTCGTATCTACTAAAAAAAATATTAGCTCCAAATATCCTCAAATAAATGAAATTTTAGTGTATGGAATCCTACGAGGGTCATTATTCTACATTTAAATTAGTGCTAGGAGTCCAACATAGTCAATGATTCAATAGTTAAAGTCTTGGTTTCCATTTAATGAGAGGTTGCACATCACTTCCTCAAGTTATTTAAGGGCATGTGGTGACTTTTGTTTGAGGGTATAGAAACCAAATCTAGTAGAAATAATGAGTTTCCTAAGCTTTGGAAATTGTATTTAGCCAAGGCCTATGCAACTACACTACTCACAATCGCTTGAGGTAGCATTTTGCAAAATTCACCGCTTCTGAAAACTATGTATTGGTATTAACTAAACAAAACCTTATTCTTGAAGATCCTCAAACATATCGTATTTTTTCATATGAAATCATAGAACTAGGGTTCCCCTAATTGTAACCTAGTTCCAAAAGTCCAATGGATTCGATGATTTTCCCTTTCAATTCACAAATAAATTTTATGGCAAGTTACAACTTACTTCCTAGAGAAATTTAGGGACATATTGCAAATTTTGTTAGGGGTATAAAAACAAAAAAATAAATAAATAAATAATAAATGTAATTTAAAATCATAACTAAGATGCTACAAAGTCACTACTCTAATATGAGGATATGTGATAATTTACCAATAATGCATATATATATATATATATGAAAGAAAGAAATAAAAGTAGTGGGATACCAACTAATTATCACTTCATTTATATATAACACAACTCTTACACGAGTTCCCTGCTAGTTCTTTATGTTTTGTTACATCACTTTATTCATACTAGATGCTTCCATTACATGGTACTTATAATTTCTTAACTAGCTCTATTGGTCGACTTGGATTGCATGGACAATTGAGTTACATTATAACTTTGTCATTTTTCTTGACTTGTGTGGTTTCGTCACTAATATTTGGCTTGACAGTGAATAAGGTCCAGCTATGGGGTCTGCTTCGCTAAGTTGACTAGTCCTTCCAACATCTGCCTTTTACTCAATTCCTTGATCATCCTAAGCAAGTGGGAAATGTGGATTACAATAAGAAATTTGAGAGAGAACGGATAGTATTAAAATTTAAATTTCATAAGGCTTGTGCTTATGGATGTTAAGGCTCTTGAGTTCTTGTTTTCACTTTTGATGTCGGCATTGATGTTATTGTAGCTTGTCGAGATGCAATGTGTACTACTTCAAAAATACTCTGGGACCATGTAAAAAAGGTACATGCTTTGACCCATTTCTACCACCTTTGCTTTCATATTTGTTGTGCTCCTTCTACCATTTCAAATTATTTCTTGAAAATTTGACTCACTCATTGTAAGAGAAAAATATTAAGATATTTGTTTGACAAGAAAGTTTGGGGTATATTTTCATTGATTAGTTGGTTCCTATGGGTCACCTATGCTTTTAATGTGAATATGTGGTGCAAACCTCTGTAACTATTGGTCAAAATTTATCCATTCATCAATAATATACTGATTTTGCACCTCGTCGAAGTCATCTTGGCTAGGTTCTCTAATTTTTCAAACATGACATAAGCAGGACCAGATGTTTGAACATTGGAATATGTTAGATCAATGTGGCACCATAGTTCGAAGGAATAGTGGTATGATAGTTTGTGGTTCCAAGAAATGGCCAATGCTTCCACACATGTTCCTCAAGAAGATGATTTCGATTAGGTTATAAATCAAAGGCTAATATAATGAGAATCCCAATTAGGGATGGGGAACCCCATGGCTTGGCCATTGGACTGAACTTCTCTCAGATATCTAAGGGCGGGGATGGTGTTGTGTAGCCAGGCCATAGCAGTAATCCATATATTGAATTCTTTAACAAACTAATAGTTTGTTGCATATCTAATTCTAATGTGTCATAACTAATCGACCTATGCATGATGCATGCAAATAATTTGTTAACTTACCCATCCCCAAATCCTGTAACATTATTCACGATGTGTGAAACAAAAAAAATTCAAGGATTGATTCTAATTATAAAATGGTAAACTTGAGAAGTAAGCAACCCTTGAAGATCTTACAACGTGATTAAGGAAGGTTTTATCTCATTGATTAGACCATTCATCATTATTTTTTTGGGATAAATTATTGATTTATCAGAAGATGATTTTAAATTTTATAACAAATTGATAATGGATTACCTGGTTAACTATTAAAAAGGAAAGAAATTGGACGAAATTTGATTACATTGAAATTATCTTACAAATCTATCACAACCATTACCATACTGACTAAACCTGGGAAATTAAAAAGAAATCTATAAAATTAACACAATGAAGAGTAAAAAAAATGGTGTTACATGCACTTTGTTAAACCAAAAAATATAAATTGTTTCCAACGTTAGATTGTATGGAATATGAAATACTCTCTTAAAATTTAAAGTTGAAAATTTCTCAAAACAAAATTCAAAATCCAAGCGATGATACTGGTTTGAAATAAAAATAAACATAAAACAAAACTTAATAAAGTAAAATTCAACATGATATGATGCTCTTGGAATTAACATGATATGTTCAAACATTAGAGCTTTTTTCGTTTGCAATTTTCCAGTCAAAAATTCTAAAGAAAATGTTTGAAATTTTCTCAGTAGAAAATAAAAGTTCCTAAATAAGTTGTAATGTCCTACAATTCACATGAAGCGATGATACGATGATAATGCTGTGATATTTTGTTACTCATTTCGAATGAAAGTGCCTTACTAGAGAAAAGTGAGTGCCATGAGTGATGCTTTCAATCATACCTTCGCTAAGCATAATAGCAACGCCATCTTTTGTCTTAACAATCCACCATGAGCCTTCATGGCACAGAGTTTTCCCACAATCAATAAACATTCCATATAAAAATAATGTGTATTCAAATGTCATACAGAAAAGGAAATGACCGACTGTGCTTTTCTAATGCTATTCGGCCGGGATGGTATGAGATGAAGAGGCTTTCCCATCTTACCTCCCTCTTCAACTACAATTGCACTAGTATCCATCTTTTGTATTTCTCCCTTCTCACTATCAACAAGTGATTGTAAAAGCCAAAACCTGCAGCTCCACTTTGTCAAATATGGCACTCGTAGGGTGAGAATATATGTGAGGTAAAATAAATTATGCAAACCAGTCCGAAATCATAGAATCGTTGTAGATACCACCGTCTTCAATAACTCCTTTCTAATAGCTCCTATATTTTATAGATTCACCTTTATATATTTTCGATGGCCATCATCAAGGAGATTGATGGGATTCTGGCTAGATTTCTTTGGTCTTGCTATCAAATGTACCTAGAAAGATCCATCTTGTCTTTCTATCTATCCACCTTGGGCAAAGTTTCCGATTGTGGGGGTTGGGGGATTTTAGATACTTTATCCTTCAATAGAGCTCTATAATTTTCAAGAGTCCTTGGAGAAGGACTGACTAGTGGGGCATCTAGTCACTCATTATTCAAGGTAAATACATGGATTGTAAGGATTTATAAGATTGGATTAAGGATGGTGCTAATCACTCAACTTTGTCCTCTCATATTTTGTGAAACATTATGAGGAATAGGCACTGGCTATTCACGGATCTATGTTGGGAGGTGGGGAATGGTATCAGGACAGGTGTCAGTCTACACATCATGAAATTTCTAATAGGCTCACATACTATGTTGGCTCCTCTACTCCAACATCTTCACTATAGAGGTATGTTCTCATTATCTAACATTGTTTCCTATAGGACTGCATATACTCACATACAATACTTGTTTGGGGCTATAGGCTTAGATCTTATAGGTTCATTAGCCACATAATGGCACATATACATCAAACAGGTTGAGGTTGTGGGGATACACCTCAGTGATGAGGATGATTGGTTGACCTGGGTTGGGAATTCGTATCTCGGTTAGAAATTTATAAGTTCATCTCCAAATCTATTCTTCTTTCTGAAGCACCTCATTGGCTACACAATATTTGGAAGTGGGAGATCCCATTAAAACTCAAATTTTTATACTGGATGACTCTCCCCAATAAAATACTCACTCGGGGGAATATCTCTCATAGAGGCTACTATGGCCCTGGCATATGTTCTCTTTGTATGTTGAACTCAGATGATGTGTCTTATATCCTTATCAACTATGTGATTGCAGAAAAAATATGGATCTCTGCTCTCCATATTTTTCAGAATGGTGGGAATTGGACATACCTCACCCTGGAGGCATGTTTCAAGCTATGGTTCACTTCTGAGTAGTAGATTTACTCCTTACCCATTTACATCATTCGATGCATCTAGAAATGTAGAAATAGAAGGATATTTGAGCCTATGTTACTAGAAATGAGAAACGAGAAACGAAACGGGAAACAAGTACGGTACGAGAAAAAAAGGTTCAGGTTTTTGCATATAAGAAAAGAGGAGAGAGAAAAAACACGATTAAAGTAAACAATATAAAATAAAACATTAATAATAAACATTTCATGCTTCCACTTCTAAAATTTTAAAGAAATATTCATAAATACTGATTTAATTTTAAGAAAGAAGTAATAATTTTATAAACCCAAAAAATTAGACAAACCATTTCCATAGTACCACTATAAACTTGATGAACCACTACCACAGTACCACCTGCTACAGGGAATTTACACTTGAAAACTACATTAGCAGCACATAATTCTTCTATGTTTGTATCTAAATTATCTAGGTGACTCCACACACGCTCGGGAGTCTAAGAGGGCTAAAAAATGGTCAAAGTTCAAAGTGGTTAGAACACTTTCAAACTAGGACAAGATTGAAGTGTTCGTCACCCTTATTTGAACAACATGAATGGCACTAAAATATAAGTTCATATGAGGGAAATAGAGCTCTTCAAAGTTTGACACGACATAGAAAAAATAGGGCCACAGTGTGCCGCATGACATCCTAGTGAGCAAGTGAGATGCATGATTACATGGAGATTGATTATTGTCCATTTATCCATTAATAATTTCTTCTCATCCTTTGGTTCCTTAACCGTACAAAAGGACAGAAAATATATTATAAAAATGACATTAAAAAAAACCAAAATATGTTTAAAAACCAAAAAAAGTAAACTAAAATCATATATTAAAACAAAAAAATAAAAACAAATTTCAAATCAAATTTGAACGAATATGGTGAAGTGTTTGAATGGCATTAGTTAGTATTGTGTGGTTATTACACCATATGGATATCTTAAAAGCCAACGCCATATTAAAAGAATAGTATGGTTATTATATAACCAGATAAAGCTATATTAAAAGAATAGTATGGTTATTATATAACCAAATTCCATATTAAACCATATCACATATATCCAAATTCCAATGATAAAACTAATGTTTATATAACTGTTTTACCAAATTTTTAATGGTTATTCAAACTATTTCACTGAAATCGCATTCCGCTCACCAGTATTCAACGTTGTATCAATGGTGACAACACATTGTCCAACAAACAATGTAGAATATATGTTATAAACAGGTCAGGGAAGGTTTTGAATCCATGCCCTCCACCATCCTCCACGATCTCCATCGGTGGGTGCTACCAATGCACCACCAGCCTATTCTTTATAAACTCCGTCAACACCTTATATAAAAACTCATTTTCGCAGGAAGCTGGAAAGTAGAAACTGGCACAGATGTCAAGTTTTAATATTTTTTTATTGCAGGAGCACGAAACCATGAGTGGAAAGAGGGGAAAAACCTTTCCTAGAGAATAATGAGGGGCATCAAAAATATTTGTTCAGGTCCAGAACTTTCCAAAGTCATAATTTGATAAGTTTTATTTCAATTTTACAGCTCTCGGCTACAAGAACTCAATGGCGATGTTCACTTCAATAGCATAGCTTTCAATTTTTTGGAAATTTTCCTGATTGGAGTGACGGTGTCAGTTTCAGTTGATTTTATGCCTCTCAATGCCATTAATTTGATGGTACAACCAAATTTAGCAGCTGAACATCCATTTATTCATCCAACTCCAAGGGTTGAGGTAAATGCAGTATTGATGTCATGTGCTTCTTTTATCATTTTCAGTGAGATGTAATATGTTTTTTATATCCTTGCTTGATGTATGTTGCAGGATCTATGTTTCTACTTCATGTGAGATATTTTCCATGGATTTTTATGTTTGATTGAGATCCGTATGTAAGCTTGATGAAGGGATCCTCATCGTCACCTTGAGTGAGATTATGTAATGATGATAGGATGCCTATTGTGAGTGAGATTTCATGTAGCAGGACGTCTCGTGGAGAGAGAAGCCATTCATGTTGAGGTCATATGTCCTTGTATGACAGAAAACATAGTCAATGTACATCATCACCATTTCCAACACTATATGAAGCAACCTACCTCATCTTGAAACTAGGCACTGAGACATAGACCAAGTGGGTGAACTTCGTTATCAACATCTCGTGTTCTTATGTTGTTGATTGTTGTCATGTTCCCTCTTCTTTACAACATGTATATATTAAGTATGAGGGGTTTCCGTAGTGCATTATATTAGATATCATTTTTGGGATTCAACTGCGTTAATTTAGTCATTCATCTATGACCATCTCCATGAGAGGTACTCGTAACAGACTAATTTCTCATGCATATATGTTCATTTATGCTCTTTTAAATGCAATTCTAACCACATCATAGATGTAAAATTTCTTTGATGAATCTGGCACTGAAGGAACCCAAACCAAGAAGGTATTAGAGCGGTCTTCTCGCTGATGTGAATTTACGAGCGTGAATAGTGATTGAATGTGCAACAATGCAGGATGACAAAGACATGTACAAGGCCATGTTTAGGATGTCTAAATTGGTGGACATAATGTATGATTCTTATGAGAAGAGAATAGAGGAAGAGAAGAAATAAAGATAAGAGAATGATGTTTCGTCCACATCTTCTAGTCACGGAAAATTTTAGGGGCTAATATTTGTAGATGGGCTAATTTTCCAATTTTTTTCCCAAAAAAAGATTCGCCAATTCCCATATTTTTCTAAAAATGATTAGCCCAAATTTTATAATAAAAAAAATATTTTATCTTAAAAATCACCAAAATTTTATAATTTTATAAATACTATATAAAATCATTAGGCGTTTGAATATTTTTACTAAAATATAAGCAAACATTTTATAGTTTTCATATTGCGGATTATTAAGATTTTCCAAGGTTTCTGACCTTTAAGATAAATTTCTATCCTTAAATTTTTCCGTGCTTTGAGTGCTTATGCACCTTCGTCGTCGCCTTCACTATCTTCTGATCATTCAAATGAGGAGACCAACCAGAGTCTTCAAGTATAAGAGAATGTTGAATTAAGGAGGCTACTACGAAAAGAGAAAGAGAAGTAGAGATTGCAACTTTAGTTGCAAGCTGCAGAAGAGGCCTTGGAGAAGTTGAAGTGCAACAAAGGATTAAAGAATCCATCATCACCTTTTTTTGAATAAATAGTTGAGGTTAGAAATGCTGATTTTTTTTTTCAGTTTCATCCTCAAATGCTATTATTTCTGTTGGAAATTTGGAGATACCCATTACAAGAACTGGCATGAGACTCCTTACCAAAATGGGGTACAAAAGAGAGGGACTTGGTGTGAATGGCCAAGGCATAACTCAGCCATTGGAGGTTGTGTAGAGACCTCGATTAGTAGGTTTGGGATACACCAGAGGAGAATTCTCTAAGGTGTCAGAAGCCTCCATGACATTTTTGAACTCATGAAGGAAGGAGATGGAGGGGAACGCTTCATCCTCGTCCCATGGTAGTGCATATTACAGAAAAAGAGCTGAGGCAAGATCTCATCCCATTGATTACACTAGATACCAACAAGAAATATATAACAAGTCTCGATATTCTAATGTTCATTTTGATTACAAGCATGTCGCTAACAATGAACATAAATCATGACATCAAAAAACATGTATTTTTTGTGGATTACATAACCATGTATTTGTTGAGAGCTGGGAGAGAATAACATCACGAAAGAGGATGAGGTGTGGAAGGCCTTCTCCACAATAGGGAAAGAATAAGGTAAATCGGGTCTGGAGGTAGAAGACTCATTGCATTCAATGTGACAGAAGTGATCATCAAAAAACCATGTGTTAGAGGCTCCATCTATAGTAACGTATGAGGATAAAGTATTTTTGTATGAATAAGTTGAACAGTTGTTAAACAAGTGAATGCGCCACAAAGAGATGACCCATTCACTTTAATAACTGAGAGATGGTTTTTCTAGGTGTGGTAGTGTTTCATGGAAATATTTCCGTAAATCGTGTGTTGCGGCTTAAAATGTATAAGTAATGATGTGTTTTCCATCATTTTTTAAGCAACAATGATTTTTTTGCTTTGTATTGATATTTGGGGTGTTGATTTTCATTTTTATGTAAACTTTACCATGATGTATGTGTTATAAACTCATGGCAAGTATGATATTCTTGGGTCATAATTGGTCACGCAATTGAGCATGTAATTTTTAAAATATTGTACTATAGGTTTGCAGAGAATGCCGGGGTCGGCTCATCACTTATGGCTCTAAAGAATAAAGGTGAATGAGAAATAAGAGTGATGCGTTAGGACACTTGTGGTACAGACAATGTACACAGCAGTTGTAGATTATTTTCATTCTTTTGGAGAACCAAAACCTCCTCAGTGGGGAGGATTGATCCATGTGGCTCCAAACACACTTAGGAGTATAAGATGGCTAAAAAATGGTCAAAATTCAAACTGGTCAGAATACTTTCAAACTAGGACAAAATCAAAGTGCTCGTCGCCCTGATTCTTAGTAAACTCTGCCACCACCTTATATAAAAACACATTTTCACCAAATGTAGGAGAGGAGGTATCGGTATAGATTTTGAGTATTTTTTTTTTTTTTTTAATTACAAGAGTGTGGAACCATAAGTAGCCAGAGGGAAGGAACCTTGCTGAGAGAATAATGAGGGGCATCCGAAATATTTATTGAGGTCCAAAACTTGCTAGAGTTATAATTTGAAAAATTTTATGTCAATTTTACACCTCTCCATGATAAGACCTCAATGATGACGTATGTTTCAGCAGTAGAGCTTCCCAATTTTTGGCCATTTTCCCAACTGGAGTGATGGTGTCAGATTCCCAAGTGTGAACAATCGATTTTATGCCTTTTGATGCCATGAATTCGATGGTGCAACCAGATTCAGCAGCTGAGCATCTACTTCTTCAGCCAACTTTAGGGGTTGAGGTATATGAAATATTGATGTCATGTGCTCCTTTTATCATTTTTTGTGAGATGTAATATGTTGTTTAGATCCCTGCTTGATGTATGTTGCTAGATCTATGTTCCTACTTCATGTGAGAGGTATTCTCCATTGATTGTTATGTTTGATTGAGATCCCTATGTAACCTTTATGAAGCGATCCTCATTGTCACCTTATGTGAGATTATGTCATGCTGATATGAGGCCTATTTTGAGTGAGAGTTCCTAAAGCAGAACGTATCATTTAGAGAGAAGCCACTGATGTTAACGAAATATTTCCTTGTATGACAAAAAACATAGTCGAAGTAAATCATCACCATTTCCAACACTATATAAAGTGGCCTACCCCATCTTGACACCAGACTCGAAGACATAGCTCACACTAGGTGAACTTCGTTATCAACGTCTTATGTTCTTATGTCATTGATTGTTGTCCTGTTCCCTCTTCTTTATAACATGCATATATGTTCATTTATGCTCTTTTCAAAGAAATTCTAACCACATCACATAAGCAAAAGGTCTTGGATGAATATAGCACTGAAGGAAACCGAATCACTAAAGTTCTACAACCACGGAAGTTAGCTAGCATGGAAACAAACTAGCATTAGTTGAGGGTGGCATTGTGATTCTGATGCTTTCCAATGCTCTCACAAGTATGCCATCATTGATGATGGATATATCATTTTTGATAAATTTCATCAGGAAAAAATATATTCTTAATTTAAGAATTAGAGGTTTTAAATTTGGTAAAATAAACATAAGTCTTTAGATCCTAAAAGAATTGATCACAATGTGACAATTTTAGTTGAGGAAATCCCAAAGTTAACAACATTAAGAAAAAATACAATTTTTATAAGTTTAGAAGACCAAACCAATTAGGGGAATCCTTTCAAAACCTCAATGAACATGTTGGTTGAGAACTCGATAAAGTATACAGATTGAAGTCAAATCCATAATCATTGGTAGACAATTTGTGTCTAGTGGAAGCTTTCTATAGAGCTACTACATTACAGAGTCAACCATAGTGCTGGAAAATTGTCACGAACAAAGTGAAACCTGAAAATATTAAAAGAAACAATTCAAAATACTTCCTTCCTTGTAAGTTCTAGTTATTTGATGGATTTTTAATAACATTATGTCTAGAAATGCATAGGTAAAGGGCGTATTAAAAGAATGCACTGGAAAATTCCTATTTGATGAATGAAAAAATCAAAATCCTAATGAAAATCTCAAAACATTAAAATTTATAGGATTTCACAAAATAATTGGAAAAAACAAAATGTAAACTTTAGAGCTGCATGATTGAATCTCAGAAATATAAAGTAATATTTCATAGTTTGGTTGTACCTAAGATCTCTAATCACATGAAATAGATAGCTAGGGTGTGAAGTTTCTTGGCTTGGCTCGGCTCTAATTTGGGGGTTTGATGTTGTTCAGCTAAGCTCTGATTTGGGCACATGATGCTGTTCATCTGGACTCTGATCTGGGTGTGTGATGCTACTCGACTTTGTTCTTGAATAATGAATTTTCTCTCCTTTGTTTCTTAAATCCATGAAAAACCTCACCTTATAGGAATCATAGGCTCACAACACTAGTTTGTGACTTTGCATGCGTGGAAAGACAACTAGAAAAGGAAATTAGTCTACATGTATAGCCTGAAAAAAAATTTGTTGTTTTGGAATGAGAGTTAACCTAGGTTAGAAAAGGAAATCGAGAAACGATTTGCATGCATTGCTATAAGAAATGATTCTTTTTGGAAGAAATAATATTCTGGGCAATGAAAATTATAATGGACGTAGAAGATGGCGTTTCCCATCTTGCTTCATTTCAAAAACCATTTTTCCCAGAAATGTTGTGCATCATTCCGTTTCTGGTAACAGAGATTTGAGCAGAAGTAGGTAGATATTAGACACACTATATTGGATATTGTTGCATACTTTTCCGAGATTGGACCCAAGAAATGTGATATCAAATAGAGACAAATTATCAAAAACTAATTGTGGCAAAAGATTTTGTTTGGGTTTTTCGATGGCGCATGTAACAAAAGTCTTTGTGGATGTGGAGCCCTTATTATTAGGGAACTAGAACACTATCTTCATTTTTGGTGGGCAGGAGGTAGAGGCACAAGCAATCGATCTGAAATTATTACACTTTGGGGTCTCTTTTTTTGGCACAATGGTTTAACGTCAAAGACATACAAGTCTTTGGGGATTCAGACGTTTGCATCGATTGGATCAAAGGGATCATCTTCTTACAACCACCAAATATGTCTCACTCGATGAAGCGCATAATATTTATAGAGAATTTATTTCAACGTATCTCTTATTATCACATATACCATAAAAAAAATAGCATAGTAGATATGCTCTCCAAAAAAGGTATATCTAGTATTCCTAGGGTCATCCACTATACTACTTTCAAACAAGACACAGGAAAGACACCAGATTTGATTCTAGAAGAATTCCCATTTCATTATTAACATATCTTAGACCTTAATCTCATGAGAGAAAACATGTTTTTATTGAAAAATTGGTTATGATTGTAAATCTACTACAGTTTTTGAATGTTTCCTTTTGTTTTGGAACACTTTATGAACTGAAAAGAAACAAGATCCACATATATGTACTCTCTTTTATATATAAAAGAAATTGTATTTTTTCTTTTGAAAGAAAAATGGAAGCATAATAGGGAAAAGTTGGTAGATTGCAACTTAGGCTTTTAAAGTGCAGCCAATGGAGGAAAAGCAAGAGAAATATACAGAGTCACCACCCTGGAGGACGATGTCGTAAATCCGCCTCCTTTTTGTTTGAGATATGTGATGACACTTAAAAATCCTAAGGATATGAACATAAAGCTTATGATGCCCCTAGTTGTCACAAGCCATAAAACTATGGATGACATAGGAGCCAAAGTCCATACTGGTAATAGGCGATGTCTCCTTGTCGAGAATGTGAACAATGCTATCATTCATTCAATGCTAGCTCCTAATTAAGGTTGTGCTCCATTTCTCTCAGTTATCAGTCTTCCATACGTCTTCCTTATGGAAGACAGTTAGCTGGAACAAGGGATCGACTCGAAATGGAGGCCCCTACCATTTGAGCAATGACCCAAAGAATCTTCAAACAAAGAGATATCAAGAAAAAAATTTAACGGTGTCAATAATTTCAAGCACTAATTATTATTAATATACTGTTATTTACCTCAAGAGATATCAAGTTGTTTGTTACCATTACTCAGGCCATAAATCGAAGGCTCATAGGATGAGAATCCAAAGGAGGGAAACAATAATTTGTTAACTTACCCATCCCAAATCCCGTAACACGATTCACGATGTGTGAAATTACAACTTAAATTAAAGGATTGATGCTAATTATTAAATGGTAAAGTTGATAAGGAAGCAACCCTTAAAGAGCTTCCAATGTGATAAAGGAAGGTTTTATCTCATTCATTAAACCATTAATCATTAAATTTGGGAGATAAATCATTCATATATCAGAAGACGATTTTTAAATTTTACAACAAACTGACCACTGATCAATTACGTCGAAATTTGACGAATTTTGATAACAAAGAAATTACGTTGAAAATCTATCACAGACATTACCATACTGATGAAACCTTGGAAATTAAAACAAAACCTCGGAAATTAACGCAATGAAGGATAGAAATAGACTACAGTGGTGTTATAGGCACTTTATTACTCTTTTCATTCTTCTGATTATAATTCTAAAGAAAACCAACATCGCAATTTCGCAGTTGAAATTCAAAGGTTCCAAAATAAGTGATAATGCTCCTGCAATTGGCATGAAAAACTGATACGGTGATAATGCCACGAAAGTGCTTTTTATAACTCATTTATGATGAAAATGCCTTACCAGAGAAAAGCGAGTTCCATCAGTGATGCCTTGAAGCATACCTTGGCTAACCACAAGAGCAGCACCATCTTTTGTCTTCAGAATCCACCAGGATCCTTCGTCCACGCAACAGAATTTTCCCATAATCAATATACATTCCATATCAAATATTGTGTATTCAAATGGCATACACAAAAGGAAACGATTGACTGTGATTTTTCAGTGCTATCAAATGAAGGGATGTTCCCGATATGATCTCCCTCTTCATCCACAACTCCACTAGAATCCATATTTCGTATTTCTCCCTTCTCACTATGAATAAGTGATTCAGAAAATCCAAAACCTGCAAAACCACACTATCAAATTTGGCACTCGTAGGGTGAGCATATATGTGACGTAGCAGAAATGATGTAAACAGTTATACATATGGTCTTCTTCATGAATAGCTCCTGCTCCATCTTGAGGGACAACTGCAGCTAGAGACCTAATAGTGAAAACAAACACATGAAAGTCTATCTAGTGAGGAGGCAAATCCTCTATCAGCCAGCACCCTAAATCCAGCTGACCGATATCCCTATTTCCCACAAATGCCACATATATTCTTCCTCCATTGTTCCACTGTAAAACCCAAATATGAGGAATCCCATAACCAGAAAAACTCGCATGCAGATCCCATTTGTTTGTGGTGATGCTAATAACCTCCACCCCAAAAAAATTGAGAAGCTGGCAGGACTTTACATGCGCAGTGCCAACGCGGAGTGGCAACTTTTTCAGGCTACTTGTTATCTTGACAAAAGTGTCATCCTTGTACCCATCTATTACAAATATGAATTTGGAGAAGGAAGTTCTCAAAACACACTGCTGATGTTCTGTCCATTTCCGTTGAAAATATGAATTTGGAGAAGGAAGTGCTCAAAACAGACTGTTGATGTTCTATCCATTTCCATTGCAGTTGTTCAGATTTCAACACCATGGCCTTCTGCTCATGAGGTTCTCTAGTGAGGCAAAGAACTAGCAATTTATTTCTTCTTGTTAGGCACAGTACTAAAGACCCATTTGAGGGCAATTTTGAGTTTGTATGCAAAAATCACCAATCTTCAAGATGGGTTGGAAACCTTTGTATTGTATTACATGTCTCTGAAGCCCATCGTTCTCAAGCGTGACAACTTTAGTGTTTTCTTTTAACATATGGATCTCTCTAGCCCTGGCTCTACGGGCTTTCACTTTGTCTACTCTTTGTTAATTAAATATTATCAAACAATAGCCCTCCTCATTGTTCACCTACTTGAAATAGATGATATTTTTCTGCACCGCTCCCTTTACCAAATGAGCGAGTGCTTGATTTTTGAATTTCAATCTTGCTATATCAACAACATCAAAACGAACCAGGATATTGCCTAGTATATAGTCTCCCAGTTTTTCAAATGGATTGTCCATTAATCTCCTACCCATGAAATCTAAACAGCAATGCACAGGAGGCCAGTGGAAACTTCAAACAATCACAACAAATATGATCTCAGTTCAGCTTTTGCAATTGCAATTTCCTATTAATTATTCCAATATTTATGCCACAATCCAACGGGCCTTGGTGGACATATGCATGGTCAAATGAAGTCGGTTATGAGTTTCAAATTAAACGGTTCGTTACTTTGAACCAACTCAATAGGATCATTTTCGGTGGTAATTAATAACCATTGGGACAATCAAAGGTGCCAAGGAAACACTAAAAAAAAAATTCCCAATCAAACCGAAATCTGACCAAAAAAAGGGGGATTTTCTCGTGATAGTATCATGTTGGCTAAAACCAGCAAAAGTGGAAGCAGGTGAGAGCTGTATTACCACTTTTGCATTGTCATTAATTGGGATTTTTTTTTGAAAATAGGCACAACTAGGCATACAAACACCCTTTACCTCGCTGTCCTCCATGCACCCAATAGATATTCAAAAACTAGTGTTGTTGTTCTTACCGATTCTAAGAATCAAAAGGTTGAACATCAAGCTATCAAGTGGGAAGATCTGAACTTCCCAAAACATTGGGTCATTCCTAACACCAAGCCCATCTCTGCCAGATGTATAACTTATGCTGACATCCGTGAAGATCAATCCTCAACCACTTTTTTCTTTCCTAGAAGATCTACCATTGACAGACGACGGATTGAAGAAGCCTCCAGAAAATCCCCTTTGTACAGAAATCCAGATCTTGTAGATACAGCTTGTTCTAGTATTGTTTCTAGTTCATGTAAACATATTTCTTTATTTTAGTTTGCACAGCTTGTAAATTTAAATTCCATTGAAGTGTCATGTCCAGAATGTAAAAGCCTAGTCAATCTCTGTAGTCTTGCATATCTGGTTATTCATGAAAATCATAATCCTGGGACAAGAGAAGCCCCAACTTCCACTTCCATAAATCCTTGTCCAAATCCTACATTTTCTGACATCCCATTCCCTCATGAGTCAAATCATGTTCTAATGATGCATGAATTACCATCCCTTCAGAATGAAGACCCCATATCGACAGCGATGTTCAGTAGAATAAGGCCACCAAACATGCCAAGATATGGTCTAGGATATCTTGAGCAGATGAATGATCTGATCCCTGAATCCGGATTCAAGGATCTGCCATCTGGCTGTAGGAAGCCTTCAGTCATGGAGATGCATAAATTCTTCACAATCATGGATGGGTGAAAAAAGCACAAGGTGGAAACCCAGTGGATAAAACAAATGCTCAAATGGGATATTTATACTCATCCTGAGGCTGAGTCTTTTGGTCTCACTCACTCAAGTGAAGATAAAATCAGATTTTCAAAGGAATGGAAAGATTATATGGAAAGAACCAACACTAGGATATCTTTCTATTCATGGAAGAAAATGAAACAATCCGAAAATGTTTTGATGACTGATGCTACTGCATCTTCTTTCTCTCAACATTCTTGGTCAGCTCTTGATGGTAGTAGAGTTGAGACAACTATTAATTTTCCTCCTTTCAAAGGTATCATCCTAGGAGAAGCAAAAAACACTGCAAAAGCCATCCCTTTGTTATTAAAGGATGATAATGCACTTGGCATTGATGCAAGAATACAGAAGGCCAGTGAACAACTGAACTAGACAAATACAACTATCACAGGCTTAGAAAGAAATGTTTCCAAGACAGTCTTTGTAAAGGAACAACTTGATAGAGTTCAAGTCTCAATTAATGATGTAAATAGTGCCTTCAAGACTCTATTGGAAGCAGTAGCAAACATATCCCTAAGGGGATCTTGTTCTACTCTTTATTTCTCATTTAATTCTCTGAAAGAAATTGAATTTCTAAAGGATTCGATTATATTTCTTCAAATAAAGAGAGAATATTTTGAGTACTGACCTTTCTTGAACTAGGCACTCTTTCTGGCTCTGATACCAATTTTACGCAGGGGCTTCAAAGATCGAAGCTTGCAACAAAAACAACAGGCTAACTGGCCTTGTTGAGTCTCTTTTCTGTCTTTGATCTCTCAAATTTCTTTACATGAACCCATACATGAACCCATACACGAACCTACTCCCACTGTCTCGCACTAATGGCTTAAACACGACCTCCTGCCTTCAATAGCCTTGGCGTCCCTGAGTGGTTTGGCGAACCTCTGCAAACTTCTGGTGAACCTCAAGAAAAAATGAGAGAAACAGATACTACCTCAACAAACAATATAAATCTCAGAGTTTCCAGTACTCAAATATGTGGAAAAACTTGCTCTTTATTGATATCAAAATTTCATTACATAGATCTGATGGACTCAAATTTATTTCCATAGATCGACTATATCAGCATTTACCAGTAATAGCTTCTCAGTAAATGAGATAGCGTTCTGGAGGCTTTCTAGCTGATTACCGACTCTGTCTAAGAAATATAACACACAAAACTATCACGCAGACTCGATCTAATGATCTGGCCACTTTAGGTTCTCACCAGTGACTAGCATTGACGTGCAGGATTCTCAGATCAGACTCTAGACTTGGAAACTAATCTTCGTGATGCAAGCAGATCGAGATTAAACTCGCAGATGTAGAGCAAGAAGAACTCAGAATCTGACTCTAAACACACACACAAAGTCTCATACAACTCATTAACCAACGATGCCAAAATAATGAGCCTTACCCTCATTATATAGGATGAGAGGGGGGGCAAACAATCAATTCGGAACTGTTTAGGACTATGATGTGGAGGAGGAATCATTGCTTTCGGGTAACACCGAAGTGACATTCGTGCAGAGATTCCTTCATCCAGAAACTAACATGTGGGTGCTAGTGTATAGTATAGATTGGATGCCTTTTGGTACAGAAGTCCCACGAGAACTATATGAAAGGAATATTTACATAGTGAAGCTTTTTACTGGAAAGATCACGAGAAAACTGGTCACTTTAATCCTATGACTAGGAGACAGTACACTGTGGATGCTTTTTTATTAGTGGAGTCCACGAGAACCACTTTCTATTGGATCATCAAGGATTTTTACTCTGGGAAATCTATACCTTTGATACGTAGTATCATTCTAATATTTAGTATAGATTTTCCTTACAATCATGGGCCTATTTAAAATTATTTGGTGTTTTATTTTTGTCATTATCAACCACTGGTTATGTTGCCTCATATGCTGCATTAAGGTTTGTGACTCTGGTATTTGATGCAGATCTCTAAATTTTTGACAAGCTGTGTGGAAGCATTCACCAATGCCATTATCAATACACCAATCACATTGACTTTGAAAGAAGGACTCATAAGATATAGGATCCATAGCAGTCTCATTAAGCCCATAATCCTTCCACCAATCTTGTATCCATTCAGGTTGCTGATTGCCTTGCATGATCCAAGTGGCACCAAATTTAACTTTGGTATAGTGGGTGTCGTTTCTGCCATCTTTATTCATGAGATCCCACCATAATTGTTTATACCCTGAAAAATTATAAATGGTATCAGAAAATAAGAAATCAGGATTATTTCCTGGCCATTGATTAAAATGTGTCCAGGTCCACTCAGGGTTTCTTGTCCTGTTTATGACAAAATATTTGTAATAGACCCGCTGTCTATCACTTCCTCCTGTACATGTGACATAAATATCAACAAAGTCATTTTCTAATGACCCTTCAGATTCAAAATATGCTGCCATACTCCGAGAGTATACCATGTCGTGTATCCATCTGCTACATTTTGGGTATACTCTTCTTTCTAGTACAACATGCTGAAGATCTGTATGATTTTGTAGATTGGCATCAAGTACCTTAGTATTTAGAAGCTTCCAAGTGGGCTTCCACTCGTCTCTATTCTCTGCCCAATTTTTCTCTTCTGGAATGGTCCTTAGTATCTCTCTCTGATGACTTTGGTCCCATTCTATCACAATCGCCATGACTTTGTCTAACACTGTTACCGATCAAATAGGTAACCTGACCTCAAAACGGGAACTGTAGCCCAAAAAGTCTCAAAAAACATGAAAAAACACCCCCAAAAAAAATGTGTGTCTTCCAGAACGCACTTGTTTTTTTTTTAAGGTCAAATTTCAACATTTTATAAAATTATGCTAAAAACAAAATTGTTTGTTGAAAAAAGGATTGAAAAAACACCCTCAAAACAAAACCAGTTGATGTTGGAATAACAAAGAAAAAAATTGTGTCATAATTTTGACACTTGTAACAATGGAATTAAAGACAACATATTAGGACATTTTTTAAAATTGTAAATTTCTAACATTTTTGATAGATGATGTTAAAGATAAACAAATACATGTCTGAAGGGCTTATCATTTCGAACAATTTTCATCCATGTTGTTAAACATAAAATATCTTGACTTTAAAAAACCCCAAAATTGTAATTATTGTCAACCATAACCTTAAAGTTAAAATTTGGTAGCGGATAAAAACCTTAATGACAAGTTGTAAATCTAAAGTTTTCAATCTTAAGTGTTCAACATACTTGAACAATGAAATTATGGAGAAATTATAAGACTTAACAATTTAAAAAAATGATCAAGTAAATGAAAAAATTATCATTGAACAGAAACAAGTAAGAGTAATTTTAATTTTAAAGAATAAAAACTTATCTTTTTTCAAATCTTAGCATAAGACAAATTTAAATATAATTTCAACGAAAACCTAAAAAATCAAGCATAAAAAAAAAGTGTTCTATTTCAATGACGCATATAATTATTAAAACTTTTAAAATTATCTTATACCAAATGGTAACAATACATAATATCATGGTAATATCACTGCATAATCTAAAAATTCAACATTAGTTTCTATTTTCTATTTTACTTATAATTAAAATATCAACATTGGTACATTGAATATAACATAAATTATTTTTGTAATTAATTGTTACATTGTCGATATTCTAAAGAAATGAATTCTTCATAATTAAAACGTATAATCCAACAAACATAGAAATGTCTTAGAACTTCATGAAAAATGAGATGGAAGTCAAAAATTTTATTTCAAGTTACCATGCAAACATCAATTACATAAAAGTGTCTTAGATAGTTATTCAAAATCAGCCATAGGTTCTGGCACACCATCATAATCTACATCTTCGGATGAATGGCTCGATGCAGATGAAGATGATCCATATTCTTCTCTTTCATCAACTATTGCTCCATCTGAGTCAACATGCATGCCCACCATTTCAGAGTTCAAAAGTCTTGTAGATCTACGTCTACATTCTGCAGAGTCCCATTTCAACAGTAATTGTTCTGGTAGCAATTTCTTCAAAATATTTATGGTCTGCAACTGAAGAGTTCCTCTCTTTGTCAAATTGAAGTCATACACAAGTATGTCAACATCCTCCAATTTTAAGACATCTGTGCGGCAACGATTTATATTTGTGCCCTTTCTTTTTCTCTTTCTGCCAATTCTTTTTTCCACTACCATCTCTGGCTTGTACACACCATTGAAAGGGTGGGTACTTGTGGCATACCAATGTACATCAACAGCTGTAATCTCTTCATTTTCATTAATGCCCTTTATAACCTTGGCAATCCAGAATGGATAGCCAAGTGGATCTTCATCTGCTAACACTGCTATCATGCAACCCTCCTTAAGATCCTGCACAGAACCCCTATAAAGTTCTTCCATGGCTTCGCGTTGTGCACGTGATCTTCTAGAACCAATATAGATTTCTCTTTCCTCTACCCGTGGGGAATTAATAATAGCTTGAGGCTGTTGTTGTTCAACATTGTGTGTTTCCTAATGTTCATGTTCATTTGGCATATTTTGTGGCCAAAAAAAAGGAGTCTTCAAAAGCTTATCCTCATTTATTGATCTTGAAATCATATCACTTTGATTACTGAAAAAAGACTCCCACCAAAATGAATCAGCAACATCGAAGTATTCATATGTGTCTCTAATACATATTTTAATTTCCTCTAGACATTCAGAATAATTTATGTCTCTCTTTTGCCTTCGTGCATTATGGAGTTTGGAAACTGACTGTAATAACAATATCTTTGATGAAAACATTGGACGCTCTGGAATGAACTTCAAAAATGCTAAACCTGATGATGGTCCCCATTCTTCAATAGTTGAATACTTCTTGCCCCATATAAGTGTTATCCCATCAATTTTTTTGATACGAGGTGATGTTGGGAAGCTAATGTCGTTAAGTTGTTCTAATGCATTTCTCCTCACCATGCGATCCAAAAATAAACCTTAGCATGTCAATAGTTTCTTCAACCGCAAAACATGCTCTGGAATGTACGATTTCTTAATACATTCAATTAATGATGGCAGGCTCCCAACACCTTTCCTCCTCAATGTTACTGAAAAACTACTAAACATTGTATCAATATGATCATGAGTATGCCCAAAAAGAAGGAAACCAACCTTTATCTTTTTAAAAATCCCCAATTTAACAAGCATGTTTAGATACCCAAAAAGAACTTGATTTTTGTTCTCACGACTTGTGTTGTCTAATTGTAAATACAAAACTTCAGGAAGAATCCCAGACCAATGAGATACATCATGGATTATAGTTGTAAATCGATTTGCATCATTATGAATATTTGGAGCTATGAAGAAAACTCTTGGAAACATCTTCTCATTAAATACCATACAACCAACCAAGTGAAACTGAATGAAATTTTCCTGCTGTAATTTTTTTGGCATGCAGACAAAATTTGGAAGAAGTGTTTTCTTTTGGTCCATACCATCAATTATCAAACCCAGATATTTGTTAGGATTATCATAACACTTCTTTCGATGTTTATACAAGTTTTTCCTTTCACTTGTTTATTGATTGCGATGCTCTTGAAGTTCTTTGACAACAGAATATGTACATAAAATAAAAGAAACATATGAATAAATATATTTTTATAGTTGATAAATATCCAATTTTAAAAAAAAATGTTTTGAACGCATACCTATTTCTGGCCCTTGACATTTATCTCTTTTTTCTTTAAGAGAAGCACATGTGCTTCAAACCACCATCCTTGTCTTCTTAGTAATACGAAAATTATTGAATTCGTTTTTCCATACCCTTGTAAAATAAGAATATGTAATAAAATTACCAACTCCTTCAACAACTTTTGCGTAATCTCTGTATAAGCTAAATATTTCTCATCTTGAGAAATTATCAGGAATATGTATTGTGTCTTTATTTGGAATACACTCTCATGATTTCAGAAGAAATCTTTCATCCATGTCTTAGCGGTATTTACGGATATTCCCTGTCCAGTTTATAAACAAATGCTTATGAATAATATGTGGAATCCTTTCCAATCTATCCTGGATTATTGACAAATGACAATTGCCAATTGAATACAACATTTTGAACGCCTTTCTGCTCGCTTCGATACATTCCCAATATGATAATCACACCTTAACTTTCTTTAGTGTAGATTGCATGCAACCCACTAAATATGAATTTTGCATGCTTTTATTCATTGACATATATGTTTTCCTTTTCTCCAAAGAAAATTTAAATCCATATTTTCAATCCCTTCGACAACATGCACTTGAAATCAAATGAATGACAGAACTTTTTGTCATGAGATATTTTGTCCTCGCCCTTGTATAACTGGAATGCTTTGGATTGATATGAAAAGATCTACTCCTACTCCTAGTTGCAATATTTGCTTGCAATAGCTTCATCATTCCATCATCCTTTGTAAAAGTAGTTTCATCACCATTAGAAGGAATATTATCCCCATTATCATCATCCTCAACATAGTTAAGAAATTTATCAACATCATTGCATGGAAAATTTTCTTTAGCATCATCAGTTGAAGAAAACATTTCTGAGAATCACTTGACCTTTATGCTTTGTTGGAACACCTAATCTCATGGTGAGGTGTGGAGTATGAAAAGTCACAATGGAGTCCAAGTGACCTTGGAATATGAAACCGAAGTCACACCATTGTCTTATAAATGTACATCTTTGTATAGTGGAAAATAAGAAAGTCTCATGCTTATATTTTCATTGTGTGTTGTCTCTTGTGTGTGTGCATTCTTCTTCCTCATACACCATGTGTGTGCTTCAACATGGCGTTTAACATGGTATCAGAGCGGGCGATTTCTGGCCCTGCTCCACTTTGAGTGAGCCATTTGTGTTTATGGCCTATGCATATCTGTAAAAATTGTTGGTTTTTTTTTGCAGCACTCAAGTGTTTGTAGCAGTCTTTTTGCCACATTCAGAAAGGTGGTTTGGAGAAGGAGCAGAAGCATTCGGAAGATAGAGCAACATTAATTTGTTTTGAAAGAGCAACGGTGGTTTTTGAAAAGGCATCATTGCCCATACGAAGTTTTCATTCTAATTTTCTCATAATCTTTGCATTCAATTACACCATTAGGGCTACTTTGAAAAAGTGTTGAAATTTGAGTTTAAGAAGAAGAAGTTTCTAAATTTTTTATTGCAAAAAAAGAAATGCGGTTTTTTTCCTATTTGGAAAATTCTTCATCTCTGCATTTTCCTGTTGCTAGGCTACTAGAAAGATTTCTAGATTTGCACTAAAAGAAATCTAAGTTTTTCTGCTATCTACATTTTCTGTTGCTGAAATTAATTCTGCTCTATATTTGGAAGAAAAGAAAAGCCTATTGTTGCCATCATTTTTGCAATCTCTGCAATCTGTTTTACTCCTCTCTCTGCTGTTTTAAAATTAAAAATAAAAATAAAATAAAATAAAAAATAAATAAAAAAATTTCAAACCCTGAGCAGTTCGGCCCTTGGCCCATTCGACCTTTCCCTCACCTACAGCACCCGCTGCCATTGCATATTCACTACTGCGCATTAACCGGTCGCTCCCTTCCTCACCGTGGTCCCTCACACCTGTGACTGCTCGACTACCTAACTCAACATACACATCTCACACTCCAATCTCACAACGCTGCTCAGTCCACTCTACGCAGTCCTATCTGCTCATACATATCACACTCTGCCCTATGGATTTAACTACCCCCCTCTCACACTAAATAGGCTCCCCTACTCTCTACGCCTCCTCCCCACAGCGCTCTTGCAAAATCATTTTTAATACATCTTAACCCCGAGCTCCCTCTTACCATACGCCTCCCTCATCCTTGCGCTCACAACCTTCAGCATACAATACCCTCTACCTTATCGCTCCTACGCTCCTCCTGCCCCTACACACCAGAGTGGTGACACACCTTACTAATCCTACGCTATCCCTTGCACACAAGGCCTCTCCATGCACGGTTCTCCATCCACCCCTTCAACTCTGGCCTCTCGGCCTGCGCCCCGCCCCCTTTCCAACTCACAACACACTCCTGTCAACATCCCAACACTTCCCCTTCCGAACGCTTTCCATTATCTCCTTGCTGCGTTTTATTTTGGACTTTCGATTTTTTATCGACCCAATTCCACCAACTCTCTTGCATCCAACGCCCATTGAAGCACCGACTCCCCTTCTCACTGCGTTAACCCCTCCCTACATGCCTACATCATTCTCCATTTTCAATAACCTCGCCTTTTCAATAAAAAAAAAATCCCCTCCTTTTTTAAATCAAATCCCCTCTCCCTTTTTTAATAAATCTCCCCCGCCTTTTTAAATTTTAATTTTTTTTTAATAACAAACTGTCCCAATATAACACCTCCCACTCAAATGAATTCCCTTCTTTTCACATTCTTTTAAATAAGCCCCCTCCCACCCCATTAAAATTTTCCTTTAAATTCTTCCTATTATTTCAATTTTTTTAATTAATTTTTTAATTAATTAATTAAAAAAAAAAAAACAGCAGAGAGAGAGGAGAGAGAGAGAAAGAAGACATGAACAACAAAGAAGAAGAGAAAATGACATGTGAAGCAAATGGACAGAAAACATAGAAGAGAAAAGAGAAGTCTTACATTTAATGATTTGTGGCATTGACATGAGGGTGATTTTTTGAAGAATTGACATTTGAAGACAGTTTGCCATCATCGAAAACAACTCTTTGAAGGAAAATTCAGCTGCATAGTGTTTAGTGCATTTACAAATATTTTGCAGAGATATGTATTGAACTGACATTGTATTTTGAGTGGAATTTGCCTCTTCATTCATAGTTGGAATCAGTGAATTTGAGTTGTTGAAAGATTGTTGATTGCCCTCCATCATTTGAGGAGCACATTTTGTACTTTAAGAATTCCTTGGAGTCATTTGTATTTGTTGTTGCATCACATTGTAAACGGGTGCATTTTCGGTTGTAGCCGACACCCTTTCATTTTTTGAGCCTAAGTTGTTGAAATGGCCAAAATCAATGAGGCATTAGTGTTGTTGAATAACCTCATTCATTCCAATGTTGATGACATGATAAAAATGAGCAAGGATGCTCTTTGTAAAATTCACAGTTGTTTACAAGATGCACATGAGAAGATTGAGTTTTTACAGTTGGAATCTCAGCTCCAACAAGAAGAACTTCAGCAAAAGAGTCACCATTCTGAACCTGTTTCTGTTCAGAACATTGTGAAGGACTCTCATCAGAAGAAAGAAGATAAAGTTCCAGTTGATTCCCATTCAGCTCCTTGTACTAGAGCAGATTTACATGCAGATGCAGCCACTCAGCCTGCACTTCCTAAGCCCATCATTAGACCTTGGGAAGAGCTTGTCCACAACAAGCACCGAACTGGTCTTGGATATGACAAGGATGTGTCCTTTCATATTCCAGACTACACCAAGCCCATTATATTTCAGAGTGTCGGATTCATGTATGACAGTTCACCTGCAGCTGTTCCAGATCATGCTCCACAACAACAACATCAGATTGTGAAATGCCAACATTGTGATCGAGTTGGTCATATGAAAGATCACTGTTTTGATCTTCATCCATGCAAGCACTGTGGTCGACACACTCATTCTTCAGACACAAGCCTCCTGCAAGAACCAAGATTCATCTTGGATGGATCGCTTCTTGGCAATGGGCATCAACAGCCAAGAAGATGTTTACGACACATGTTAGAACTTGTTCACGCATATTGAACAAACTTGCAGTTGAGTTTTCGCCATCATCTCACCTTTTCCCTGAGAGGGGGGAAAATGGTGGTCATGTACAAGCTTTGACGTCAGATCAAGCGAGCCTGAGCCACAATCTCTCATTCCATGTTCAGAGTTGTAGCCAGCAGTTCAAGCGAGCCTGAGCCACAATTCGTCATTCCGGATTCAGAGATGTAGCCAGAGATACGGATGCCCATGAGCATACCTTCGATTGGTGGATAACCTAAAACCATCATTTTCGGTTGGTGGATAACCTAAAACCATCATCTTTGGTTGGTGGATAACCTAAAACCATCATTTTCGGTTGGTGGATAACCTAAAACTATCATCTTTGGTTGGTGGACAACCTAAAACCACCACAGGTAGTAGACCTCCCTTCTTTTAGGTCGAAGGTCTCCCTTTTTTATGAGGGAAAATTCCTCTAGCAGAAGCCTTCAGCTTCTTGCCAGTTTTGGAAGAGTTCCGGGAACTGCAACAAGTTTTGCGTTCCAGTGTTTGTGGTCATCCTAAAACCACCTCTTTTTCCAACATTTCAGAGAGTTGATTCAGCCCAAGTGCTGCCATGTATACTTTGCAGATTTGTATTACAACTCTTTTCTTGGACTCACACATACCCCTTCGGATTAAGGGGGATGTTGGAACACCTAATCCTACATGGGTAGGTGTGGAATGCGAAAAGTCACAATGGAGTCCAAGTGACCTTGGAATATGAAACCAAGAGTCACACCATTGTACTATAAATGTACATCTTTGTATAATGGAAAATAAGAAAGTCTCACGCTTATCTTTCATTGTGTGTTGTTTCTCTTGTGTGTGTGTGCTCATCTTCCTCATACACCATGTGTGTGCTTCAACATGGTGTTTAACAGTAACCCTGACTCAAAAGAAATTCTTCACCATCTTGACCCATGCTTTCAAATTCTTCCCTGGGAGGATTCAATTCTTCATCACCATGACTGTCTTTGAAATGGTCACTTGGATAAAATGCAATATTTAGATCTGTGCCTCTAAAATTATCATTTGCAAGAAACTCTTCATCCTCCCCTTCCTCAGTGGCGCTCTCATAATCCTTGGGATTAGGCATAAGTGGAAGCTTTGAATTTGTATTCACTAGAATTTCTTCATCCTGCCCCTCCCCTTCCTCACTAAAGCTCTCATAATCCTTAGGATTAGGAATAAGTGAATGCCTTGAATCCATATTTATTGGAAATTCTTCATCCCCCCTTCATCAGTGGTTAAATTATAATCGTTATGATTAGGATGAAGTGAAAATTTTAGCTTTGGAAATTCATCTCCGTCTTCATCAGTGGTGCTGGCATAATCCTTAGGATTAGGACGAAGTGGATATTTTGACGCTGCAAATTCTTCATTCCCCTCTTCCTCAGTGGTGCTGACATAATCCTTAGGATTAGGATGAAGTGCATATTTTGACTTTGCAAATTCTTCATTCCCCTTTTCATCTGTGGTGCTGACATAATCCTTAGGATTAAGACGAAGTGGAAATTTTGACTCTGGAATTTTTTCGTCCCCCTCTTCATCAGTGGTGCTTGCATAATCCTTAGGATTAGAACGGAGTGGATATTTTGACGCTGTAAATTTTTCATTTCCCTCTTCATCAGTGTTGTTGGCATAATCCTTAGGATTGGGACGAAGTGGATGTTTTGACTCTGAAACATTATCATTCCCCTGTTCATCAGTGGTGCTCGCATAATCCTTACGATTAGGACAAATTTGATATTTTGACTCTGGAAATTTTACATCCCCCTTTTCATCGGTGGTGTTGGCATACTCCTCGAGATTAGGATAGAGTGGATATTTTGACTCTATAGATTCTTCATTCCCCTCTTCATTTGTTGTTCTCACATAATCCTTAGGATTAAGCTGAAGTGGATATTCTTCATCTCCCTCTTCATCAATGGTGTCCTCATAATCCTTGGGATTAGGACGAAGTGAAACTTTTGACTCTAGAATTTCTTCATCATGCCTTTCATCACTGTTGCTTTCATAATCCTTAGGATTAAGAGTAAGTGGTATAACTGGCACTCGATTTATAGAAATTTCATTTTGCTGCACCTCATCAATTTTGTTCTCATCATCTTTAGGATAACGACCAAGTCGATTTTTTGACTCTCTATTCATGGTGAACGAACTCCCGTTATATTCATCACTCTGAATAGAGTTGTTGTGTGACGAAGATGTTGATGTTCTAGAAAGAAAAACTTCGCTATCAGAAGCAACCATGGCTTTCAACAAGAATAGGTTGAATGATACAAATTCCTCTCCCACTTACAATATATAGCTTAAAGACTGAAAATTTCCCTCCAAATTTTCCTCCAAAAAAATTCGCGAAAAAATTTCCCTCCAAAATTTCCCCCCAAAAAATTTCGCGAAAAACTTTCCCTCCAAAATTTTCATTTCATATATTTGGTACAAATATTAATCAAAAAATGTATTTAACATTTTTTTTAATAAATTGTTTATGTTGAAATATTTTACCGATATTTATATTCAAAATATCCACAAAATATTTCTATCATGGATGCCTTCCAAACTAAAATAATGTTTTTATTACAATGATTTAACATTGACTAGATGTAAGTATTAACTATAATATTACTATAATACCTACATGCAAATATTAACTATTTTAACTATAATGACTACATGTAAATATTTTAAATTTTAAATTTTAAACTTACATTATATTCATCTAAAATTTATTTCAAAATTTATTAATAAACTGCTGGTCTTCAAATATTTCACCATACTTTCTATTCAAAATATCCACAAAATATTCCTTTCATGCATGTCTTCGAAACTAAAAAAAAATTCTTATTTGAATGGTTTAAGATTGACTACATGTAAATATTTACAAAAATAACAACATGTAAATATTAACTATTTAAACTATAATTAACTACATGTACATATTTTAGATTTTAAAATTTAATCCCATGATTTTAAACATTGATTACATGTAAATAGTAACTATGATAACTAAATGCAAATATTAACTATTTTATCTATAATATTAAATATAATTAACTACATGTAAGTATTTCATATTTTAATTTTTAATTTGAGATTATATTTGAATTATTCAACATTCAGTACATGTAAATATTAAATAAAATATTAATTATGATAACTACATGCAAATAATAAGTATTTTAACTATAGTATGAACTATAATAAACTAAATCTAAATATTTGAAATTTGAAATTTTAATCCCACATTCGTTAAACAGTAAACCAATCAGACAATATACGCTATTTAAAAGGAATGATTCTTTCTATTCATCACATCACATCAAGTTTTCTAGTATTTGTTAGAGCAAATTTCTGGAGGTGTTGCGTTGGCATTGGTAACTTCGTGGAGGCATTGCATTGGCATTGGAGGCGTTGTGTTGCTATTGGTAATTTTGTGGAGGTGTTGCATTGACATTGGTAACTTCGTGAAGGCATTGCATTGGCATTGGAGGCATTGTGTTGCTATTCGTAATTTTGTGGAGGCGTTGTGTTGGCATTGGTGACAGCAGCTTTTTGCATTTCAAAGGTTAGTTTTCCTTCTATTCTGTCAATTTAAAGACGATTTTGGGGAAAATATGTTTTTCTATAGTTTTTTTGTGTCCAAAAACTACCTTTTTAAGGTTTTTAGGTTCAAAAACCTTGATTTTTTAATATTTTTTTAGTGAAGAAAATGCAAAAAAAATTAAATTTTTTAGGGTTTTAAGAACAAAAATTTAGATTTTTTTTCTTTTTTTAAGACTTATAGGTTCATTTAGACAGAAAAAATCCATAAAACGACCATGCACATAAAAAAAAAAGTAGTATTATAACATTTTTTATTTGTTTTTTGTTTTTTTTTATCATAAATATATCAGTGATTTCATTATTTAATTTTTTTTTATTTGAGAATTTTTTTATTTTATATTCTATTCTATTTTATTTTTTTAATTTTAAATCTTTGTTTTATTCTTTTTAATTTTAAATCTTTAATTTTTTTCATTATTGTTTTGTTATATATCTCATATATATATCTTTTTTAATTGTATTGTGATATAGGTTTTTTTTTTTAATTATATGATATTTAAAAACTAAACATTATAGTGATTTAATAAATTGTTTTTTTTTTTTTTATTTGTTATATTTTGATATTTTTAACATTTTTTTATTAATAAATAATGTTTTAATAATTATATTTATATTATTAAAACATTATAAATATAAAAAAACATTATATATTAATATTATTTAACATTGATACAGCGCGCGATCTGCCTGTTGGGCGCCGGTGGCCGGGTGGGCGGGCCATGCTAAGCAGGCGCGCCCGTTGGGCGTCGGGGGCCAGTCGGGTGGTGCCATGGAGGCGGCCCAGCCTGCCTCCCGGCTCCCCCTCGGCCAAGGGCCGATTCCTGGAATCGGCACTTGACCGGGGGGGAGCCGAGAGGCGGGCTGGGCCACCCCCATGGCGCCGCCCGGCCGGCCCCCGGCGCCCTACGGGCGGGCCGCGCGCCACCCAACGGCCACGATTCATTTTTAAATTTTTTTTTATTTTTTTTTTTTATTTTTTAAAATTTTATTTTATTTTTTAAAATTTTTAAATTTTGTTTTTTAAATTGTTTTTTTTTTAATTTTTTTTAACATTTTTTTTTTTTTTTAATTTTGGTTGTTTTTTTTTTAATTTTTTAATTTTGTTTTTTAAATTTTAAATTTTTTTTTTCTTTTAATAATTTGTTTTAACAAAACATTTTATAATTTTGATTTTATTTTTATTTTTTTTGTTCTTAAATTTTTTTTTTTTAAATAATTTGTTTTAATAAAACAATTAAAAGTTTATAGAAACATTGTTATATATAAAAATAAAGATAAAAATTGTTATATAATATAATAAAAACATTGTTAAATAATAATTGTTAAAAATTTCAAAATATAACAAAAATATATATATATATGAAAAAAAAAAAATCATTAAACAACATTTATGTTTTGTTTTTAAACATTATATAATTAAAAAAAAAATACAATATAATAAATTAAAAAAAAAACATTTGTTTTAATATAACAATATAATAAATTAATTAAAAAAAACTATATAACAATACAATTAAAAAAATAAAAAATATATATAATATTATAACATTTGTTATAAATAGTTAGTAACTTTTTTTTTTTTTAATATTAAACAAAAACTGAAGTTTGAAAATACTAGTTTATTTTTTTTAAATTATTTTATACAATTTAAACACATTTTTAAATTTTTTATAAAATGTATTCAAAACATATTATATAGATATATATACATATGATTTATAATATTTTGTTTTTAAATGAAAATTTTTATAGTTAATTTTACTGCTTTAATTTCAAACTATTTAGTTTTAGAAATAAATTTTGTTTACTAAATTTATTTTATCCGCAATATTTTTCCATTAACTATAATATATATATATATATATATATATATATATATATATATATATATATATATCAGGAAAATGGCATCAAAAAAGATTTCTGTGAATGTTTCTGCACCTAGGGCAGCAGCTCCCAAATCTACGGCAGCAGCTCCCAAATCTACAGCTGCAGCTCGACGCACTATGGATACAACTCCCAAATCTAAAGTTGCAGCTGGGCGCACTATGGACACTGTTGGACGCAATAAGGATATTGTTGCACACACTAATAAAAGTCAAGTAAGTGGGGCACCAGGTTCATTAAAGCTTATTTCTGATTGGAAGAACGCCGAGGAAATAGATAAAACTGATTTCTCATGGTATCTTGAAGACAGTGAAACGGAGGTTGATATACACATCTATCTGATTTGTGGTATGATTGACTTAAATGAGCCATATGATGTGATGGGCAGAGTACGAGACATATGTATGGTCCCAAATACAAACACTATTTATGTTCTTGCAAGGAAGGCTCAGAAACATGAGAAGGTTAGATATCGTCTATCAATCGTCAAGTATGACACAGATGAAATAACTTCAAAATTTTCTGAAGAAATAGCAAGAAAAATTGCAAATAACATTGTAAGTGTGCTTATTTTTATTTCCTCTATGCATTATTGTAAGGATGATTCATTTTTTTATAAATTATTGATCATTGACATGTTTTATTTTGTTTCATAGGATTTTGTTCCGAGTCTTTCAAACATGTTTGATGGTATTTATATGTTGGTGCCAAATGTTATGGATGTGATCAAAACTTTCCACAAAGACAAAACAGAGGAAAGGAGATTGAAGCAAAGAGCAATAGCTCGTGACACTGCAACAGTACAAAGAAGGGATCAACCAAGAGTCACCAAGGTGGGTCAATCTAGTAAACTTAAACATGTTTCTTTTGAAGGTGTCGAACATGAAACAGAAAATTATGATAGAATTAGTGAGGAGGAGATGAGAACTATTGTGCAAAAGGAGAAAATAGATCAGACACCAAAAAGAAAAATTGCCAAAGATGTCTCTTTTGTACCTCATGAAGGAGAGCTTGTTTATAAAAAAACTGATATGTTATCCAATAAGACTAGGAAAAAAAATATTGGTGAACCTGTAAAGGTCATGAGCAGCAGTGAAGAACAAATTGAAAGCTCTTACGGAAGAAGAGAAATCATAACACCAGGTGCTGAGTTAGAGGATGGCATTATTAAAACAAAACAAAATGCTATTTGACAAGAGTTGAGGAAGAATAAATTAATTCTTGGTGGCCAAACATTTAAGCTTAATGTTAACTGATTTTATGGCCCAGATGAAGGACAATCTCAATATCAAATTAGAAAGGCCCATCACCTACATGTACATAATCTGAAAACATTGTTCACGTTCAATCCATATGCGCATGTGTTGGATTATGTGGTTCTTGTCGATCCATGTCAGGTTCCCAACAAACAAGCATCTGACAAGACAAAATGTTTTGATTATAAATATTATGTAATTGGAGGGAACCATTCAATAGAGGCTAAGAGACAATTGATTGCAGATATCCCAATAACTATCTTTTTCAAATAGTGAAATGCATCATTTCTGTTGAAAACACTTATAGAAAATGATTTCAATTCTTAAGCATAGGATCATAATTGAAATAATGATCTGAAATAAAAATAGCTCATCAAAGGGTTCGTACTATCAATGAATTCATAGAACAATGTTCAATGGGGATAGACCCAGATTAATTATTACCAGCTGAAAAGGAATGTTTAATGAAACAGATTTATCAAGTGTTGCTTTTTCAAGAATGGAAAAATTCTAGACCAAATCTCTTCGGAGAGCCTGGATAACATTTTCTATTGGCATTTCGCATTTAGGGAGGTATGGGATTTGATTGATGAGATTTTTGATCGTGGAAAATCTTTTACCAAAAATCGAAGGATTAAAAAAGTAAAGCCCATATTCCTTACCATGATAAGAGGTCCTGAAATGAAGCAGCTTCCAGAGGATATGACTATTACACCTTGGAGAACAATGCAAGGTGTGAAGGATGATAAATTAGTCAAATCAGTATTAGCCCGTGTGAAGTCGGGTGAATTATCAATGGAAGAAATGTGTGCAGAATTTCAAAACTAAGTTTCTTGAATTATTTCTTTCATTATAATTTTCTTTTAAATAAAACATAATGATGTTGGTAGAATTTGTTATACATGTGAATATATTAACGTTTTTAACTTGATTTATTCGGTCAGAATTTTTTTATGAAAATACAAGAACACATGGTTAAAATGTTGAATGAAGACAGTTGAGATGATGTTGTACGCAGCTACCCAGAAGCAAGTTCTACATCAACACTAAAAGAGTTTTATATTGCATTCAATAAGGTATGTTGATTTATAAATTTATTTTATTCATATTTTAACTATTTTTATTACTTATACATATATATATATATATATATATATATATATATATATATATATATATATATATATATATATATATATATATGTCATTAAAAATGTTGAAGAAGGATGGAAATAGAGTACCAGATACTTTCAAAAGCTTTATTGAAAAAATTAAGATGGAGAACATGAGAAGGAAGCATCTTATGAATGTTGAAATTGATCCTACTCTTAGTCATTACATTTTAAATGGGCTCAATGTTCAAATGATATCCGATATCCAAATCTATTCAAGTTATTGCTATGACATTTATCTTTGTAATACCTAAAGGGAATACCATTTCAGGTATAGGAATACTTCCTCATGGTTTCAATTTCCCAGACATTGAATATGATAGAGAGCCATATACTTATCAAGCTTTTAGTAAAGTGGTTACGGGTTTTCAAGAAGTGAAAACATCACCACTTTGGCGATTTGTGACATTTCATTCAGACACACAGTTTCCAATGTTATTAACAAGCTTCAAGGGTAAAGCAAACTCAAGGATGCAACTTACATGGTAAGATTTTGAAATTGTATGTTTGATTCCTCCTAAAATTTTTTATTCATGTAAAATTTAATTGAACTTTTACTATGTTATGTTACAGGCAAAAGTCAAATATTGTTTCTTCCGAAGATCAGCCTATTATAAATGATTGTGAGTTCATCCATGTTGAATGTTGGAAAAAAGAAGATAGCTATAAGCATATTATTATGAATCAAGTAGATGGGAAGAGTCATAGTCAAGTATTGGTTTATGATGCAGTGGTAAGAAAACTAACATATGAGGATAAAGATGCAAAAGGAGATATAGTTAACATTTATCAAAAACCACAAGCATTGATTAACTATCTTATAGATCTATGTTCAAATGAAGGAGAATGGGTTTTGGATTTATTCTCAGGTTCAGGTAAGTTTTAATATACAAATTTAAATTTAAATATTTCCTTTTTTACTTTTTATGTCCCCATACTAATTTTCTTACTTATTTTTTTTGTGCTTGATGATTAGGTACAACACTAGCATGTTGCCTACTAAAAGGAAGAAATTGCATTTCCATTGAGAAAGATCCAGTTCAATGCAAATTTAATCAACAAAGAATTAACACTCTTAAATTCCTTCCAGATGCGAAGCAAGAAGTTGGTTTGAGGAAAGGAGATTTTAATGAATCACGTGTGGCAAAAAAAGCAAAGGAACCTCCACCACCATTATATGGAATGATTGGAAAGGGACACTTTGGAAGATTTGCTGACATGAAAGATCCATTAGAAGATGACAATGATCAAAATGAAGAAGAAAATGTTGCGGAAGAAGCCATCAATGTTGTTCTAGATGATGTTGAAGATGTATTAGTTGATATTGTTGATGATGTTTAAGTTATGCTTGCAAACAAAGCTTATTTTTTAGAACTATTAATCAGTTTTACTTGTAATGTTTAGACTTTCATATTTTATGAGAACAACCCCTTTTTTTGCAAAAAACATGTGATTGCTATTATTTTTTGACATAAAATTCAATAAAAATGTTGTTTTCTTAAGTTTTTTTTGTTAAAATTCTCCCAAAAAATTAGTTTATTTAACATGTTTTTTTCAACAAAAACTCTGTAAAAGTGTATTTTTTTCATTGTATTTATATTGAAAAATTGTATTTTTTTGTCATATGGTTCAAAATATTGGTTTTTTAGTGATAATTTTTTGATGTGCATTGAAAAATTTTGTAACAATACATAAACATGTAGAAAATATAAACTTTAGAATATTGACCTTTTTTCCATCTTTTATGTATGTGAAAAAGTGAAGATTTCATTACAAGTTTTTATTTAAAAAAAAAATGTTTTTTTTATTTTTAAAACACAAGTGCATAAATGCACTTAAAAATAAACATCTCACAGAAGAAGAAGACATTAGAAAATTTATAGTGTCAAAATCAATCCTATAAAAAAAATGTTGGTGATGATACACCACCACTATTCAAAATCGACATAAAAAACACCACTTAAAAAAAAAAAAAATCATTAAAAAAAAAACAAAATGAAAAAAACTTAAAGTGCCAAAAACATGCCCAAATTTTTTTTTCTTGATTCTGCATCGCCACTTTTTCAAAATCAAGTGTTTTTATTGATATTTCAAAAATTAGGTAACATTGAGGTTACCTATTTCATCGGTAACATTGTTGTCTTTGTCTTCTTCTTGCTGTTGGATGTATTCAGGACTCAAAAAGTCTGCGAGGTAATTGTTTACTCCTTTGATATGCTCAACTTTGAAATCAAAGTTGGCAAAGAGTGCTTTCTATCTGGAAAATTTGGCTTCTCCAAGATTTTTGATGTTCTTTGTGAGGACTTTTCCTAGTGCTGAAGAATCAGTCCTCAGTAAGAATGGTTTATTGACAAGATGTATAGAGAATTTGTCAAAACAGTTCTAGGCATATTTTACCTCCCTTTCAATAACAAAATAATTTTTTTTCTGTCTTGCTCCAAGTTCCACAGGAAAACTGTACTACATGTTCATATTTGTCATCTTCATTCTTCTTCTGCTTTAGCACACCTCCCCATCCAATGTCACTGGCATCTATTTCAAAAATTTTGAAAAAAATTTCATTAGCAACATATAAAATAGTTAGGCTTTTTACCTTGGCTTTAATCTTTCTAATGGCTTCGTTATGCGCATCAGTCCAAGGTGAAGGATTTTTCTTCAATCTTTGATTTAGCAGAAATATGTCTGTAGCACAATCCTTATAAAAATTGCCAACATAATTCAAACATCCTAGAAATCTTTGAAGCTGTGTTTTTTCCAGGATGACATCAGGGAATTTGTTTGCAAATTCCATAGCGTGGCTTTGTAAACCAATTTTTCCATTTTGGATTGTGTGCCCCAAAAATTTGATAGTGGTCTAGAATATTTCCATCTTCTTCTTATTGAGCACCAAACCATTCTTCCTGACCAACTTGATGAAGATCTTTAAATGTTTGAAGTGGTTTTGGAGATTCTTTGAAAAAATGAGAATGTCATCAATATAAACAAGAAACCAGTCAGAATAAGGTTTGAATATAGAATCCATAACCTTTTGAAATTTAGAAGGAGTATGCTTGAGCCTGAACGACATGACATTCCACTCGTAATGTCCAACTGGGATACTGAAGGCGGTTTTGAATTTATCTTTCTTGGCAATTGCAACGTGCCAAAAACCATACTTCAGATCAAACTTAGAAAATATCTTACCGCCAGATATCCTTCCCAACAAATCACCTTTATAAGGAATGGGATAGGTATCATCGACAAGGACAAAATTCAGAGGCTTGTAATTTATTACCAGCCTTGGTATGCCTCTGATTTGTTCTGATCTTTTATTGACATAAAAACCATAGCAGTTCCATGGACTGCTAGATTCTTGGATCAGCTTTCTATTCAGTAGTTGATTTATTTCTTTTTCACAAAGCTATCTGTATTCTTTATTCATTGGAATAGCTCTGGATTTACAGGGCCTGCCAATGTATTCAGTCTTGTAGGGCAGCTCTACACTATGTTGTTTTCTATGCCAAAAGGCATTAGTTTCTTCTGAACAACATTCATTTTCTATAACTTTTTTTAATTCAGAGATTTTTCTTTGAATTTCAGGAGATTTCATTTGCTCTTTTATATGGATGGTGGATTTTAGGTCTTCGAGATCTGAAAGTTTATTTTCAGCCCTTTTCAGTTCCTGTATAGTCTGTACCATGGTGGAGACTCTGGGGTTTGAGACATAAGGCATGTCTATTCTCTTGGCTTTCCCGTATGAAGTGGGTACAGTTATAAAATAGCCCGCTATGTTATTCTTCAGTCTAATAGAGCCATGGGGTTCTACTTCTACTAAGAAAACATTTCATAATATGCAATCAACAGGAATGTCACCGACTGCAAATTTCAGTTTTATGCAGTGGGTATCAAAACAAATAGCAGCCTTAGGAACTTCATACTGTAGGGTTTTCTCCCCTAACCCTATGATTTTTCTGGAGGCTAATATCCAATACTTTGAGGGGATGACTTTCTTATTAAAGATATTGACATATACTCCACAATCTAAGAGTGCAGTAAGGGAAAACATCTCACCTTTGATAAAAAAAATTATTTGTACATGGTGTTGCTGGTATTCTATTGCGAGAACACACATTTCTCTGAATCCTACTGCAGGATCCTTTTTCCCTTCCAAAATTTCAACATTTGATTTTGTAAAAGCAGAACTGTGCAAATTATAATTTTTACAATGGCCTGAAGAAACAGGTTGTGCTTCTTCCTGTTTTCCTTTCTCTAGCTTACCTACTTGGGATTTTAAAGCAGAAATTTTTGATTTTAACATATGAATCTCTCTACTCACCTCCCCCAAAGTGAGTGAGCGAACTTTGCTCTTTTGTTGATCCCATTGATAGGCCTTGGTGTTTCGTTCATAAGAAGCTTCTAGGAGAAGAGGCTTCTTTCCAGTACTTCTATTGGCAGAAGATGTTTGCGACATGAATGTTTCCAGCAGTCTATTTTTGAGGTCTCCTTCCTCCATTGCACAAATTTGTGCAAAAATCTTCAACTCATCTTCATCTGTCTGTGCCATCAGAATTTTTAGTTTTTCAGAAAATTCTTCTGCAATAGAGTCATGAGATGTAGAATGAGATTCATCACTAGAAGAACAACCACATTTACAGTTATCAGAATCTGAACAATAAAAGTGAGCTTGTATTTCTTCAAGAGAAGAACTGGAAGAGGAGTCACTGCATGAATCTAAAGAATAATCTTCAGCTTGTTGAATGAATAGGCGGGGACAGTTTTCTGCCTTGTGAAATGTAGATCCACATTTGCTACATTTATCCTCAGTTTTTACAACTGCCTTGCATTTATTTTGTGGCTGAGATTTTCTGCCACAATTTTTCTTTGATTCTTCACCATCAGGACATTTGTTTGCTGTATGTGCTGGTTTTCCACATAACCAGCATACAAGCTGATCCAGATTTTCCTTTTTTTGTGACCTCAGATGTATATCTGATGGCTGATAATAATGAGTATTAGGGACATACTTGTAATATCCCTTTCTTTTTTATGGTCGTGAGGAAATTCTCCTCTTATTATTTCTATTGATGAATTTTTCTTTCTTTTGTGCCTTCTGAGCTTTCTTGGCCTTTCTTTTAGATTTTCTCATTTTAACTAGGGGATCATCAATAGTGATGCCATATTTACTGCAGAAAGATTTTCTATTAGGAAATCTATGCATCTTTTCTATTGATTTATTCATTTTTGAACTAGTACATAAAGTTACTAGAACTTTTGTAACAGTTACATATATTTCACCCCAAGTATAAAATTCAAAAGGCAACTGAAATTATTCTTGCAGTTTAATGATATCAACTAACTTAGAAGGAAATGATGCAAGATAAACTTGTTTCCACAAGAGATTTTTAGGATCTTTGACTAGGTAGATCCGCTACATCCAATCTCTGTGAAAATCCTCATACTGGCTCATTTTCATACATTTTAAATTCATCAAAACATTTCATTTTTATCTGAGACAATTGTCTCAGTTCCACACCAATCATATTGTTGATGGGTGTGCCGTCAAGATGAAACATAATATCTCCATTTTCATCTTTCAATATTTCTTCTTCCATATTTTTAGTCAGAGATGGAGATGACTCTAATTCCCACCACCTTGCCAATGTGCCAGTGAAGCACTGGATAAGAGTTTTACATGCTTCAACTTTAGACTTTCCTCCAACGCACATCAATTTATATTCATCCATCATTTGATCAATCATCTGTCTAATCTTCCCCATGCTAATATTATCAATACTCCACTCTTTATGGTTGTTAGGATAAAATAAATGGGTTGCTGGAATTTTACCCATGCCATTAAGATCTGGAGCAGAATATCTAGTAAATTGACTTTCTAAAGGATCATAGACATGGAAGAATTGTGTCTCTGGCTTAGGTTCTTTGAACAACGAGGCAATGGCGATATTATCTCCTAAAGGACTTTGGGGAACCTTTTATTTTGAAGGCTTTTGAGAGGACTGCCCAACTTATTTTGGAAAGAGATGAGGGAACTTGTCAATAGGAATGATAGGGTTCTGGATATGTACACTCTACCAAAAGCAGTAAAAAACATATCCCAAAGGGGATCTTATTCTGCTCTTTCTTTCTCATCTAATTCTCTGAAAGAAATTGAATTTATGAAGGATTCCATTATATTTCTTCAAATAAAGAGAGGATATTTTGAGTACTAACCTTTCTTGTACCAAGCAATCTTTCTAGCTTTGATACCAATTTTACATAGGGGCTTCAAATATCGAAGCTTGCAACAGCAACAATAGGCTGACTGGCCTTGTTGAGTCTCTTTTCTGTCTTTGATCTCTCAAATTTCTTTACACAAACCCATACACTAACCTACTCCCACTGTCTCACACTAACGGCTTAAACACGACCTCATGCCTTCAACAACCTTGGCATCCCTGAGTGGTTTGGCGAACCTTTGGCGAACTTCTGGAAAACCTCAAGCAAAAATGAGAGAGACAGATACTACCTCAACAGAAAATATAAAGCTCAAAGTTTCTAGTACTCAAAGATGCAGAAAAAATTTCTCTTTATTGATATCAAAATTTCATTACATAGATCTGATGGACTCAAATTTCTTTCCAGAGATCGACTGTATCAGCATTTATCAGTAATAGCTTCTTAGTAAATGAGATAGCGTTCTGGAGGCTTCCTGGCTGATTACAGACTCTGTCTAAGAAATATAACACACAAAACTATCACGTAGACTTGATCTAATGATCTGGCCACTTTAGGTTCTCACTAGTGTCGAGCAATGATGTGTAGGCTTCTCAGATCAGACTCTAGACACATTTTAATCAATGTCCAGGAAATAGTCCTGATTTCTTGTTTCCTGATACCATTTATAATTTTTCAAGGTATAAAAAATTATGGTGGGATTTCATGAATAAAGATGGCAGAAACAAGACCCACTATACCAAATTTAAATTTGGTGCCACTTGGATCATGCAAGGTAATCAGCAACTAGAATGGCTACAAGATTGGTGGAAGGATTATGGGCTTAATGAGACTGCTATGGATCTCGTATCTTATGAGTCCTTCTTTCAAAGTCAATGTGATTGGTGTATTGATGATGGCATTGGTGAATGCTTCCACACACCTTGTCAAAAAGTTACAGATCTGCACCAAATACCAGAGTCACAAACCTTAATGCAGCTTATGAGGTTGCATAACCAGTGGTTGATAATGAAAAAATCAAACGCCAAATAATTTTAAATAGGCCCATGATTGTAAGGAGAATCTATACTAAAGCTTGGAATGATACTACGTATCAAAGGTATAGATTTCCTGGAATAGAAATCCTTGATGATCTGGCATAAAGTGGTTCTTGTGGATTCCACTAATAAAAAATCATCCACAGTGTACTATCTCCTATTCACGGGATTAAAGTGACCGGTTTTCTCGTGAGCTTTCTAGTAAAAAGCTTCACTGTGTAAATATTCGTTTCATACAGTTCTCGTGGGCCTCCTGTACCAAAAGGCATCCACTGTGTACTATACACTAGCACCCACATGTTTGTGTCTGGATGAAGGAATCTCTCCGCGGATGTCACTTTGATGTTACCCGCAAGCAATGATTCCTCCTCCACGTCATAGTCTTAGAAAATTCCAAATTTATTGTTTGCTGCCCCTCTCATCCTATATAATGAGGGTAAGGTTCATTCTTTCAGCATCGTTGGTTAATGAGTTGTATGAGTCTTTGTGTGTGTGTTTAGATTCAGAGTCCAAGTTCTTCCTGCTCTGCATCTGCGAGTTTAATCTTGATCTGTTTGCATCACATAGATTAGTTTCCAAGTCTAGTGTCTGATCTGAGAAGCCTGCGTATCAGTGCTCGACATTGGTGAGAACCTAAAGTGGCCAGATCATTAGATCGAGTTTGCGTGATAGTTTTGTGTGTTATATTCCTTAGACAAATTCTGTAATCAGCCAAGAAGCCTCCAGAACGCTATCTCATTTACTGAGAAGCTATTACTGGTAAATGCTGATACAATCGATCTCTGGAAAGAAATTTGAGTCCATCAGATCTATGTAATGAAATTTTGATATCAATAAAGAGAAAAAATTTCCGCATCTTTGAGTACTAGAAACTCTAAGCTTTATATTTTCTGTTGAGGTAGTATCTGTCTCTCTCATTTTTGCTTGAGGTTTGCCAGAAGTTCACCAGAGATTCACCAAACCACTCAAGGATGCCAAGGCTGTTGAAGGCAGGAGGCCGTGTTTAAGCCGTTAGTGCGAGACAGTCAGAGTAGGTTCATGTATGGGTTCATGTATGGGTTCGTGTAAAGAAATTTGAGAGATCAAAGACAAAAAAGAGACTCAACAAGGCTAGTCAGCCTGTTGTTGCTGTTGTAATCTTCGATCTTTGAAGCCCCTGTGTAAATTTGGTATCAGAGCCAGACTTGTTTGAAAGAACTTAACTTGTCAAACAAGTTAATGAAGTAATTTATTTGAATTAATAAATCTTTCATGGAAAAATGTAATTGCAATTTTACAAAAATTATGAAATTTTTTTACGCATTCAATTCTATTCCGAGTAGTCTTTAGTGCGACTTTTTGAAGGCTTTTACGGTGACTTTTTGCGGTGTAATTTTTCTAAATTCCAGTAGGAATTTATTGAAAAGCGAAGTTTGATTGCTAAATTTGCATAATCGAAGTGCCCTAGAGGTTTTTGAGGGTGCTGAATCCATATATAGAGTCAAAAAACCAGTTTGAATAACAAAAACAAAAAATTTACCTCAAATTTTTTCACCAAATTCCGACACCTGAAACTTCAAAAAGTTGCACTAAAGATAACTCCATTCTATTCTAAAATAAATAAATCAAACATGTATTTATATTATTAATTTAAAATATGTTATATGAAAATAGATATATATATATATATATATATATATATATATATATATATATATTAAATATTTTTATAGATAAATATTAATTAATTTTAATTTAATTGAAAGATAAAATGAATTTATTTTTAAGGAGGTTTAAAGATAGTGAGTAGTTGGGGAAAATTGAAGTAGATCAAGATCAACTTGAAGGGATAGGAAAATCGAGGTAGATCAAGATAAGGGACAAGAAAATCTAGGTAGATCAAGATCAACTCGAAAGGATATACACTGTCAAACTAGTAGGACCTAATGCCTGTCAAACTAACAAAACCTAAACCTATCACTAAAAACTCAACCAACTAAACTATCCCTTTAAGATGAAATATAATTATTTTTATAATTCATTTTAAATTTCTTTAATTTTATAGATTACACTTCATGTTTAAAAATTATATAGATTCAATTATAATGTATATATAAAATACATTTTAAATTTGAAATCCAAAATTATAATTCAAAAACATCGGTGGCTACATAAATATTTATTATGAAATACAATGTTTTTAAAATTGGAAAATATTAAAAATAATAAAGATTTAATGTTTTGAAATTTTAAAAATATAAAAAAATAAATTAAATAAATAATTAAATATAATATAAAACATAATTAAAAATGATTAATTAATGTTATCGAATATAAAATAATAAGTTATCTAAATTAATATTCAAGCCATAAATTTTATGTTGCTGATTATTTTTCAAAATTTCATTTTGTTATGATATTGATTACTGCACATGAATAATATATTTAAAAATACATAAAATACTAATATTTAAATTAATATTAATTTAATATATTTTATTTTGACATAACGGCAAGACCTATTGGACTTTGAAGTGGGAAATTAAGGTATTTCTGTCATAATCCGTAGTTCGGGCTGCACCATTTTATTTTGACATAATATTTTATGCAATATTTTAATTTGGAAAATATAGAAAAATATAAATATGGAATATTAACAATTAAATGAGTATATATTTATATATATTTTTTAATATAATTTTGTTATATATATATATATATATATATATATATATATATATTTTAAAGTTTCAATAAGTTAGACATTAAATTGATATATAAAATTTGTTTATTTGTAGGACAAGAAATAGTTAAAAGAATATAATATTTAACAAAAAAAAAAAAAAAATGTAAGATGTTGCAAATAAAAATAAAAGATTCATTTTAACTTCAACATTGAAAAAGATAAATTAAAACTTTGAATATTAAAATTATAAATTTTCATTTTCAATATGAATATTAAACTTCATATATAACAAAAATTATAAAAAACTAAAAATAGGTTATGAGTGTAAGACTCCTAAAGACATGAACAAGTTCTAGTTGTTAGTACAGTTTTTTGCTAAGTCATAAATCCATTTTAATTTTTTTGTTTTTTGGATTAGACTTAGAAAATTTCAAAAAAAATCGACCGCTACCGGAAATTCCGAAAGCCCTTGTTTTAGTCTTTTCGGATGGTCTATTATATTTCTGTTTTTGTATTTTTTCTTTTTATTTCGTTGCTGTTAGAAATTCTGGAAGCATACTCTGTTTTTAAAAAAATAAATGAAAAACTACATCCGCTTTTGTCAAGCCATGTGTTGTAGTGTAAATACGTTTCAAATCCATTTTTTATATTGCATATCTCATTTTAGGCATCGTATGCAGTTAGTTTAGTTGAAGTCAAGTCATGGTATAGGTTAATTTCTATGTGTCAACCCGCAGTAGTGCACTTAACCGTTAATCCTGTCCTACCTGTCAACCCCAATTCAGTTAAACATATGTCAAAACATGTGTTTTTCTGAATAGAGGAGATTTTGATTTTCAAGTTTAACACAATGACCATATGGCTGGTCGCACAACAGTGCTGCCAGAAATTTCAGCCAATAATCATCAAGACATCGAAGGTGAGTGCTAGTCAGAGATCCACTTGTCTCAAGCCATCTGGAACTTTCCATACGAAAATATAGAGCCAACTTAAGGTAATGATGGCTAACACATGGTGCACATCACTGTGAGGGATATTTTCCATAATGAAGGTCAATTTTCATGGGGTGATGAACCTTATTTTTGTTTTAAAACCACCAAAAAAATAGGAGCATGATCATTTGAAATTTTAGCTGTTGGAGATTGATTTGCGTAGAGTTGTAGCTTGAGAAGGAAGGTGGATTTCAGATAAGATTTCAAAGGATAATACAAGCAACACTTGTAAGGTGAAACTCCTCCAACTCTACCACCTATCAGTGTCAAGAGGAAGAGTCATTAATTTTCTAAAGATGACAAAAACAAGTGGAAAAATAAATCGAATTGAGCCACAGGGTGCAGACCTAGTGGATGCAAATTCAAGGGTAAGAAGCTTGTTTATCCAGTCAGGGTGGTATTCTTTATGCACCAAGTTAGGGAGCTCTCACTCAGGAGTAGCTCAAGAGTTTGCCAACTCTTTTAATGGAAAAATAAGCCACAATTTATGGCCTTACATTTCAGGTTTCTGAAGACTCCATTGTTGAAGCATTTAACCTTCCACATGAAGGAGAAATGTGTTTTAAAGGGTAGGTTACCATAGGACGTGACCTCAATAGTTTCCTCAAGGATGCACATTGAGATCGAAATTGGGCCAAGGGAATTCCAAGAAACTATATTAAGAATGACTAGGCAGAAGTTGTTAAGCTTATTAAGATATACCTCACTTTTGAAAGGATGTATACAGTTGTGTTCCTCTATCACATGAGGTTTATTTTTCATGTTGCAGGTATGAAGACAGTAAATTTTCCATATTTCTTGTTGAAGAGCTTGACAAAGATTTTATAAGGGGTCCAAATTCACACTGATGTTTTAGAGTATAGCTTGTATCATCAAGCTTTAATCAAGGTTCTAGTTGTAGAATAGTTAGGGAAGAGAAATCAAACTTGGGATCACTTTTTGTTTTACAAGGCAGGACAACCTGCACCTATACCTCCAGTTTCATAACCACACCCTCAGCCTACAAAAACAGGAACAAAGAGAAATGAAAAAAAAGGACAATATCCATAAGAAGGTTAAGGGAAAGAAAGAAAAGGTTTATGCAGTTAAGGTTGAGAAAAAAAGTTGAGAGCTCCTCAGAAAGTAGACCCAAATCTATGAAAATGGTTCCCCTTGTTCCTCGTTTACCTAATGTCTACACCAGAGCCGAAAGAGGAAGGTCTACAACTGCACATAAATCAAAAGCATAGGTGCTACCAAAAATTCTAGAAGCACATATTCAACACAATATGCAGAAACCGTATTAGCCTACAAAATCAGATGAAGAGCTCCTCAAACATGTTGGATATGAAATCAGCAGTAAGAAGAAGAAAGAAAAAGCCAAACCTGTTGCTGGTACCAGAAATAGGCATACCAGAGACAACAACAATTTTAGGCTTAAGTCAAAGTCTCTACATAATCCAAGCTTAATGATAGAGGTCATTGATATTGAAGGTAAATATGAAGGGTAAAAAACAGATAAATCAATGAAGAAAAACAAAAATAAAACCCCTTTAGAGCAGCACTCAGAGCCCTCAAAGAGAAGAACGATACAATTGGGTTCTAAGGAGGAGAAAGCCACTTTCAAGGAAGCACCCACAATAACAACCAGATCTAGATTAGCTTCTGTCAAAAAAATAGACTTGGATAAGCTTGTTAAAGCTGCAACTCACATAGAATGAAGGTAAAAATGTTTTTTGATACAAACACATTTTTTCTTATTAGTCACAATTTTGAACAAGAGCTTAGATGTCAAGTAATATAATTTTTCACAAGGATTTCAGCATTTTCTGTGTATTTTTGAAAAATAAATAGAGTGCTATTGGAAATTCCAGTAGCATTCCAGTTTTTGTGTAGTTACAGGTTTATACCTGAATTTTCAATAGTGCCCGTTTTAACTGAATTTTGACAAATGTCAGCAAATTTTTCCGAGCCAGTTAAGGATGTATAAGAACCCATAACAAAATGCATATAGTAAGTGACGGTGAAAGGTGGTTATGAGAATGTTGTAGGTCTTATTAAATGGAGCTACATGGTTACTTAAATACTGGAGACAGAAGGAGACAAATCAGCAGAAAAAGGGGCAACATGACAACACACTCAGTATTTTAGCCCAAATTTCTTCTCCTATTTCTTATACATCTTTCCTTTCTATTACATTTTGATGGGATATGGTTGTAATGTTTTTTGACACCTATGTAATGTTAGGAGTAATGTTTCTTTATTTTTATAAGAGATGGAGTTGGTGCCTCTTTTGCTATATATATCATTTGTAAATACCAGTTCCATGTTGGATGTTGGTCTACCTGAAGACTGAATATAATAAAAGGAGTTTATGACTCAAGGAATATTTCATAAAGGATTTGTGGAATAATTTATACATGCAATCTGTTTTATGAATGTTGTTTACTTTGCATAAACAGAGTTTGTGTAAAGATCCATCAACATAGCTGTGTGATTGATTTAGGATAAGAATATTTCCTAGAATAGGTACTAGCTATCCATCTTCTCAATTTGGACACTCTACTCACTATAATACCAATTTACCCCTACAATTTATACTTCCCACAACTTGCCAAATGCATGAAAGTCTTAAATAATATAAAAAAAATCGTTTCAAAATATTTGAGAAGCCATCCCACCACTCAAACAACCCCTTTAAAATTTGAAATGAACTATGATGTGTAAGGCTTATTCCTTATGCAGTCAAGGAGTGACTCCTTGCACTAACAGTAGCATACAAAAAAAGTTAACCAAAGTTATAAATAGTAATTACTGCTACAATTTCAAGGTACTTAAGATTTTATATATTAACAATTTAATACTTCTGGTACCTTGGAACTGAACCATACATCAAAATTGATAAGGGACTTTAGTGGAGTACGTGATAAATCTAATAAATGTGCTTTCATTTATCATTGATCCTTGCAATACTATGGTAAATAATCAGATACTTAAAAAAAAAATTGTATCATGGTGGTAATTCCTATGAGTAAACTATGGTATAAACGCCACCTCAAATCAACCTAATTGATCAAAGTCTCTGGAATCTCTAACTATCATGCATTGGAGGTCAGTGTGACTTCACACCTTGGTCGATATTTGTCATCTACGTCATAGTTTCAGCATCAAAGTGTGGAGGTAGGAGGTCCTAGTTATGGGAACTATTTCAACGATAAACGTCCTCAACACTCTCATTGAACACCCTCATGTTGTTTTTGTAGCCATCGAGTCTGGTTTATGTTGGGTTTTTCCATTTCTCCAACTTCACCTCTTGCACCCATTAATGTCATTTTTGTGTATCTAGGGATTTTTGTTGTCTTTTATGAGTAGTTGTGACCTATTAATTTCTATTTAGGTAACTTGTGTTTTCATTTGATGCAGGAGTTATAATTTCATGGTTTTGACATGTTCCCCTTGGTAATCACTTTCATATTTCAAGTTAAAAGGTGACTTCTAACACTCTTATGGGATTCTGTTAAAATTTTTATGGTTTTTGAGCAAGACGTTTCAAATCCTAATGTTGAACCTACTTGTCATCTACGAGGGATCTGGACTCGCTCCATGAATTCAAAGTTCTCAGGTAATTCCCTTTCATTCCCATTCCTTATTATCTCATGCTCTGAATATTCTACTCATTTCAAAACCTAAATCTTATTCTCAGATTGCAGATGCGTTCACTTAAGCACCACATTATGCTTCCATAGTTAGAGGGTTTATGGGTTTTTGGCATACATTTTACCCTGGGATTTTCTTCTTTCTAGGTTTTCTACTCCTTTATATACAATGGCCATGTGTAAATTTTAGTCAGTTCACATGGTATACTTATTTCGAACTCTAAAGGGTTTCAAAGAAAGGCTAGGTTATATATTTATACATTATGGGGTTGTAATCCCAATTGGAATGTTTGTTTCTATTAAGACTTCAAGGCTACATTTTTCTAAGGTTTTGATACTCTGTAATTGACGCCATTTTAACATTAAGGCCACTCGAATGAATTTTACAATTATTTTAATGGAATGTTCAAGTTTTGGACCTTTGGGTCTCTTTTGAATTGGTATATTCCTCCTGAGTTAATGTATAGGTTGTTTGTTATGCTTTCTGGCTCATGTGTGAATTTATACTTTATTATTCTTAGTAATACACAAATCTATCATTCGTGCATTCTATTTTTCTTTGTATTTGTTCTCTACACATTAAATTGTGAGTATTTTGTAGGCATTTTATCATTCTTTTAATCAGGCTAATTGGAAATCCAACCAAGTCCTACATTCATTACCAATCCTGGGATTGTATCGCTCTGGCTCTCACATCCACACTACAAGGAAAAGACCATCTAGTGGAATTTATAAATGAGGGTTTTAGTCTTATAAAATTGGTCAAAATTGTCAAAAAAAAAAATTCTACAACATCCATTTTGGTAACAGAGGTTTTGACAAAGCTTGTAACGGAAGTTCAACGCAACTAAAAAAAACAAGGTGACCGTAGTTTTTTACAGATTTGTTTCTTATCGATGTGTGTGTCATGTGTGCATGCACCAGTGCATTTTAATTGGTACACACAGATGCATTAACCATACCGAGCCTGAGGAAGGAAAAAAAAAATTGAAGCCCTGTGGCGTTTACATAAGAAATGTCCCAGTGCGTGTCAACAACAAATACGCACTGGGACGATAGAAGGTGCATGCACCAGTGTTATTCGAATTCAATGTACTAGTGCATCATTACCTATAACGCACCAGGTGGTTAGACGATATCCAAGCACCGATGTGTTTATATTACCTTTCCAGCCTGATGCATTTTACGAAAGGTACAACCCTGGGTGGATACAAAACACATAAGTCCTAGGGCATTATAGTTATAAATCATTGAGGCATTTAATGTAAACAACACTGATGCGTTACAAATATGAATTCACCAGTAGGTTGACGCCAAATAATACCTGTGCATGCACCTTCTATCCTTTCGGTGTGTATTGGTTGTGTACACACACCGAGTCATTAAGGTGTAAAAACACACCGGTGCATTAAAGCAAACCATACCGATGCATGAAATGCCTATCTGTGAAGGTCATAATTAATGAGAAAGCACAACGGACATACTAATTGGTAACAGTAGTTGGTGTGGTGCTCATAGGTCATTGAAATGCACTGGTGTGTAGGATCATACACATGCACTAGTGCTCATTTTCTATTTTTTATAAACATTGACCTGTGACAGTGCAATTATTGTGATTTTTTAAAATTCATTATTCATCAAAAGTCGACACATTTCTTATAACAATATTCATATGAATTAAATTTTTATTATTTCATTTGAATGTGATGTTTGGATGAATTTGTTATATCATCATATTTCACATCTCTTCATTATAATATTTAATCATACATATATTTAATCAGTGGTGTAACATTTTGCATCTTCTTTTGTCAAGCCACATGTTGTAGTGTAGATACGTTTCAAATATTTTTTTAATATTTCATATCTCATGTTAGGTATCGTATGCAGTTATTTTAGTTGAATTCAAGTCATGGTATAGGCTAATGTCTATGTGTCAACCCACAGTAGTACACTTAACAATTAATCCTGTCTTACCTGTCAACCCCAATTCAGTTAAACATATGTCAAAACACATTTTTTTCTTAACAAAGGAGATCATGATCGTCAAGTTTAACACAATGACCATTTGGCTGGTGGCACAATAGTGCTACCAAAAATTTCAGCCAATAATCAACAAGACACTGAAGGTAACTTCTAGTCATAGATCCGCTTGTGTCAAGCCATTTGGAGCTTTCCATACGAAAAAAATAGAGCCAACTTAAGGTAATGATGGCTAACACATGGTACACATCACTGTGAGGGATATTTTCCATAATGAAGGTCAATTTTCATGGGGCGATGAACCTTAGTTTTTGTTTTAAAACCACCAAAAAAAATAGGAGCATGATCATTTGAAAGTTTAGCTATTGGAGATCGAATTTCTTAGAGTTGTAGTTTGAGAAGGAGTGTGGATTTCAGATAGGATTTCAAAGGAGAATACAAGCAACACTTGTAAGCTGAAACTCCTCCAACTCTTTGATAGCATCCCAAGTGCTGCTAAACACATATTCACCTTCAAATTCATATAAAATTGCATCATTCAATTCTCAACCAACATAATTCCTATATTTGGGAAAATTCAATAATGCGGAAGCTTATTATTAAATCTCTGATTTAATTTTATAATAAAACCCAATTCACAATATTCATATGCGGAGCTATTCCTCTTAATACATTCTTGGTCTTAATCAAAATTTAAACCCAAATTTTAAACTTCGACCCTCACCTCATGGGACTTCGAAACAAAATTCAAATTTTATAATTAAAACCATTATATAATGGCGCACAATGTACCAACCATCAAATGTAATCATAAATCTGAATGCAAAAATAACATTTCATCCCATATCAAAGTTAAACTTTGATAAAAACCCCGAAGTGTCAGCATACACTAATTTTCAGGGCCCACAACATTATTAATGCATATTTGACTCCACACTTCTCATTTCACTTTGTTTAAACATTCAGAAATGTTTCGCATAGGCTTTTAATAAAATGTCATTTCATAAAATTTTGGTTCCATACCTTGCTAACTCCTGTGCAACTTCTGATGTGAATACCATCAGATCCTCATCTCCATGCATCTGATGACTATCGCATTCAATTGACTCCCGACGTTTATCACTCCATAGTCACGCGACATTAATGGTTTTTAAATACCGCTCATGTCACGTGTAATTCTTAGAGGGTTATCGCATTCAAAAAGGAATTTACCATTTACGAGGTTTTGGTCACGCGAAACACATTCATGGGTTGGCAAAACCACTCCATGAATTTACTGTTCGTCGCACAGTTCCGCTTCAATTCTTAATACAGGATCTCTACAAATCCCGTAATTCAACGCACCTCAGCTTTTCTTGTTTTCATGGCACTATGACTCACGGTTCCACTGTGTCACTTCTCTTTTTCACAACATCTTTACTTTTTGTTTCTTTGATTTGAGACCTCTGCATACTGGTAAACACTCAAACCACCCATGGATTTTTTCTCCGCTTCTCATTCCACTGCAACGACACCACCATTTTGATTCACTGCATCATTACTACTTAACGATGCTATTTCGTCCCACATGCTTTGTTTCAAGGTTCGAACAACCCTTTCTACTTCTCTCTACGCATTCATCTGAATAGACCGGTTCCAACCAATTCCAGAGTCAAACAACCCACTTAGTTTACATCAACACATGAATGAATCTTTGTTATTCATTGTCTATGGTTTTTTCCACCTTTCATAAAAGCTTCAAATCAACTTCAAACACTGAGTCTCACTGCATTGTGAATTGCACAACAAATTATGTGATTCCTCATTGAACCAGCATTTTTCTTCTACGTTGTACATATTAACTTCAATATGAAGGACTATGATGTGAAATCGATCCATTCTGTGATCGATTCACATATGCAATCTATCCTGAATTTAGTTACAAATTGAATTTCGACACAAAATTCAAATAATGAATATTTTCCCTCAAACCATACAATCAACAATCCTGTAGTTTCATCTGCACACAATATGACTTTAGAAATGAAACATAAACTCAGAAAATCGAGTATTCTCACACAAAATTAAATCGATTCATGTACGCATAACTCAGAATCAAATTCTTTTGTATATGCAAATGAAATCAAATCGCAGTTGTCCCTGGCATGATCTTCAATCAATTGTCCTTTCTACAATTTCTCATAGGCTTACAAACAAAACTCTGTTTGTCCAAATTCTTCTCTGACTCCCTGCCTACCTGCCTCTTGCCTTTGAGGCTTATTAATTTTATACAGAATAATCTGAACTAATTTAGTTTTAGATCCTCAATAATTTCCTAAAAATCCTCAATTTTAAAATCTCTCTTTTATCCCTAAGGATCCTCTTTAATCCCAAAAATCATGAAACTAATTACTAACTTAAGATTTAAAATCAATTCCTAAATCTCAACTATCCTATTTCCCTCATGTTCTCCAATCATTCGGGAACATTTACAAAATCCTCACAATAATTAATATCTCTAATTAAAATCACTCAAAACCATTAATAATTACATAATAAATTAATATTATTTTGAAAACTCAAGACCCCTATGTTTATTAAAATACAAAGTATTTTCTTGAGCCTAATGCCCCTGCATCAGACTCCCAAGGTAAAAAATAATTTTGATCTCCTAATCATGTGCTTTTAGTCTTTGTCTTCCTGGATCCCACACTCTGTTTTGCTGCTGTCCATAAGCTGCATTATTTTTCTATTGTACTTCTCTAGGCTTCCATATATTGTTCTGCATCTTACCACTAGCTATGCTATCATATTTTGTTCTTGTCTTTCCTTTGCTAAAATTTCTTTGCTTTCTTGTTGTTTTCTTCTTCTTTAGAGACAACTTCATCATCAATCTCCTGATGTTTTCAATCTCTATGTCCAGCTTATTTTTCTTTCTAGAAATTTCTCTGTCTTTTGTTGCTGCTACCAATTTGAGTTGTTGTAGCTATTTTTTGATTTTGTTACTTCATCTATTATGGATATTACTGCCATTGCTATTGTAGCCATCATAAATTTTGCTGCTACCAATGTTTCCTTCTCCAAAGTTCCTAAATATCTCTTAAGATATCTCCCTCTGCAACATTCTTATTCTGCTCATCACCTACAAATTTGACAAACTAGTATCTGCTCCTGCTTCTTTCACAAATTCAGGAATCTTCACTTCAGTGTCTGCAATTCCTTTCTCTTGTTCAAATGTTTCCAGCAAACATTTCAGCCATTCTCTATTTACTTGTTTCATATCAACCACATCACCAATATGCTGCAATTCAGTTTCACCATAACCCTCTTCTTCCTTGACAATCTTCAGTAATTGTCCATCACCTCCTTGATTGATTCTGGCAATCAAATCAACTTCTTAAAACACTATATCTTCATCCTTTTTCAGAATAGAATTTTGATTCTTCATCACTATGGTAGTTTCAAAATTCTGTCCTACAGTATTCTCTTGGTCAATCAGACAAGCCAACTCCTCCTTGTCATCAACAGTAACAATTTCCTTCATGACTGTTTCACCTTCTTTAGAATTTATGAATTCCTTCTTCTCTAACAGCTCATCTTCATCCAAGACAACTCCAAAAGTTGGATTGTATTCTGCAATACCTGTAAACACAATAAAATTTTCAATTTCGAAATTACAAGACACAATGGCCTTATTTGATGATCCAGTCACCAAATCTTCTTTCTGCAGTTCCAAGTCTCTTTCAAGACTCAAAAAATCTCCACCATATTTCTTCTCA